>JARBWK010000015.1:1970471-2322566 GCA_030556195.1 Anolis apletophallus | reverse complement strand
CCCTACTGCCGCAGCCATCCATTGTTTCCAGCAGAGGAAATTATCGGTCATCCCCTCACATCGCATGAGCTGTCTCTCAGCTCTGATGGCATTCCCAACCTATCCAATCCATCTCCATGGCATTACATCTCATCGTCATTCTACCCTAACCTTATCTCAATCCCCATCTCCATCCCCATTACTATCTCTCATCTCCATTTCTTATCTCCCCAACCTTATCTCAATCCCATCTCCATCCCCATTACCATTCTCATCTCCATCTCTATCTCCATCCCCAACCTTATCTCAATCCCATCTCCATCCCATTACCATTCTCATCTCCATCTCTATCTCCATCCCCAACCTTATCTCAATCCCCCATCTCCATGCCCATTACCATTCTCATCTCCATCTCTATCTCCATGCCCAACCTTATCTCAATCCCCATCTCCATGCCCATTAACATTCTCATCTCCATCTCTATCTCCATCCCCAACCTTATCTCAATCCCCATCTCCATCCCATTACCATTCTCATCTCCATCTCTATCTCCATCCCCAACCTTATCTCAATCCCCATCTCCATCCCCATTACCATTCTCATCTCCATCTCTATCTCCATCCCCAACCTTATCTCAATCCCCATCTCCATCCCCATTACCATTCTCATCTCCATCTCTATCTCCATCCCCAACCTTATCTCAATCCCCATCTCCATGCCCATTACCATTCTCATCTCCATCTCTATCCCCATCCCCAACCTTATCTCAATCCCCATCTCCATGCCCATTACATTCTCATCTCCATCTCTATCTCCATCCCCAACCTTATCTCAATCCCCATCTCCATGCCCATTACCATTCTCATCTCCATCTCTATCTCCATCCCCAACCTTATCTCAATCCCCATCTCCATCCCCATTACCATTCCCATCTCCATCTCTATCTCCATGCCCAACCTTATCTCAATCCCCATCTCCATGCCCATTACCATTCTCATCTCCATCTCTATCTCCATCCCCAACCTTATCTCAATCCCCATCTCCATCCCCATTACCATTCTCATCTCCATCTCTATCCCCATCCCCAACCTTATCTCAATCCCCATCTCCATGCCCATTACCATTCTCATCTCCATCTCTATCTCCATCCCCAACCTTATCTCAATCCCCATCTCCATGCCCATTACCATTCTCATCTCCATCTCTATCTCCATCCCCAACCTTATCTCATTCCCCATCTCCATGCCCATTACCATTCTCATCTCCATCTCTATCCCCATCCCCCCTTATCTCTAATCCCTATCCTCTCCATCCCTCTCTATTTATCTCAATCTCATCTCCATGCCCAACCTTATCTCATTCTCATCCCCATCTACCATTCTCATCTCCATCTCTATCTCCATCCCCAACCTTATCTCAATCCCCATCTCCATGCCCATTATCATTCTCATCTCCATCTCTATCTCCATCCCCAACCTTATCTCAATCCCCATCTCCATGCCCATTACCATTCTCATCTCCATCTCTATCTCCATCCCCAACCTTATCTCAATCCCCATCTCCATGCCCATTACCATTCTCATCTCCATCTCTATCTCCATCCCCAACCTTATCTCAATCCCCATCTCCATCCCCATTACCATTCTCATCTCCATCTCTATCTCCATCCCCAACCTTATCTCAATCCCCATCTCCATGCCCATTACCATTCTCATCTCCATCTCTATCTCCATCCCCAACCTTATCTCAATCCCCATCTCCATGCCCATTACCATTCTCATCTCCATCTCTATCTCCATCCCCAACCTTATCTCAATCCCCATCTCCATGCCCATTACCATTCTCATCTCCATCTCTATCTCCATGCCCAACCTTATCTCAATCCCCATCTCCATGCCCATTACCATTCTCATCTCCATCTCTATCTCCATCCCCAACCTTATCTCAATCCCCATCTCCATCCCCATTACCATTCTCATCTCTATCTCCATCCCCAACCTTATCTGAATCCCCATCTCCATGCCCATTACCATTCTCATCTCCATCTCTATCTCCATCCCCAACCTTATCTCAATCCCCATCTCCATGCCCATTACCATTCTCATCTCCATCTCTATCTCCATGCCCAACCTTATCTCAATCCCCATCTCCATGCCCATTACCATTCTCATCTCCATCTCTATCTCCATGCCCAACCTTATCTGAATCCCCATCTCCATGCCCATTACCATTCTCATCTCCATCTCTATCTCCATCCCCAACCTTATCTCAATCCCCATCTCCATGCCCATTACCATTCTCATCTCCATCTCCATCTCTATCTCCATGCCCAACCTTATCTCATTCCCCATCTCCATGCCCATTACCATTCTCATCTCCATCTCTATCTCCATCCCCAACCTTATCTCATTCCCCATCTCCATCCCCACTACCATTCTCATCTCTATCTCCATCCCCAACCTTATCTGAATCCCCATCTCCATGCCCATTACCATTCTCATCTCCATCTCTATCTCCATCCCCAACCTTATCTCAATCCCCATCTCCATGCCCATTACCATTCTCATCTCCATCTCTATCTCCATGCCCAACCTTATCTCATTCCCCATCTCCATGCCCATTACCATTCTCATCTCCATCTCTATCTCCATCCCCAACCTTATCTCATTCCCCATCTCCATCCCCACTACCATTCTCATCTCTATCTCCATCCCCAACCTTATCTCAATCCCCATCTCCATCCCCATTACCATTCTCATCTCCATCTCTATCTCCATCCCCAACCTTATCTCAATCCCCATCTCCATCCCCATTACCATTCTCATCTCCATCTCTATCTCCATGCCCAACCTTATCTCAATCCCATCTCCATGCCCATTACCATTCTCATCTCCATCTCTATCTCCATCCCCAACCTTATCTCAATCCCCATCTCCATGCCCATTACCATTCTCATCTCCATCTCTATCTCCATGCCCAACCTTATCTCAATCCCCATCTCCATCCCCATTACCATTCTCATCTCCATCTCTATCTCCATGCCCAACCTTATCTCAATCCCCATCTCCATCCCCATTACCATTCTCATCTCCATCTCCATCTCCATCAACAGGGGATTGAATCTAATTAGAACATCAAGAGAAGATGTCAATATATCTTTCCTGTTAAAGTATAGTAAGCTGGTTCTATTTTTTAAAATAAAGCAGATAAAGCTCCCTTAAATGTAAAAAGAGGAAAGTGGGGAAGAGGAGGGAGGGAGGGAGGAGGGAGGAGAGAATCCAGTAGGGGAAAAACTCCAGGAAATTGGCATAATATGTTGTATAAATAGTCCCATCCAGGACATTTTCCCTTCCTTTGTTTTTATAGCTTTGAATCCTTGGGGCGACACTTTGCCCTAAAGCAGATAACGGAGAAATATGGAGAAAAGCAAAACAACAAATCTTCTCTTCTCCCAATCTCTCTCCCCCGTCTCTCCCTTTTCTTTTTTCTTTTTCCTTTTTAGAAAAAGAACATCTGAGGGAAATGAAATGTTCTTTTTTAGAAGGCACCAGCCTTACTCCGGAGTCAAGAGGTCAGAGGTTGAGTTTCTACTGAAGCAAAATGTTCAGGCTAGATATTTCTCATCTGTCAGTCCTATTAAATACAGTTTCGTATGGACTCGCTCTCTCTCTCGAGCGGAGGCAAGGCTGGCTCTCCATCTCTCCCCCCAGCCCGGGCTTTTTTTCAAGAGTGTGCTTCAAGTTAGCAGGATAATAAAGAATCCGTTGCCTTTTGCAGATGTTTAAAGACATGATGCGGAAGACAAATTCTTCAGCGAAAACCCTCAAGAAATGTCACTTCTGTGTCTAGCGAGAGAAATCCAGCCCATTCCCAACATAAACATCTGCTAAGAACATTTGAAGGAAGGGAAGAAACTTTGCAGAGGCACTTTCAATAATGACTTTGGTGTGGTTTTGTCGTCTATGGATCCCCCCTTAAAACTAAACAAATAGGCAAAAACAAAACAACTATACAAAACAACAGGCTTTTCCTGGAGAAGTTTTGCCTTCCTAAAGGAAATTTTGGATTGCAGGAATGCTTAGTGCAGTGTTTCTCAACCTTCCCAATGCCGCGACCCCTTAATACAGTTCCTCAAGTTGTGGTGACCCCCCACAATCAAATCATTTTCATTGCGACTTCATAACTGTAATTTTGCTACTGTTATGAACCATCATGTAAAACAGTCTTTCTCAACCAGTGTGCCGTGGCACACTAGTGTGCCGTGAAGGACCTCCTGCTGTGCCGCGAGAAAAGCTCTCTGCCCCCCTTCCTCCCCCCTTCCTGCTGAACTCCTGCTGCTTGGGGGGGGGGGGTTAGGAGGAAGGGCTGGGCAGTGGCGAAGAAAAAGAAGAAGGGATCGGGGCGCCACCTCCTTCGGCCGTTTCCCCAGCCAGCCTCCAATCCGCCATGACTCCCACCATGACTCTCGCCCCTCACTCACTGAAGCCGCGTGGAGGAGGAGCCCACCCATTGAAGCCCATCCACTGCTCATGCTCCTCCTCTGTAGGAGAGCTGAAGCTGGGGGGAGGGGGCAGGGCATGGCGCGCCCTGTAGGTGAGATGAAGCTGGGGGGAGGGGCAGGGTATGGCGCGGCCTGGCTCTGCCCCCTCCCCGGCTTCAGCACTCCCAGCAGCTGCTCCAGCCTTGAGGGACAGTGCCAAGCCAGCATTGTTCTGGCTCTGGCACCGCTGGCTTGGCACTGCCGCTCAAGGCTGGAGCAGCTGCTGGGAGAGGTGAAGCCGGGGGGTAGGGGGCGGGCATGGTGCAGCCTGGCTCCGCCCCTGGCTTGGGCACTCCCAGCAGCTGCTCCCAGCAGGCCACCAACCCCCAGCCATTCTTTACTGTGTTAGAGTGTCATTTTGTGTCATTTTGGTTGGTGGTGTGCCCCCGGATTTTTTTTAATGATAAAAGTGTGCCGTGGCTCAAAAAAGGTTGGGAAACACTGATGTAAAATATCGGATGCATTTTCATTCACCGGACCACATTTGGCACAAATACGCAATACACCGAAGTTTGAATACTGGTGGGGTTGTGGGGGTGATTTTGTCCTTTGGGAGGTGTAGTTGCTGGGATGTATAATTCACCTACAATCAGAGCATTCTGAACTCCACCAACTATGGAGTTGAACCAAATTTGGCATACAGAACTCCCATGACCAACAGAAAATACTGGAAGGGTTTGGTGGGCGTTGACTTTGAGTTTTGGAGTTGCAGGTCACCTATATCCAGAGAGCACTGTGGTCTCAGACAATGATGGATCTGGACCAAACTTGGCATGATGCCCAAAGGTGAACACTGGTGAAGTTTGGGGAAAACAGACTTTGACATTTGGGAGTTGTAGTTGCTGGGATTTATAGTTCACCTAAAATCAAGGAGCATTCTGAACACCACCAACGATAGAATTGGGCCATACCTCTCATACAGAACCCCCATGACCAATAGAAAATAATGTGTTTTCTGGTGCTCTTTCGTGACCCCTCTGACATCCCCTCGCGACCCCCATAGGGGTCCCGACCCCCAGGTTGAGAAACACTGGCTTAGTGTGAGTGGGATTTGATGGTGTAAAGCAGTGTTTTTCAACCTTTTTTGAGTCGCGGCACATTTTTTGCATTTACAAAATCCTGGGGCACACCACCAACCAAAATGACACAAAATGACTCAAAATGACACTCTGACACAGTAATACATATAGTTAATATGTTTTTAAATGTATTTATACAGTCAGTGTGAAACCTGGGCCTGTTTCAATGAACACAACATAGATATCCTGGCAGGAATGGCAGAAAGACACTCACTTCCCCACACAGAACTCCCATAACCAAGAGAAAATACTATAAGAGTTTGGTGGGCATTGACCTTGGGTTTGGGAGTTGTAGCTCACCTATATCCAGAGAGCACTGTGGACTCAAACAATGTTGGATCAGGACCAAACTTGGCATGAATACTCAATATGCCCAAATGTGAACACTGATGGAGATTCGGGAAAATAGACCTTGACATTTGGGAGTTACAGTTTCTGGGATTTATAACTCCAGATTAAATGGCTTCATGGTAAGAGTGTCCAGGTAGTTAACACACAATCAAAGAGCATCCTGAACTCTTGCAACAATGGAATTGAACCAAACTTGGCATACTGAACGCTCATTATCAACAGAAAGTACTGAAAGGGTTTGCTTGGGAATTGATCTTGAGTTTGGAAGTTGTAGTTCACCTACACCCAGAGAGCACTGTGGACTCAAACAATGTCATGTTATGTTGTTGTTTGTATTTCTATCCAGAATCACAATGTTGGAAGGAGGCTCACCACTTTAAGGTCCCAAAAACAGGCATGGGAAAAACTTCGGCCCTCTGGGTGCTTTGGACTCCAACTCCCACCATTCCTAACAGCCTGAGGCCCTTTCCTGCTTAAGTGGCTGGGGGGGGGGGGGAGGAAAGGGCCTGAGGCTGCTAGGAATGGTGGGAGTTGGAGTCCAAAACACCTGGAAGGTCCATGTTTGCCCATGCCAGCTTTCGACAGAGACCTCTTCCTCCCCCTCCCCCTTCGCGCCCTTTCTTCCCCCTCCTGCCAAACACTTACTTTTTCTTCTACACTGCCGCTTCTGCCACCATTTTGATCCGAGGGGACAGCGCGAGCGTGTTCAGGAGGGGAGGGGAGGGAGGCGTGACCCGTGCGGGCGCTACTGCGCAGACTCGCCCCAGAGCAAAGCGAGCAGAGTGAGGCTGGGAAGAAGGGAGCCCAAGGGGAGAAAGAAAAGTGTTTGGCAGGAGAGGGAAGAAAGGGGATTGGAGGTTCCCATTTCCCACGGCACACCTGATGATCGCTCACGGCACACTAGTGTGTCACGGAACACTGGTTGGGAAACACTGAGCTACACCATGGAAAGCATGCAGTTTGGTTCTCCTTTCGTTGCCAAGACTCAGTGCTATGGTGGAAAACACTTAAAAAATCCTTGTAACTCCCAAGATCTGATAGCATGGAACCATGGCGGTTCAAGTAGTGTCAGACTGCATTAATTTTATAGTGTAGGTGCACTCTTACTTGGTCACTTCATCCTTGTTAATAGGTTTTACCATCGTGACCACATCCTCAGTGTAACTCCAGATT
Organism: Anolis apletophallus; assembly: GCA_030556195.1. NCBI lineage: Eukaryota > Metazoa > Chordata > Lepidosauria > Squamata > Anolidae > Anolis > Anolis apletophallus. The sequence goes on along the minus strand of JARBWK010000015.1, from coordinate 2,315,444 downwards.
AAATGGCTTCATGGTAAGAGGTTTTTGACTGTTCACATGGTCAAACAATCCAAGGGCACATCAGATCCACCCTTGCACCAGATCACCACCATTAGGGAGCCTTTCTTCCAGAAACCTGCTAGTGATAACGTAGCTCTGGTAACAGGATTAGGCACCCAATGTGATCTCACCAGAAACCCAAGATCTGCTTACTGGCGGTGCAGCAGTGTCTGGCCGCAGTTGGAATCCGCGCATTGGCCCTCAAGTGGTTTGATTCATTTCTGAAGGTGAATCCGTCGAGTCAGTGAGTGGAGTGGATAGGCCCTGTCTCCGAGGGTGCCGGTCCTACCCTTGGATGGGGTGCCTCAGCCCATCATCTTCTGTTAGGCTTGGGTGTTCAGTTGGACTCCTGCTGACCATGGAGTCCCACTTGCCAGGTCCTTCTTTCACCTACGACAGGCTTTATTTATGTCAGGACGACCTGACAGGGTCATCTCGAACTAGACTACTGCGCCCTCTCATTGGCCTTTTTTCTTTTTGCAGAATGCTGCTGTCTTTGCTGAAGTTTGGTGAGAGAGCACATCATGCCCATTCTCTACTGCAGCCAATCCCTTCAACTCCCCCTTTCCCCTGCAGGCTTATCCCGAGATTTTAATCTGGCATGTCCCTCCTTTTGGCTCCGCCCCCTCTCTACCAAATGAACTCCCCCATTTCCAGGACTTTTAGGCATGTCCCCTTTTGGAAATGAGATCCAAGATGGATGCCCCCAGGCAACTATCTAAAATGGCTGCCAATTCTTGGTCCTACTCTTCTAGGCTTTACCTCGCCTACCAGGTAGGGATTTCATCACAGGCTCCAAGCCTCTTTTGACCTGAGGCTCCAGAAAAGCCAAGCGGCCATTCCAGGGAGGGGTCAAGGCGGAAGGAGAAGGTGGCAACCCTCTTAAATGGCCAAATGATCCCTCTTCTGTCCCTAGAGCCTAAAAAGGGGCTTTAAGAATTAGACAATGCAAGCTTTGGCCCTGGGAATAGAGTTAAGTCCTTCCCGCATGCAGGGAAACCCAGGATCTCTATAAGAAGGAGTGCTGGACTCAAAAATAGGGTGAACCAAACAGGATTTATTGAAATAACAACCAGTAAAGGTGCTGGTGGCCCGTGCACTATTGTATAATTTTAATTGTATAGTTTTAATATTGTGTTTTTATCTGTATTTTATGGTCTTTTAAACACTTGTAAGTCGCCCCGAGCCTGACGGGAGTGGTGACGAATAAATTGAAATAAATAAATAAATAAATAAATAAAAATGCTTAGTTGGTTCCAGGAAAAGTCCTTTAAGAAAAGGAGTCTATCACTTTGCCTATAAGCTTTGCAAAATGATGGTATCTTTATTAGATCCCAGGTGTCCTGTTGTCCTCTAGCATGTAGGCACATGAAGTCCTGTATTAGGCCCCAAAATCTGCAGTCTCTGGTGTGGACGGGTCCTCCTGTGCACTGAAGATTTGGTTGAAGACAAAGGTAGACCAGTAGGTGAAATAAGATTGCTTTTTCCCCAGCAAGCTAGATTCCAGCCTTGCTTGTCCTTGATACTTCTGGAATGAGGGCGAAGGGGATGTCCAGCCCCTTAAGTAAACTCCAGAAAAAAGGAGGAGTAGAGGGCAGGGACTCCAGTTTTGGAGCCAAGACACAACTCTGCCCCTGAGTAACTGCATGGCAGAGAGTGACCGCATGGCAGAACAATGGGACCATAGAACAGGGCTGCCCAACAGGCAGCCCGCGGGCCATACACGGCCCACCAGCCCCTTGGACGCGGCCCCCTACCCTCCTGGGATAAATAGTATTTGAAAAAAATTGGAAAAAATTCGGGGGGGTCGGGGCTGCTCGGGGGCGCTTGCAGGCATGCGCGGGAGGGCAGGAGGACGCCTCTCCTCTCCTCTTCTGCGCGGCGGCCAAGCCAGTGTCACCAAGTGTGGCGTCCCTTTTCGGCGGGGCTTAGTGACGTCAGCAAGCCTCTCCGGAAAGGGCAGCATGGTGACGTCAGGCGTGCTGATGTCAGCACACCGTCAGGAGCGCCCCCGCCCCCGCGAGCGACCCCGTCCCCTGTTCCGGTCCCCCAGGTCATCAGTGACCAGAACTCCGGCCCCTGGGCCAAAAGAAGTTGGACAGCCCTGCCATAGAACAAAGACTTTGCAGGTAAGGACACCAAAATACAAAGTGCAAGCATAGTATCAGCCCCATGGGGGAGTCACAATCCCCCTGGGGGTCACGACCTTCAGGTTGAGAAATGCTTGCATAGAGCCTCAACCAATTCAACCTAGTCTGTTGCAGCCACAAAAACAAAGTTTCTGGAGGGTAAGGACTACTTTCAAAATAAGCACTACACAATTAAACGGGAAATAATACTTTCATAGCAGGAACAGACAGTTTTTCAAATTCCATTAAATACGTAGTGCTATTGGGCAGGTGAATCCTGAGAGGGGTGACACAGGAACCATAGTGAAATCCTGGCTCTCTAACACTATACTCATCCATGTTCAATTTCAGCTAATAATTCCAAAGAACTCACTAGACCGCAGACACAATGATCCTTTATTCATCGCCTGAAGTGTTCTCAATACCTTCCCACCTTGGCACTTTGAGCAATTGTCTTAGACCACGTCGTACAACCTGATAACATTAACACGCACACACACACAGGTTTCTCAAGGAAGAACCTTTTCTTGCTTATGATATAGAAAGCCCAGGCAGGGTTCTTTTTCTTCCATCCTCCCCCTCCCGATCCTCATGGCTCATAATGATCCTCGCAGCGAATTGCAGCACAATGAAACCCATGATGCTATGGAAGAGTGAAGTGGAAAGGAAGAAGACAACGATGAGGATGGAGCCGGGGGGGGGGGGGGGAGAAAAAGACCTTTCAAATTATTGTTCTGGTGCAAAAGGTGTCCAATCACCTTCCACCTGCGGATTAGCCGGTTGCCATGGAAATACACCATTGCTTTTCAGCGCGGCGATGCAGAGGTACCCAGATTACTGACTCTGAAAAACACAATAGGGACACGGGAATTGTGGGTTATTATCAGAACTGCTTCTGGAGATTATGTTGTAAACCTGGGATTGCATGGAGTGACAAACGGGGAGTGGGGAGAGGAGAGACATGAATACAGCAATAGCCTTGAAACACAGAGAAGTGAAAGCATCGAGGAAGCCAAAAGAATGAAGGGTGCAGAGGAGTGCCCTACAATGATTACCATAGAAATTGCATCTTTTATCATCTCCCACCCCCTACCCCCCACTTCGGCCTGAATAGGTATTTTCCTGCACATCCAGGCAAGAGTGTGGCAGCACAAAACTCCATTGAGAGTATCTTCTCCATCAGCTGGTGAGGAATATTAATAGGCCAACACAATGTCCATCATGCGCTGTGTGCCTGTGTGTGTACAGCAAGATTGGTCAATTACAAAGACACAGGAAAGGACACTAAAATGAAAATATTTTATCCATGTGCCGTTGCGGCAGCTCTGTCGCCTTGCAGAGAGAAATAGACCTGTGTGGGAAGTTTGGCTTGGGGGTACTGTGTTGCAGTGGCTCCAATCCTTCCTGGAAGGTCGTACCCAGAAGGTGTCATTGGGTGACACCTGTTCGGCTCTTCAACCGTTGTCATGTGGAGTCCCTCAGGGTTCAGTCCTGTCCCCGATGTTATTTAACATCTACACGAAACTGCTGGGAGAGATCATTCGGAGTTTCGGAGTAAGGTGTTACCTGTACGCAGATGACGTCCAGATCTGTCACTCCTTCCCACCTGTCACCAAGGAGGCTGTCCAGACCTTGAACCGGTGCTTGGCTGCTGTGTCGGACTGGATGAGGGCTAGCAAATTGAAACTTAATCCAGACAAGACAGAGGTCCTCCTGGTCAGTCATAAGACCGAACAGGGCATAGGGTTACAGCCTGTGTTGGACGGGGTTACATTCCCCCTGAAGACGCAGGTTCGCAGCCTGGGAGTGATCCTGGACTCATCGCTGAGCCTGGAACCCCAGGTCTTGGCGGTGGCCGGGAGAGCTTTTGCACAGTTAAGACTCGTGCGCCAGCTGCGCCCGTTCCTTGGGAAGTCTGATCTGGCTACGGTCGTCCACACTCTGGTCACATCCCGAATAGATTACTGCAACGCACTCTACGTGGGGCTGCCTTTGAAGATAGTTCGGAAGCTACAACTAGTCCAACGGGCGGCAGCCAGATTACTAACCGGAGCTACATACAGGGAGCATACCACCCCCCTGTTGTGTCAGCTCCATTGGCTGCCTGTCCAATTCCGAGCTCAATTCAAAGTGCTGGTTTTGACCTTTAAAGCTCTATACGGTTCTGGCCCAGCTTACTTGTCCGAACGCATCGGCCTCTATGTCCCACCTCGTAATTTAAGATCATCCGGGGCTGCTCTCGCTCCCGCCAACTTCTCAAATGCGGTTGGCGGGGACAAGAGGGAGGGCCTTCTCGGTGGTGGCCCCCCGTCTGTGGAACGCACTCCCTATTGATATTCGATCAGCTTCATCCCTCCTAACATTCAGAAAAAGAGTGAAATCCTGGCTTTGGGACCAAGCGTTTGCGCCCTAGCACGACACGGCACTTTAGACTGGTCAGTTGGCAAATTGGTGGTTAAGATCTAAGACTTTGGAGGGAATATTGTTTTAATGGTGATGAATGTACATGATGTTTTTAATATGAACTGTATTTTAATGCATTTAATTCTAGGTGTATTTTAATGTATTTTAATTTTAACTGTTGTTTACTATGTATTGTGTGGCATCGAATTGTTGCCGTCTGTTAGGCCGCACTGAGTCCCCTCTCGGGGGTTGAGAAGTAGCGGGGTATAAACACTGGAAATAAATAAATAAATCTGTCACTAAAGAATGGGTCACCCTGGTTTTTTGGTTGTCCATTTCGGGTGCCTAATGGAAATAAGTGATAGGTTGGTGCATCCACACTGTGAAATTAATGCGGTTTGACACCACTTTAACACATTCAACACACTCTTTGCCGTTTTGCCAACTAGAAGCAAAGGCAACATCTCTTCCGAAGAGGTCGAAACAGTAAAAGCCGAACCATTTCCAGGTAGGCTCTACGGTGACACAACAGGGGTGGTCCCAATGACACTCAAAAGTCTATAGAAACACTCCCACAGGCCAGGATTACCCATAAGGCCAACCTAGGCCATGGCCTAGGGGTGCAAGCCGAGGGTGGGCGGTGCAGATCACGGACCAAAAAATAAAAATGTTGAAACAAATAAAAACGCAACGCGCATGGAGATGAGGAAGGAAGGATACCGGAGGTCCTCCTTTTCAGCGCCGCCCCTGCCCTTTCCTGAATACCAGCTCCTGCCTCTGCTATTGATGCGCAAACGGCGTATGTGCAGGGGCTCGCAACACTGGCATCGACGTCGAAGGGAGGAACAATTAACTACCTCAATGCTGACAGCATCCACTTGCTGGCTCCTTCAGTGCACGTACAGGAAACTCTATTGTGCAGTCTGCGCATGCCCTAACACCATGAAAGCTGGTATTCCTCCTCCAACACAAGGAGGAGACTTCTCCTTACTGGAGAGAGAAGCGCAACTGCCGGCTACAGCACATGCGCAAACCCCAGTACAGGAGAGAAGCCCAACACGACAAGCCCCGGTATCGGGGAGAAGTATGGCATCGGTACAGCTGCTGACTACAACGCATGCGCCATTCCTGATACTGGGTAGGAGCCAAGTGCCTCAAGCCCCGGCATCGGGGAGAAGCGTGGCATCGGTACAGCTGCTGACTTCAACGCATGCGCCATCCCTGATACTGGGTAGGAGCCAAGTGCCTCAAGCCTCGGCATCGGGAGAAGCGTGGCATCGGTACAGCTGCTGACTACAACGCATGCGCCATCCCTGATACCGGGTAGGAGCCAAGTGCCTCAAGCCCCGGCATCGGGGAGGAGCGTGGCATCGGTACAGCTGCTGAGTACAACGCATGTGCCATCCCTGATACTGGGTAGGAGCCAAGTGCCTCAAGCCCAAGCCCCGGCATCGGGGAGAAGCGTGGCATCGGTACAGCTGCTGACTTCAACGCATGCGCCATCCCTGATACTGGGTAGGAGCCAAGTGCCTCAAGCCTCGGCATCGGGGAGAAGCGTGGCATCGGTACAGCTGCTGACTACAACGCATGCGCCATCCCTGATACTGGGTAGGAGCCAAGTGCCTCAAGCCCCGGCATCGGGGAGAAGCGTGGCATCGGTACAGCTGCTGACTACAACGCATGCGCCATCCCTGATACTGGGTAGGAGCCAAGTGCCTCAAGCCCCGGCATCGGGGAGAAGCGTGGCATCGGTACAGCTGCTGACTACAACGCATGCGCCATCCCTGATACTGGGTAGGAGCCAAGTGCCTCAAGCCCCGGCATCGGAGAGAAGCGTGGCATCGGTACAGCTGCTGACTGCAACGCATGCGCCATCCCTGATACTGGGTAGGAGCCAAGTGTCTCAAGCCCCGGCATCGGGGAGAAGCGTGGCATCGGTACAGCTGCTGACTACAACGCATGCGCCATCCCTGATACTGGGTAGGAGCCAAGTGCCTCAAGCCCCGGCATCGGGGAGAAGCGTGGCATCGGTACAGCTGCTGACTACAACGCATGCGCCATCCCTGATACTGGGTAGGAGCCAAGTGCCTCAAGCCCCGGCATCGGGGAGGAGGCTCCTCCCCCCCATGTCTGCATCCATAGTGCCTGCCGAGAGGGAAACTCCTGTGGCGGACCTAGTGGGGCCACACCGGGAGGGCTGGATGCGGGGCCCTAAGGGGGACGAGCGGATGAAAGGATGTGGTGGAGGGGCACAGTAGAGGTTGGCTTAAAGGGGGCATAATTCCAAAGTGTGGCCTTGGGCGCAAAAAGGTATTAATCCGGGCCTGCACACCCATGCTGTATTGTTGAAGGCGTTCATGGCCCGAATCACTGGGTTGTGTGTTTTTTTCTGGCCATGTTCCAGAAGCATTCTCTCCTGCATCTATGGCAGGCATCCTCAGAGGTTGTGAGGACCTCTGGAAATGTCAGGAGAGAATGATACTTCTGGAACATGGCCGGAAAGAACACACAAAAACCAACTCCCAAGCTGCATTATGGCAGTCCTGGGGAAATTTACTATGGATCCTTTGGGTAAGTATAGATGTAGTCTGAGGTGCCTTGTGAGACTATTCCTACAAATGCTTCCTATGCAATTCAGTTCCTATAGAACTGCGATCAGTTCCTATAGAACTGCAATTCAGTTCCTATAGAACTGAACTGGCCAATTTTGGAAAGACACCCTGACCTGTATAACAAAAATAATATCCACACTATTGCAACCTGCCATTCAGGAAATATTTTTCTCGCTGCCTGCCAAGAATGCAACGCGGATCGGAAAAGGGAATCGTCACAGCCTCGCTTGTCCTCCTCTATTGCTATTTCCAGCCTTGTGCCACCAATGTCTGATTTGAGAGGTCTGGGGACAGGTGCGAGTCGGAGCTCAGGGCTTGTACATGCAATTCTTTGTGTATCCGTACGAAACACACCGTAAATTGCTCCCAGGATGAACATCTGCCTGCCGACGTCCAACGCCACCGGCGGCGTTTGTCTGCCTCGTTCCAAGAGCTTGCAAATGAGAGCTTATCATAGCCGGCTGCGGCGGTATCAACCCAACATGAAGCACACAGAAAAATCCCTTCCGCTGTCACAGTCGGTGAGGCACTTCACCTTGACAGTGTTTGGGAGCGCCCTGGGAGTGTGACCACAGACAATCCGAGTCTCCCCCTCCCGCCTCCCCTCCCGCCCGCACTACTCGCCTTGCCTTTGACGTCAGCTTTGAAATTGCTTGCTGTGATGTGCTGTGGCTTTTTGTGTTCCCTTTCTAGTCATAATATTGCTTCAGCCATAACCCCGGCACTTTGTGGTATAATTGTCCCTGACAAGAGGGTGAATCAATGGTGGAGGGTTGATAAGCATTACATACAGATGACAGAAGTCAGGACATATTGGATTACTGCTGTGAATATAATAAAAGGGAGACTAAACACGTTGGCAGCTCAAAGACAAGCCATTTCATAACTCTCTAGTGGGGCTATTATCTTCCATTTACTGCCACTGATAACCAGGTTGCCAATGGTCTCTCCATAGGGTCCGGTTACAATCCATTTAACACTTTGCTCACCAGACATGGCCAGAGGAAGGAGGGGAGGACTGAGGAGTGATAAGGAGTTTTAGCTTCTTTGAGAGAGAGAAAGAGATCAAGTATGGCTGGGCTCAGCCCAACTTTATTTATTTATTTATTTATTTATTTATTTATTTATTCGGTTTTATATTCCGCTCCTCCCTGCAGGCTCGGGGCGGATCACAACATACAATAAAAACATAGAGCATAACAGTGGTAAAATAGACAGAGATTGCAATTCTTAAACTCAAAGACATAAGCATGCCATTTACAATTCGGATTTAGCTAAAAGCAAGCCTAAAAAGGGCGGTCTTACACGCCCTCCAAAAGGGGGCGAGCTCTGAGATCGCACGAGTATGGTCTGGAAGCGAGTTCCAGAGCGCAGGAGCCGCGGCAGAGAAGGCTCGCTGTCTCGTAGTGGACAAATGGCAGGAGCGGATCGATGGAATGACCAACAGGTTCTGCTCTTCCGAGCGTAGCGATCTCAGGGGAACATGCGGGGTAAGGCGGTCCCTCAGGTACACAGGCCCTAGACCAGGGGTGCTCAGAATGGTGATCGGGATCACCAGGGTGATCTTTGGGCCTCATCCTGGTGATCTTCAGGCCCCTGACCAGGTTTTTTGCAGTTGGTCCTCTTCACGCACCCCTGCATGCTGCAAAGAAGTCCTCCGTCGTTGCTCCTCCCCCCTCCCTGCTCACACGCCGCCTCCAAAAGCTCCTGAGTCCGAGAGGCAGAATGGGCCCCTCTTTTGGATTCCTCCTCCTCCCTCCGTCCTTCTCCAGCCACTCAGAGTCGTAGGAGACCAAAGGGGGCGGACCTGGATGATGCGATGCATGGCTGGCCCCGCGCGCATGCGCAGAAGCACCCATTCTGCCTCTCGGACTTCTCGTGAGCTCTTGGAGGCGGCATGCATCCTGGCGGCGTGGAAATAGGAGCAATGACGGAGGAGGAGGACGCTTTGGGGTCATTTCCTTACCGCATCTCAAAGGTCAGTCTTTTTACTTTGGGGTGGGTGCTTGATTGTTCTGTGGCATGTCTCTTTGTTTATTTTTAATGTTTAAAAATTGCCTTTTAGCTCCAAAGCCTCTCTGCTTGCTTTGTTCCTTGAGAAATATATGTTGGGGAATATGGAAATGTGGGAGAAATGGGGTGGTTGGATGTATTTTTGCATGTCCCTTTGTTTACCTTGCTGAGTATTAAATGGCCTTGCAGTTCAAAAGCCTCTCTTCTTACTTTCTGGCTGATAACATGTGTGGTAATATGGCAGTGTGGGAGAAATGGGGTGGTTGGATGTATTTTTATGCTCTGTTTTATATTGTTGTTATTAAATTGAAATGTTGATGTTTTATAACTTCATTTTATGTAAACTGCCCCGAGCCTGCTGGAAGGAGCGGTACATAAAAATGAATAATAAATATAAATAAATAAATAAGAAACTAGTTATACGTTTTACATTTCTGGGCAGGTGATCTTTGGGACTTGGTTCTTTAATCAGTAGCTCCCATGCTGAAAAAGTGTGAGCACCCCTGCCCTAGACCATGTAAGGCCTTAAAGGTTAAAACCAGCACCTTGAAGGCAATCCGGTACTCGATAGGAAGCCAGTGCAGTTGCCGCAAGATGGGGGTGATATGCCCCCTCACTGGTGCTCCCACCAGCAAGCGAGCGGCAGCATTCTGCACTAGCTTGAGTTACCGGATTGTCGACAGGGGAAGGCCAACGTAGAGGGCATTACAGTAGTCCAGCCTCAAGATGACCGTCACTTGGATCACCGTGGCCAGGTCGTCCCTGGACAGGTAGGGTGCCAGTCGCCTAGCCTGTCGTAGATGGAAAAATGACGTTTTGCTAACCATGGAGACCTGGGTCTCCATGGATAGCAAAGGGTCCAATTGGGAAATATTTCTTCACCCAGAGGGTCATTGGGTTATGGAACTCACTTCCAGAGGAGGTTGTGACAGCTGTCAGCCTGAACAGCTTCAAGGCAGGATTAGACAGATTCATGGATACCAAGGGAATCAGTAGCTACTGAAATGGACATCCAAGTGCCACCTCTGTGTTGATGGAGGCAGGCAGGATTTCCCCGGGTACTGGTTGTGGGGGGTCGGGAGCAGGTGAGGGTTTTGCCCTCCTTTCTGCCAGAGATCCCCGTGTACAACTAGTGGGCCACTGTGTGACACAGAATGCTGGACTAGATGGGCTGAGGCCCGATTCAGCATGGCTCTTCTTATGTTCTTATGTTCTTATGGATGCCCAAGCTCTTTACAAGAGATGACGGGTTAAGTTGCTCGCCATCCAGGGTAGGCAACCAGCACCCACCCAGCCCAGGTCGACCGGGCCACAAGATCTCAGTCTTCGACGGATTCACCTTCAGCCGGCTAGCACGCAGCCATCCAGTCACGGCTTCAAGGCATTGATGGAAACAATCGGGTACAGTATCCGGCCTGCCGCCCATTCTCAGCAGAAGCTGGGTGTCATCAGCGTACTGGTAACACTCCAGACCAAAGTCGCAGGCCAGCTTTGAAGTCAGGCCAGTCACAGAGAAGGAATTATTTGGATTTTTCTAACGCAAGGATTCAAGTTGGGTTAGATGCCAGATGCAGAGAGCTGATTGAAGATGGGAGTGGGATCATGCAACTCACCATGGATACCCAAATTCCTGAATGCCAAATGCTGTTACTTATAATAACACCATATAATAATCTTCCTTATATAAAACTAGCTGAACCCGGCCACGCGCTGCTGTGGCTTTTTCTCTTTCCTGTGTCCCAGTCTATATATGTGTGTTTTGTGTTTGTGTATGTGTATATATGGATTTGTGTCTATGTGTACATATGTGTGTGTGTATGTGTGTGTGTACTTATGTATATATGTATTTGTATATGCGTGTATATGTGTGTACTTATGTATATGTGTGTTTTTGTGTATGCATATGCGTGTATATGTGTAGATGTGTGTAAGTACAGATGTGTGTATGTATGTGTGCATGTGTATATTTCAGTGCATGTATATATGTGTGTGTATGTGCATGTTTATATGTACATACATGTGTGCATGTGGTGAAGACCAACAGTAACATCCCTTTCTGCCTTTTATACTTCCTTTCTTCCCTCTCATCCCTCAGCTTTTCCCTTCTCTCTGTCCTCCTGCCACTTCTCCTTCTCCTTCCCTTCCTTTTTTCCTTTCCCTCCTTCCTGCCATCCCTCCCCTTTCTGTTTCAGTTCTTGCTCCCCTTGTCTCCCTCCCTCCATTCCCTCCCTACCTTTTTTCCCTTCCTTTTGCCAGTCCCTTCACCAGCTTCTACCTTTTGGATTGCCTTTTATTACCTGTCTGTTTTGCATAACGGCTCTGAGTGGCCAGCACCACCAACATTCTGACACTCTAAACTGTCGGGGGGGGGGGGGTGGCTCCCAGCTTCTACATTCTGTGGGAGTATTTGCATAATGCCTCTAATTGGCCAGCTCCACCAACATTCCGACACTCTAAACTGCCAGAGGGAGGTGGTGTGGGGGATCATGGGAGTTGTAGTCCATAATGGGTTTTTTGGAATTGTGGCCGTTGGTTCTTTGGGGGGAGGGGGGTTGTGGTATGCATACCTCGTAGGGTTTTATGGGTATGTGGGCTGTTTTTGTGTGTCTGCCTTGTGTGGTTTCTTTGTCTATAAGACTGTCACCACCACATGAAGGATTTTATATATATAGATGGCAAAACCAAGGCTTGATTGGGGAATTTAAAAAAATCATTTCAAGCCATAGATGGTTGAATTTAAAGATGCAGAATCTGAGGATAAGAGGGCCTATTGTACTTATTGACCAGCCCACCAGCTGCTATCACCAGTCACAGTGAGAACAGGCCAAGATTTTGGCAGGAGCCAATACTAATTTAGATCTCAGCTCCCTGAATCCTCCAACAAATATTTATTTATTTATTTATTTATTTATTATTCACTCTTGTATACCGCTCCTTCTGGCGGGCTCGGCGCGGTTTACATAAAAACACATAGTACAATACAGTTTAATACAGCAGCAAAAAACTAGGAATCTAAAAGCATACTACATCTAACCAAGAATCTACATAACAGTTTCAACTACATTCCATGAGCACTAACTCAAGGGCCAGCAAAGTTGAAGGCTTGCCTAAACAACGCTGTTTTGCAAGCTCTCTGAAACGGGCCCAGCTCCCTGATAGCGCGGGCCTCCTCTGACATGGAATTCCATGCGGATGGTGCTGCCACAAAGAAGGCTCGTGATCGTGTCGTCGACAGCCGACAGGAGTGGATCGAGGGGACTACTAAGAGGTTCTGTTCTTCCGAACGCAGTGATCTCGGGGAACATATGGGGTAAGGCGGTCCCTCAGGTACACCGGCCCTAGACCATGCAAGGCCTTGAAGGTCAACACCAACACCTTGAAAACGATCCGGTACTCAATTGGTGTCTGTAATATAGGTGTTATGTGCTCTCATACCGATGCTCCCACCAGTAGTCGAGCCGCAGCATTCTGCACCAACTTGAGTTTCCGGATTGCTGTCAAGGGAAGGCCAATGTAGAGGGCATTACAGTGATCCAGCCTCGAGATGACCGTCGCCTGGATCACCATAGCCAGATCGCCTCTGGATAAGTAAGGGGGCAGCCGCCTAGCCTGTCGCAGGTGGAAAAATGCGGTCTTGCATACCGTGGAAATTTGCAGCTCCATTGATATCGACGAGTCCAGATGGACCCCCAGGTTCTTTACAGAGGACAACGGGCTTACAGGCTCGCCGTCCAGGGTAGGTAGCCGACCTTCACTCAGGTCAAAGATCATCATTATGGGACCCATAATCCAAATAACTTATTTTAAGCAGCTGAATCAGGTGGGTCAGGTGTCTTCCCAAGACGTTGCTGGGTTTATCCTTTTCTTTTTTCTAATTACTCCATTAATTAGTCCCGTTTTACGTCTTTGCGTCCTGCCTACAAATAGTCCTTTAGCCCTTTTTGCCCTTTTGCTCCAACGCTGCTTCCTTGACGTCCCAGCGTTCACTTAGTCCCCTTCTCCTGTTTCGCTCACCCCTTCTAGCTCACCGCTATTTTCTCTGCTGTTCCGTTGTCCCTTGTTTATCCCTTGTTTATCAGACTGTTTATCCAACTCACGCAGGTTTGAGAGGCTTTGTATGTCTTGTATGTCTTACGTTGGCTACGTTGGTTACGTCGTCTGCGTATTTTTTTCCCCCAGTAGCCTGCCCGGTTTGATTGCCTGCTCCGGTTGCGTAGCCTTCTTCCGGGTCCTCAGAGCTGTTAATGAGCTGGCGTGCTATTGATGCTGTTGGTGCAATGGCGTGTTGGCGTACTGACGTGTTAACGTGCTGACGCTGACGTTGACGTCCTCCCGTAGTGGGCCTCTGCGTCCGCTTATCTTCTTGCTCTTGCCTCTCGCCTCTTGCTTCTCTTAAAGGAGCCGCCGCCGCCTCTCCCCCTCTGCTCCTTGCCCCGCGCCGCCGCCACCGGCGCTGACCCACGCAACGAAACGGAGGGACGACGGAGTGACAAAGCGACGACAGAGCAGGTCCGCTTTCTATTAATTTTATGAGGTCTTTCCCCCAGTCTTCTAACCTTTTGCTTGCTCTCTCCGCCGCTCTTCTCCAAAGTCACCTTCACCTTCTTCTTCGTCTCTGCCGCCCGTCTTGTAGGGAAACAGTCTCTGCTTCACTGCTTCACTCCTGATAGATTATATCTCTTTGGACCTTCTTTACATTTCTTTCAGCCTCAGAGTTCATATATTTGCCATCACGGCCTTAGTGAGCCTCTGCAAGACGGCTTTCTTGGCCCTTTCTTCCCAATATTTCTTGGCTTTAAAATAGGGGCCGGTGTTCTGGTCCGGAGCTACGCTCCCGACTCCCTCTTTTCCTCCTGTGCGACCCGAACCTCTTTCTGCCTGTCCGTCAGTCTCCCCTCCGGGACCCCGACCACAGACAGCCGGCTCTAAGGTTGGCACTTCGTCGACCTCAATCCGTCGTCGAAGGGGAGCAATTGCCCCACCAAGGGTGGAAAGAGGTGGTTTTGGTGAGGAGCCTCACCAAAACGTGGCGTCCGCCGTGTTGCCCCTACCGGAAATAACTTATTTTCCCAGCTCCAGTTGTGACTTACGTTTTCCTCTCCAGGGATAAAAGCAACCAGGGAGGGGAGCAGAGCTGAGGAACATCAGCACATAGCCCCCTTCTCAATTTTTATGATCCTATCTAAATTGTATCCACTAAGATTGTTTTTATGCAAGAAGAACCAAGAGGTCCCATCATGGCAGCAGCAGGAGGTAGATTTCTCACCACTGCCTCTCTCACCACAGCTTCTGGAGCAGAACAACTACTTTCAAAGTAAGGACCACACAATGAAACAGGAAATAACACTTTCAACCCAGGAACAGACACTTTTTAAAAATTTGGTTACATAATCCAGTGTTTTTCAACCTTTTTTGAGCTGCGGCCCATTGACAAAATCCGGGGGCACACCACCAACCAAAATGACACTACAACACAGTCATACATATAGTTAATATGTTTTTAATGTATTTTTGCACTCAGTGTGAAACCTGAGCCTGTTTCGATGAACACAACATAGATATCCTGGCAGGAATGGCGGAAAGACACAAATTTCCCACACAGAACTGCCATAACCAAGAGAAAAATGCTATAAGAATTTGGTGGGCATTGACCTTGAGTTTTGGAGTTGTAGCTCACCTATATCCAGAAAGCACTGTGGACTCAAACAATGTTGGATTAGGACCAAACTTGGCATAAATACTCAATATGCCCAAATGTGAACACACGTGGAGTTTGGGGAAAATAGACCTTGACATTTGGGAGTTACAGTTTCTGGGATTTATAGTTAACACACAATCAAAGAGCATCCTGAACTCTTGCAACAATGGAATTGAACCAAACTTGGCCTATTGAACTCTCATTGCCAACAGAAAGTACTGAAAGGGTTTGCTTGGGAATTGACCTTGAGTTTGGAAGTTGCAGTTCACCTTTGTTTGTTTTCTATCCAGAATCACAATGTTATGTTATGTTGTTGTTTGTTTTCTATCCAGAATCACAATGTTGGAAGGAGGCTCACCACTTTAAGGTCCCTAAAACAGGCATGGGAAAATCTTCGCCCTCTGGGCGCTTTTGAAAGACCTCCCACCATTCCTAACAGCCTGAGGCCCTTTCCTGCTTAAGGGCTGAGAGGGGAAGGAAAAGGGCCTGAGGCTGCTAGGAATGGTGGGAGTTGGAGTCCAAAACACCTGGAAGGTCCAAGTTTGCCCATGCCAGCTTTCAACAGAGACCTCTTCCTCCCCTCCTTTCGCACCCTTTCCCCTCCTGCCCAACACTTACTTTTTTTCTACACTGCCGCTTCTGCTGCCATTTTGATCTGAGGGGGGCAGCGTGAGCGTGTTCAGGAGGGGAGGGGGGAGGGAGCCGTGATCTGTGTGGGCGCTACTGCGCAGACTCGCCCCAGAGCAAAGCGAGGCAAAGCAAGCAAAGCGAGGCTGGGGAGAAGGGAGCCTGAGTGGAGAAGGAAAAGTGTTCGGCAGGAGGGGGAAGAAAGGGGATTGGAGGTTCCCATTTCCCATGGCACACCTGATGATCGCTCATGGCACACTAATGTGCCACGGCACACTGGTTGGGAAATACTGACATAATGTAATTGTTGGAATCCTTTTGGAGACTTACAAAAATTGCATAAAGTGGAATTCTGGTATTATGATTGTATTATCAAGTGAGGCGCTATGCCGACAGGTCATTGGACAAACAGAGCCGACAACACGACAATTGCTTACCATGTACTGATGCACAACTTGTAACCATTCACAATGTGCTCTAGTGCACAACAGATCATCTCCAACAACATGAGACATGTTGCATATTGATGGGGTTTGTACCTACAAGGGATGGATGTGAGCAGCACAAGATCCTATTTCAGGTGAGTTTAAAACACCAGATACTAAAGTATCCAAGGTGGCATGTTTTGCTTTATGGAGAAAAGAAGGAAAATCCAACACCTCCTTAGAATTATGCACCTCTGGCCCATCGCGGGCAGTGGTCGCTCTCCCTTGGCATGTTACGAAGACATGCGGATCTGGAAAGACCAGCTTCATGATGAAAAATTCTTGTTCTCTGTGTGAAATGAAACTTTAGATTCTGGAAAGAAAAAAGTGTGTTATCAAGCAGGAAAGCGCCAGCCGGCCACCTCCTTGGCTTCCGAGGAACGAACAAGGTGTTGTTAGATCCAAGACAAAAGCTGTCGCTGCCTTTCTCAGGCGCAGGGTTGAGGCCCAGGGCGCACACACATGGGGCAGCGATCTGCACATATTTGGCTGGAGAAATGTGCCTGGGCACAGGCCAGCGCCAGCCCCAGGCACATTCCTACCTCACAAAAGAAAGGGTTTTCTTCCTTGCCAAAAACAAAAAAAAAGGCAATCTGAGTAGAGGGAAGGAAGCGCCAAGCAGTGAGCCATTGCCTGGGCAGAAGAGACCAAGGCATGTTTGAAACACCTCCCAACTTCCCTTTTGGTTTCAATTTAGACAGATAGCATGCTTTAAAAAAATTGGTTCCATTGATTGGACGATCAATCGTGCCACCTTTCCCAGTGCTGCCCTACAATGAATGGGGATGGGAATATCCTACAGCAGTGTTTTTCAACCTTTTTTGAGCCGCGGCACATTTTTTACATTTACAAAACCCTGGGGCACACCACCAACCAAAATGACACAAAATGACACTCTAACACAGTAATACATATAGTTAATAGGTATGAGAAAAAAGTTATGAAAATCAAAAGAAATCGTAAGTGATTCGTATGTAATGGGACTTTCTAGTTTATACGCATCACGGCAGCTAACCAGGAAGTAGACTTTCTTTTACGGTCCTTGAGGCCAACAATTTGCGTTATGATCGTAATAAATTCTTAATTATTGTACTACGTACTCACTTCTCCCTGTCTTCTCCCCCTCATTTCCTTCCCGCCTTCATTCAGCTTCTTCTTTCCCCGCATTTCTATGGGGAACTGGAAGTGACGCTGCTGCTAGGCATTCTGGAAAGTGTAGTCCTCCACGCTTCTCCCCCCCCTCCCTTCTCTTCCCCGTTGCTCTGCCTTGCCCCATCGCAGGGGCCAACTTCTCACACACACGCTTCTCGCGCTCTCTCCCTGCGCCTCTCAGATGCTTCTCTGCCCCCTCCTCTTTCCTGCTGGCTTCTCCCCCCCTCACTTCTATTCCCTGTTGCTCTGCCTTGCCCCATCGCAGGGGCCAACTTCAGCCCTCCAGGTAGGTGTTTTGGACTTCAACTCCCACCATTCCTCACAGCCTCAGGCCTCTTCCTTTTCCTCTCAGCCTGGGAAAACTTGGGCCCTCGCTCCCTCAGGACCGGGGTGAGAGAGAGAGAGGCAGTGAGGAGTGAGAGGGGGCTCCTCCTTTTTTTGCTACTTCCAAGAATAGAATACCCCCTCCCTCCCTCCTTCCCTCCCCCTTCCTATTTGGAGAGTCCCATCTAGAATTCAGTGTGATTTATTCAAGTTTTGGCCTAAAACTCCCAGAAATCCCAGCCAATTTACCAGCTGTTAGGATTTCTGGGAGTTGTAGGCCAAAACCATCTGGAATGCGCATGCTCTGGCATACGAACTACTAACGAATTTCGTTAGTAATTAAGTTACATTTTAGAAATTTGTGGAAAATTTTTTGTAAGTTTTTTTTTACTAATCAAAAAATCCCCCATTTGATTTTAGAATCGCCATTTTTGGGTTCGAAACCATGCCTAATAGTTAATATGTTTTAAAATGTATTTATACACTCAGTGTGAAACCTGGGCCTGTTTCGATGAACACAACATAGATATCCTGGCAGGAATGGCAGAAAGACACACACGAAGGTCTTGCTCAACAGCTGTCAGTCTCTCGCTGTGTTTAGTTTTGGGGAAAATAGACCTTGACATTTGGGAGTTACAGTTTCTGGGATTTATAGTTGACACACAATCAAAGAGCATCCTGAACTCTTGCAACAATGGAATTGAACCAAACTTGGCATATTGAACTCTCATTACCAACAGAAAGTACTGAAAGGGTTTGCTCAACAGCTGGGAGTTATAGTTCACCCGCAATCAAAGAGCATTCTGAACTCCACCAATGATGGGATGGAATCAAGCTTCCCACACAGAACTCCCATAACCAAGAGAAAATACTGTAAGAGTTTGGTGGGTATTGACCTTAAGTTTGGAAGTTGTAGTTCACCTACACCCAGAGAGCACTGTGGACTCAAACAATGTTATGTTATGTTGTTGTTTGTTTTCTATCCAGAATCACAATGTTGGAAGGAGGCTCACCACTTGAAGGTCCCTCAAACAGGCATGGGCAAACTTTGGCCCTCTGGGTGCTTTGGACTCCAACTCCCACCATTCCTAACAGCCTGAGGCCCTTTCCTGCTTAAGTGGCTGAGGGGGGGAAAGGAAAAGGGCCTGAGGCTGCTAGGAATGGTGGGAGTTGGAGTCCAAAACACCTGGAAGGTCCCAGTTTGCCCATGCCAGCTTTTGACAGAGACCTCTTCCTCCCCCTCCCCCTTCATGCCCTTTCTTCCCCTTCCTGCCGAAAACTTACTTTTCCTTCTCCACTCGGGCTCCCTTCTTTAGGAGGGGAGGGGGAGGGAGGAAGACATGACCCGTGCGGGCGCTACATTGAGATACGGACATTTATACTTCCTTCCACTGAAACCGATCTAACGTACTGTCAAATAGATCGGCTCTAATCTCTTTTACTAAACTTTGAATGTGCTTTTCATGCTTTTGGAGAAATGCCTTAATTGGATTTGCTATTTATTTGCTATGTTATTTTAGCCATAGTTTTAGTTACTGTTTTAGCCCCTTGTTATCCACTGGGACCATGGTGGTACATGCCTTGGTTACATCCCATACGTTTTAATGGTTTTTAAATGGGAATTTTAAAATAATGTTTACATTTTATCCTATTTTAATGTTTGCCTATTTGTATATTTTAAATTGTATGCGGATGCTTTTATGGTAAGCTGCTTTGAGCTTCCTGCAGGAGAGATAAAGTGGGGTATAAATAAATATAGTAGTAGTAGTAGTAGTAGTAGTAACAACATCAACAGTCTGGCTTCCGTTTGGGGCATGGGACGGAGACGGTGTTGGTCTCCATCTCAGATGAGCTGCGATGCCAGCTAGATCAAGGCGGATCGGCACTGCTTGTGTTAATGGATCTCACAGCAGTGTTTGATACAGTCGATTATGATCTATTGACTCACCGTCTTGCCGGAGCCGGGGTAAGGGGGACTGCCCTTAAATGGGTGTCCTCCTTCCTCCGGAACCGAGTACAGCGAGTGAGGAGGGGTGAGGTTGTCTCCAGTGGCTCCCGCTCTGTGCGGGTGCCTCAGGGGCAATTCTCCCCTGCATCTACATGTGACCACTTGCTCAGCTGGTGCGTAGCTTTGGGCTTGGGCGCCACCAGTACGCTGATGTCACCCAACTCATGGTGAAGATGGAGGGCCAACCCGATTCCATACCCAATAATTTCCATCGCTGCCTTGAGGCCGTTACTGGATGGCTGCGAGCCAGTAGGATGAAGGTGAATCTGGCTAAGACGGAGATCCTGTGGCTCAGTCGTCCGGGCGGTAGGGGTGTTCAGCTTCCAACCCTGGACGCCGTCACATTACGTCCGTCGTCAGCTGTAAAGAGCCTTGGGGTTACTTTAGACCTTTTGCTGTCTCCACCGTCAGCAAAGTGGCATTTTTCCATCTTCGCCAGGCGAGGAAGCTGGCCCCCTATTTGTCCCGACGCGACCTGGCCACAGTGGTCCAAGCCACGGTCATCTCGAGGCTTGACTACTGTAACGCTCTTTACATTGGCCTTCTTTTGTCGGTAATCTGGAGACTTAAGTTAGTGCAGGATGCCGGAGTCCCGACGAGCCATCACATCACACTTGGCACTACATTCTACTGCAGTTTGGAGGAGGGTGGACCATGGATGATGGGACTTGAAGTACCTCAACGGATTATGGGATTTGTAGTACTTCCAAATCCTTTATTTCCCACAGACCACTGCGGCCTTAAACAAAGACCGATACAGACTAAACTTGGCACACAGTGCTCCCATGACACAGACTCCATCCTACTGCAGTTTAGAGGAGAGCAGACCATGGATGATGGGATTTCAAGTACCTCCACTTACTTCCCAAACCTGCTGCGATCCTCATCCAGTGACTGATCAAGACCAAACTTGGCACACAATGCCCACATGACCCACTTTACATCCTGCTGCATTTTGGAGGACAGCAGACCATGGATGATGGGACTTTAAGTACCTTTACAAATTTCCCGAGTCTGTTGCAACCCTCATCCAATGACTGATCAAGACCAAACTTGGCACAAAGTGTCCCCATCACCCACTCTATGGCCTGGTGCAGCTCAGAGGACAGTGGACTACGGATGATGGCACTTGAAGTACCTTTACTCATTTCCTGAGACTGCTGCGACCCTCATCCAATGACTGATCAAGACCAAACTTGGGTCTGTTTCGAGGGGCATGGACCATGGCCAATGGGACTCGCAGTACCTTCACTATCTTCCTGACACCACTGTGAACCACGTAAACATCTGATAAGGACCAATCTTGGCACACAATGCCTTTCTCGAATAACCTGGGCAGGGCCGGGTCCCCAAGCTAGTAAATAAATAAAATAAATTCTACCTTCTGGGAAATCCAAATACTCCAGGAGGGGAGAAGAAGAAAAACCTCCTACTCAGAACTGTACACAATTCTTATGGACAAGTAAGAGTTAAAATGATCATCAGCAGCCCGCTTCACTTGGAAAGCCATTTTCTTAATTATTTTAGCTTAACACTTAAGTCGGGATGTATAGAGGTGGGGATTTATGTGTAATCTAAAACCCTCCAACATGGGGACAGCGCTGGGATGGGAAAACATTAGTGATACAATTGCCATTACATTTTCGAAAATTATTTCTATTAGGCCAGTCCTATGGGCATCGTGTCCTGTCCATTCCCTTCCACAGTTACATCACTTGATGTCGTTAACGTACTTTAGGGATATAACATTACAATTTTATCACAGAAACCTTACACACTTGCCTCCAAAGTATTGAATCTAGTTATTACACTAGCCGGCCAGATCTTAGTCTATTATCTTGTTATTGCTCATTAAAAGACACACAGACACACACCGGTGACTCAATTTTATTTAACACTTGAGGGAGAAGAACACCCTTTAGAGTTGCTTGTAATTCATTTTCACTATTATTGCAAAGCTATGCGACAATGACGTTATGGTTATGGTTAGAGATACATTCAACAGTGCACCCAAGACAATGCACACTCAAGAATGCCAAGGGATATGGCTGGTATCCTGTTGGTGACATAGATAGTGCCACTATGGAAGAAGTCGGCCGTGTTTCTCTGATGCGGAACTTCAAGGTTGAAGAAGTTGAGGTGTATACTGTATGTCGGTGACATTGCACATGGTCACACTCCACATAGTTGTGCACTGGTTCAAGTCAGGGGAATTGATGCTTCTCTCTGTGAGAAAATGCAAGGCTTCAAGGTCAGCCAGAGGAGCCAGAAACTGCAACATTAGATAAGGAGTTGGCTGAAGAGATAAGTGATCCAGTACATAAGAGAAAATACCTGAAGTTATAGAGATCAATAAAGGTCTTCATTTACAGATCAGAAAGAAGGCATCGTAGGTCTGAGGGCTTACATCAGTACGCTGATGACACCCAGCTTGTGCTCAGGATGGCAGCAACCTTGCCACGGTGATCCAGGTGACGGTCAGCACAAGACTAGGCTACTGTAACGCCCTCTACATTGGCCTTCCTCTGTCCACGATCCGGAAACTCAAGCTTGTGCAGAATGCTGCAGCACGTCTACTCACCGGGGTTTAGCTGATGGTTTGTTGACCAAAATAAAGGCTTCTGACTGACTGTGACTACGTAACACCTATCCTGCAGCAGCTACACTGGCTGCCAGTGGAGTACCAGATTGTGTTCAAAGTGTTGGTTTTAGCCTTTAAGGCCATACATGGTCTGGGGCCTGTGTACTTGAGGGACCGTCTCTCTCCATACATTCCCCAGAGATCACTGCGGTCTGAAGATCAAAACCTATTAATGGTTCCCTCGGCCAAAACTTACCACCTATCCTCTATGAGTCAAAGAGCTTTCTCTATTGCAGTGTTTCCCAACCTTTTTTGAGCCGTGGCACATTTTTTACATTTGCCAAATCCTGGGGCACACCACCAACCAAAATGACACAAAATGACACTCTAACACAGTCATACATATAGTTAGTATGTTTTAAAATGTATTTATACACTCAGTGTGAAACCTGGGCCTGTTTCAATGAACACAACATAGATATCCCGGCAGGAATGGCAGAAAGACACAAACTTCCCAAACAGAACTCTCATAACCAAGAGAAAATGCTACAAGAGTTTGGTGGGCATTGACCTTGGGTCTTGGAGTTGTAGTTCACCTATATCCAGAGAGCACTGTGGACTCAAACAATGTTGGATCAGGACCAAACTTGGCATGAATACACAATATGCCCAAATGTGAACATAGATGGAGTTTGGGGAAAATAGACCTTGACATTTGGGAGTTACAGTTTCTGGGATTTATAGTTAACACACAGTCAAAGAGCATCCTGAACTCTTGCAACAATGGAACTGAACCAAACTTGGCATATTGAACTCTCATTACCAACAGAAAGTACTGAAAGGGTTTGCTTGGGAATTGACCTTGAGTTTGGAAGTTGTAGTTCACCTACACCCAGAGAGCACTGTGGACTCAAACAATGTTATGTTACGTGTTCGGCAGGAGGAGGAAGAAAGGGTATTGGAGGTTCCAATTTCCCACGGCACACCTGATGATCGCTCACGGCACACTAGTGTGCCACGGCACACTGGTTGGGAAACACTGCTCTATTGTAGCTCCGACACTGTGGAACTCTCTGCCGGATAGCACTCGGGCTCTTACAGAAATATTGGTATTCAGAAGAGCCTGTAAAACAATGCTGTTCCGACAAGCATTTAACATCAATGGTCCCAACTGACTGCCCTATATCTTTAGTGTTCTGGTCTTGTGACAAGCTGGACAGTCGTTCAGTAGTTTTATAGTGTTTTAATTATATAGTGTTAAATTGTTTTATTGAAATTGTTATGCTTTTATCTATGTAAACCGCCCTGAGCCTAAGGGAATGGAGCGGTATATACATTTGAATAATAAATAAAATACAAATAAATACAAATAAATAAACTTATATTGCAGTGTGCATCCAACTATCTCAGGCCATGCTGAAGATCGAACACAGAGCTTTCCAAAGATTTCATGTTGGTGACACACTTTTTAGACAAACATTATTAGCAAACCAGAGGTTAAACTACTCCTTTATAAGAGTTACAGGCATGTACATAATAATAATAGTAATAATGCCTTATTTGTATTTTTAAACCATTTAGCAGCTTTTTAGTAATGAAATGTATGGAGACACAACGTATCTTACAAAAATATTTCATATTCGCTGATTCGAGCTTGCGTGGAGGGGTTACGAGGCCCTCTGTTGAAGATAGTCAACCGCTCCCTTGAGCAAGGGGCTTTTCCAGAGGAGCTAAAAGAGGCGGTGGTCAGTCCATTGCTGAAGAAGCCCGGACTAGATCCCGCGCTCCCTCCACCACCGCCCAGTGTCAAACTTTTTCGTACCTGGGCAAGGTGATTGAGAGGGCAGCAATGGACCAGCTGCAGACATTCTTGGATGATGCAACCTGGCTAGACCCCTTCCAGTCCGGCTTCCGTTCAGGCCATGGGACGGAGACTGTCCTGGTCTCCATCACAGACCTACTCCGTTGCCATTTGGACCGAGGTGGATCGGCGCTGCTTGTGTTATTGGACCTCACGGCAGCGTTTGATACCGTCGATTACCAACTTTTGATACACCGCCTGGCGGTGGCGGGGGTGAGGGGGACAGCCCTCAACTGGCTGTCCTCCTTCCTCCAACGCCGCCAGCAGCGAGTGAAGTGGGGAGGGGCGGTCTCCGGAGGTTCCCCGCTGAGTTGCGGGGTCCCCCAGGGGGCTATCCTCTCCCCGCTGTTATTTAACATCTATATGGGACCACTCGCCCAACTGGTACGGAGTTTTGGGCTGGAGTGTCATCAGTACGCTGATGACACCCAGCTCATTCTGAGGTTGGATCCCGGGGCAGTCTCTGTACCCGATAATTTCCATCTCTGCCTTGAAGCCGTCACTGGATGGCTGCGAGCCAGTAAGTTGAAGGTGAACCCGGCGAAGACGGAGATCTTGTGGCTGGGCCGCCCGGGGGGGGGGGGGTAGCGACCCAGCTGCCAACGTTCGATGGTGTGGCCCTCTGCCCTCAGCCATCGGTAAAAAGTCTGGGTGTCCGGCTGGATGCCCAGTTGTCCATGGAGGAGCAGATTGGCTGCACCTGCAGGACAGCATTTTACCATCTCATTTTGGCTAAGCGCCTGGCTCCCTACCTCTCCCAACACGACCTAGCTACAGTGATCCAAGCCACGGTCACCTCGAGGCTTGATTACTGTAATGCGCTTACATTGGCCTTCTCTTGTCGATGATCCGGAAGCTTAAGCTAGTGCAGAATGCTGCAGCTCGTCTCCTCCTGGGAGCTTCAAGATCTGACCGCGCGACCCCACTCTTGCGCGAGCTGCACTTGAATTCCGGGTCCTCTTCAAGGTGTTAGTTCTTACTTTCAAGGCCATCTATGGTTTGGGGCCAGTGTACCTGAGGGAGCAACTTACCCCTTATGTGCCTGCGAGATCACTGCGCTCTGAGGAGCTTAACCTCCTTGAGGTGCCTTCCCTCGGAACCTGCAGATTGGCCTCCACACGGCGGAGGGCTTTCTCTGTTGCTGCTCCAATTCTTTGGAACGGCCTCCCTGAGGAGATCCGGGCCATCCGCGCTCTCCTGCCCTTCCGCAAGGCATTGAAGACTTGGCTCTTTAGGAAGGCGTTTGGCCCTTAACCCAATCATACTGTGTGCCATGCCATGCCGCCTATGGTTGTCCCAGATCCTCATCATGTCCCACCCAGCCTCCGTTGAGGGCTATTGCTTCAAAATGTTTTAACTGTTTTAATGTCTTAATGTGTTTTTAATTTGTTTAATCTGTTTTATCATACTCACTGTGTTTATACATCCTCTGTACACCGCTCTGAGCCTCGGAGTGAGCGGTATACTAAATCGAAGTTAATAAATAAATAAATAAATAAATTATATATATATTAGATTTATTACTTACTAGCTTGGGGACCCGGTGGTGCCCGGGTCATTTGAGAAGTGCAGCAGGATGTAGAGTGGGTCATTGGGGGGGGGGGGGTGTCCTATGTGCCAAGTTTGGTCTTGATCCATCAGTATTGGGAGTTACAGCGGTATCATGAAATTACTGAAGGTACTGGAAGTCCCATCATCTGTGGTCCAACCTCCGCCAAATTGCAGTAGGATGTATATTGGGTCATGGGGGCTCTGTGCGCCAAGTTTGATCTGTATTGGTGAATGGATGAGGGTTGTATTGTTTTTAGGAAGTGAGTGAAGGTACTCCAAGTCCCATCATCCGTGGTCCATCTCACACAGAACTGCATCAGGATGTTGAGTGGGTCATGAGGGCTCTGTGTGTCAGGTTTGGTGTTGATCAGTGATTGGATTAGGTTTGCAGCAGTCTTGGAAAGTGAGGGAAGGTACTGCAAGTCCCATCATCCATGGTCTGCCCTCCTCCAAACTGCAGCAGGATGTAGAGTGGGTCATGGGGGCTCTGTGTGCCAGGTTTGGTGTTGATCAGTGATTGGATTAGGTTTGCAGCAGCCTTGGAAAGTGAGGGAAGGTACTGCAAGTCCCATCATCCATGGTCTGCCCTCCTCCAAACTGCAGCAGGATGTAGAGTGGGTCATGGGGGCTCTGTGTGCCAGGTTTGGTGTTGATCAGTGATTGGATTAGGTTTGCAGCAGTCTTGGAAAGTGAGGGAAGGTACTGCAAGTCCCATCATCCATGGTCTGCCCTCCTCCAAACTGCAGCAGGATGTAGAGTGGGTCATGGGGGCTCTGTGTGCCAGGTTTGGTGTTGATCAGTGATTGGATTAGGTTTGCAGCAGTCTTGGAAAGTGAGGGAAGGTACTGCAAGTCCCATCATCCATGGTCTGCCCTCCTCCAAACTGCAGCAGGATGTAGAGTGGGTCATGGGGGCTCTGTGTGCCAGGTTTGGTGTTGATCAGTGATTGGATTAGGTTTGCAGCAGTCTTGGAAAGTGAGGGAAGGTACTGCAAGTCCCATCATCCATGGTCTGCCCTCCTCCAAACTGCAGCAGGATGTAGAGTGGGTCATGGGGGCTCTGTGTGCTAGGTTTGGTGTTGATCAGTGATTGGATTAGGTTTGCAGCAGCCTTGGAAAGTGAGGGAAGGTACTGCAAGTCCCATCATCCATGGTCTGCCCTCCTCCAAACTGCATCAGGATGTTGAGTGGGTCATGGGGGCTCTGTGTGCTAGGTTTGGTGTTGATCAGTGATTGGATTAGGTTTGCAGCAGTCTTGGAAAGTGAGGGAAGGTACTGCAAGTCCCATCATCCATGGTCTGCCCTCCTCCAAACTGCATCAGGATGTTGAGTGGGTCATGAGGGCTCTGTGTGCCAGGTTTGGTGTTGATCAGTGATTGGATTAGGTTTGCAGCAGTCTTGGAAAGTGAGGGAAGGTACTGCAAGTCCCATCATCCATGGTCTGCCCTCCTCCAAACTGCAGCAGGATGTAGAGTGGGTCATGGGGGCTCTGTGTGCCAAGTTTGATATTTATCGGTCTTTGTTAGGGGCCACAATGGTCTTTGGGAAGCAAAGCGCTTGGAAGTACTACAAATCCCACAATCCATGGTCCATCTTTCCCAAACTGCACCAGGACGTAAAGGGCATCATGGGGGTTATGTGTGCCAAGTTTGGTTCAGGTCTGGCTGAGGCCTAGTCAGGAGAATCAAGTTGAGGGAGCCTTACTGTCAATTCGGGCTGAGGGCTAGTTTGTAAAATCAGCTGAAGGAAGCCTTTTTGCAAAGAACTCTGTCTGGCACCTTTGAGATTTGGGATGTTGGAATGCCGGCCAATCCATGGTCCATCCTCCCTCAAACTGCACCAAGACGCAAAGTGGGTCTTGGGGGTTCTGTGTGCCAAGTTTGGTTTTGTTGTCTCATTGTTGGGGGCTGCAAAGTGTTTTGGACTGAAACTCCCACCATGCCTGGCTGGCTCAGGCCTTTTCCTGACCCCCCTCTGGCACTTTTGAGTCTCGGAATGTTCGCGTTGGCTGGCCAGTGGGAGTTGTTTATGCAAATAACCCCACAGTGGGAGCCAATCCGAAAGCTGCCACATTTCCTTCTGCCCTTCCGCCCTCCAGACATATACAAACATACATACATACAAACATTCCGCTTTATAAAGGTATAGAGATAGAGATTTCACATAGACTCAGGTTTTTCATTACTTTGGCGTGACACACAAATGTGTCATGACACACAGTTTGGAAATCTCTGATCTCACATGGCAACTTACTAAGTTCTTCACCTCCACATACATCATGCACGCATCACTGCATTATAATGGTTATTGGCATTTGGGGGATTCAAGTTCTAGGTCTCTCTGGCTCATTAAATTGACTGAGATACCATCCACACTACAGAGTTAGAGCAGCTTGACACCACTTCGACTGCCAACCATCCTATGGTTTCCTCGGATTTGTAGTTCGTCGTGAAAGGGTAAACAATAACATCTCACAAAACTTCCAAAACTTAGAATTCCATAGCATTGAGCCATGGCAGTTAATGCAGGCCCGGATTACCCATAGGGCCACTCTATGCCATGGCCTAGGGCGGCAGCCATGAAGGGGGCGCAGGTCGGACCCCCCAAAAAAGTTTTTTTAAAAATCAAAAAAAATATTTTTAATTCAAAAAAGTGTGCGTGCGCGCGGCGGCAGAAGCGCCATCCACGGCCGCCCCACCGCCGCCCCCTTTTCTCTGGTCCCCTTGGCTCCAAAGGCTCTGCCCCCACCCCGGCTCCGCCCCGCCCCGGCTCTGCCCCCGCCTCCTTGCCGGCACGAGGAGGAGGAAGGAAAGCCCCACCCCCGGAGCCGATGCTGCGGGGAGCCGTCATGCCGGCCTCAAAAGCGGCCGAAATTACCCTTTTCAGGCTGGCATGGTGGCTTTAGGAGGGAGGGAGGAGCCGCGGGGAGGCTCCCCATGGCTCCTCCCTCCCTCCTAAAGCCATCATGCCGGCCTGAAAAGGGCGATTTCGGCTGCTTCTGAGGCCGGCATGGTGGCTTTAGGAGGAAGGGAGGAGCTGTGGGGAGGCCCCGCCCTTGGGGCCATTGCCGCGCATGCACGGCTTCGGCACCGGGGGTGGGGCTTTCCTTCCTCCTCCTCCTCGTGCCGGTGAGGAGCCGGGGTGGGGTCAGGGGCAAGCCGGGGTCGGGAGCAGAGCCTTTGACCTAGGGCGCCAAAAGGCCATGATCCGAGCCTGAGTTAATGTGGTTTCAAGCTACTATAATTTGGCCATGTGGATACTGAGTGAGTGCCCTTGGGCCTTTCTTACATGCACACTTAGCCTTCCCTATGTCACAGAGTGATGGTAAAGGAGGAGAATTGGGGAAGGGGAGAGCTGTGTCCCTTGAGCTCAATGGAGGACGTGTGGGGTCTAAGTGTGGCTCACACAAAAACAAACCAAAGATAGCAATGTGGTGATGTGGCAATGCTCATGTTGCTCCTCTCGCTATGAGGCTGAAATATTCCCTCCCATTGCAAGTCCAGTCTTTTCTATTGAGAAATATCCATTGATCACATCTTTATCGCAGCCTTGTAAGAGAAGGGAGCCTCGTTCCAGGTTCACCAGAGTCCGCACTCTAACTCAGAAAGGTGCCGAATGAACCAATCATGTTCGGCATGCGCACCAAGTCTCCCTAGCAACAAAGATGACAGCTTGGTAACAGCAGCTGCTCTTATCATGGAGGGGGGCAAAAGGGGGACACATCTAAAATCTAATCCACCCTAAAACCACATTCATTACCTGTAAGCCAAGAGCAGTACAAGCACACCTCATTTAACTATATCAGGGCTATCCAACAGGCGGCCCTGGGGCTGTACCCCACAACCAGTACCCCGGGCTGTCCAGCCCCTTGTACCCGCCTTCCCTCCGGCCCCCTAACTTGTTTTAATAAAATACAAATTAAAAATAAATTTAAAAAATACCTACTTCCGGGTTTAGGCAAGCATCGCGAGACTACGCCAGCCACAGACGGGATTTCGAGGGAGGTCGAAATCCCGTCTGTGGCTGGCGTAGTCTCGCGATGCTGCTGAAATCTCGGGTCCCGCAGGCCGGCCTGGGCACGTGCCTCCTCCTCCCTCGCGGCTGCTTCCAGGCCAGCCCCCATTCCCTCAGAGAGAGGGAGGAGGGGAGTGAGGCAGGGAAAGCCCCTCCTGGCTCCGTCCTCTTCCTGTGAAGGGCCCTCGCTTCACGCCCCGCGGATGGGAGAGCCACCGCGCCCGGCCTGAGGTTGGCCTCGGCTCCAGCGGGGCTCTTCAGGGACGGCGGCGGCTACTCCACTACTCCAGTTTCCCAGCTATTGGAGTAGTGGCTGTGTCCACGCATAATATGTGTATATTGAATTAAGAAACTGATTATTGGACCAGTGGAATTATTATTTGAACCTGTATGGATATTTGGGGTCCCGATGAAGCCGGGTTTACCTGGCGAAACGGCGAGGCCTTTTGATGCATAGTCTGTCGACCTTGTGGGCAGGATATTCCGGATTATAATTACTCTATATTTTTTTTTGGATGGGATATTACCGTGATTGATATATCTTTGAACTCCGGAATTGACTGCTCTGTTACTTATGTGAGATTATTTACCTTATGAATTCCACATCCCCATTTGGGAAGATAAAAGATTGAACTGTTATACTTAACAAACCGATTGAAGATTTTCTTTGATTACGCTTTTTGAATTGGCACCCCGCCGCTTTTCTGTTCATTTTGGGGTTGCTGGGAGGACACCCTCCTTCTCTTTCTACTAAGGAAGGGCCTGGCTCGAATCAATCAATCTAAAAACAGTGGGACGTTGGGTGAGGGGGGGGAGGGGTCCCTCAGCGGCGGTTCCCTTGGTGACGCTTCCTTCCCCTCCTCTGCGCCCCCTCTCCCTTGTTGTGCTGCCTTCCCCCGCGTGCAGGGCACAACGGGGCTTCTTTTGCGCCTGCCCCGCGGCTTGTTTTCCCTTCAGGGAGGGAGGGAGGGAGCTCTTTTTGGGAAAGGAGGCCCCACCAAGCCCTGCAACGGCATTGAGGTGTTTGGGGTTTTTTTTGGGTGTGTCCCAATTTGAGTGTGGACTCAAATAACTCAAAGGTATTAGGAAACATTTCCCCAAATCCACCAGTGTTCCCATTTGGGTATATTGAGTATTCATGCCAAGTTTGGTCCAGATCCATCATTATTTGAGTCCACAGTGCTCTCTGGATGGAGGTGAACTACAACTCCATAACTCAAAGTCAATTGTAAGTAAATTGGAGCCAGGGAGGGGGCGGAGCTGGGGAGGGGGCGGAGCCCGGGAGGGGCAGGGGTGGAGCCGGGGGAGGGGGCAGAGCCAGGGGCGGGGCAGACCCTTCGGCCCCCCAGGTGATCAGTGACCGGAATTCCGGCCCTTGGGCCCGTAGAAGTTGGACAGCCCTGAACTATATCAGTGAGTTCCTGCGTATTGCGTCTCTGCCAGAACGTTTGGTGCAGGTTGAGCATGCTTCCTCCGGAATTCCAGAATTCTCCAAAAATCCGAAATTGTCCACATGGGAGAATGCGGGAGTATCACTTTTGCTTCTTGATGGTTCAATGTGCGAAAACTCTGTTTCATGCACAACGTCATTTCAGACAAAACATTACTTCCAAGTTATGTGTATAAAGTGGATGTGGGAAAAAAGCCATTTGACACGTTTCAGCAAATGTTTCAGATATGCTTGTACTCAAATGGCCCTATTTCCAATGAGGTTAGATACGGCTTCCGTATTGGGCATGGGACAGAGACCGTGCTTGTCTCCATTACAGACCAACTTTGCTGCCAGTTGGACCATGGCGGGTCAGCCCTGCTTGTGTTGTTAGATCTCACAGCAGCATTTGACACAGTAGATCACATATTACTGACCCACCGTTTAGCCGTGACGGGAGTTAGGGGGACTGCCCTTAAATGGGTGTGGAGACGGGGGCGGTGGTCTCGGGGAGACTCCCATTAAGTTGTGGGGTGCCCCAGGGAGCTATCCTTTCCCCTTTATTGTTTAACATCTATATGCGTCCGCTGGCCCAACTGGTCCGCGATTTTGGTCTGGAGTGCCATCAGTACCCTGATGACACCCAGCTGGTGCTGAGAATGGATGGCAGGCCGGAAACCTGATTGTTTCCATCAATCAGGTTTCAGCTGTGACTGGATGGCTGCGTTCCACCCGGCTGAAGGTGAATCCATCGAAGACGGAGATCCTATGGTTGGGTCGCCCTGGTATGAGTGAGTGCCGGTTGCCTACCCTGTATGGTGAGCAACTAAGCCCGTCATCTTTGGTAAAAAGCCTGGGGGTCCAGTTGGACCCACTGCTATCCATGGAGACTCAGATCTCCACGGTTAGCAGGATAGCATTCTTCCATCTTCAATAGGCAAGGCTCCTTACCTATCCAGGGATGACCTGGCCACGGTAATCCAAGAGATGGCCATCTCGAGGCTAGACTACTGTAATGCCCTCTACATTGACCTTCCCTTGTCGACAATCCGGAAACTCAAGCTGGTGCAAAATGCTGCCGCACGATTACTAGTGGGAGCACCGGTGAGAGAGCATATCACTCCTATCTTGCAGCAATTGCACTGGCTACCAGTTGAGTACTGGATTGTATTCAAGGTGCTGGTTTTGACCTCTAAGGCCTTGTATGGTCTAGGGCCAGCGTACCTGAGGGACCGTCTCACCCCGTACGTTCCCCCGAGATCACTACGCTCAGAAGAACAAAATCTTCTGACAATTCCATCAGTCCGCTCCTGTCACCTTTCTGTGACAAGACAACGAGCTTTCTCTGTGGTGGCTCCGACGCTATGGAATGCATTGCCGGACGATGTTCATGCCATCACGGAGTTAGTTCCCTTCCGGAGGGTATGCAAAACAACTCTGTTTAAGCTCGCCTTCAACTTAAATCCTCCCAGTTAATTTCTGACCATGCCCTTTTATCTGAACAAATCTATTCTATAAAGGAGGTCCTGTCATGGAACGACCGTCCTAGGCAGAGAAACCATCAAAGGCAGAAACACCAAATTTGGCAACAAAAATAGGCCTCAGGCAAGGAAGGTTTTTAACAAAGAAACTCCCCCAACCTAGAAGCCCCCAAAACAATGAAACAAAAAAACCTACATTTCCCAGCATCCTCTGCGGCCACCAGCGAAACCCATTGGCCAACATCAGTTACCATAGTAATGGTGGCCAAAGCCAGCCAAGGCTAGATTAGAATGCTGAGTGAATTCAATTTAGTCAGTTGGTGTTTGAGGGTTAAACTGCCAAGATCTAGGAGGGAGACAAATAGGGCACCAGGGACACAGGCACCACTGACAAACACATGCCCCCAGAATAACACAAAAGTAATACCTACACACAACACAATACGCACATAACACAACCTTGCGTCTACTGCTCAACCCATTTGTATGCCATTCCTTCCTTCCACACAGGCATAAGCTGACCCAAAAGTCAAGCCATGCCTCTTAAAAAGAACAGCATCGGATGACACACTCGCAATGCTACATACAGTACATCACACAAAAAAGGGCAGAACAAACGCCAGAACAGAAAGACACTGCACTACACTAGCTTTTGCCATCACCATAAACAAGGCTCAAGGACAAACACTACAAATCTGTGGCATAGACCTTGACACAGAATGCTTCTCCCACGGACAACTCTACGTAGCGTGCTCCAGAGTTGGGAAACCACAGAACCTCTACATCAACACAGCAGACGGAAAGACAAAAAACATTGTTTATCCACAAGCTCTGCAAAACGCCAGGAACACCACACACCGACAACTCCACAGGACTTCAACATCCCACCCACCAGAACAACCCACAACGACACAGCCATGACCCCACCAAGACCATAAGTAACATCAATTCCAACCCTTACATACTCAGACTTTCTCGCATCTCCTAAATAGGGCACAGCAACGCGTGCCGGGTACAGCTAGTGTTTTATATGTATTTTATGTGTATTTTAATTGATTGTGTATAAACAATTATTATTATTATTATTATTAAACCGCCCCGAGCCTGCAGGGAGGAGCGGTATATAAAATCGAATAAATAAATAAATTTAAATTCTAATCATTGTCTTCACATACAC
This sequence comes from Anolis apletophallus, assembly GCA_030556195.1. Taxonomy (NCBI): domain Eukaryota; kingdom Metazoa; phylum Chordata; class Lepidosauria; order Squamata; family Anolidae; genus Anolis; species Anolis apletophallus. The sequence goes on along the minus strand of JARBWK010000015.1, from coordinate 2,281,861 downwards.
ATTCGGTGACTTGACTATTCAGCTGCAATATTGGTTTGTCTCCCTCGTATGATTGACTCCTCCATTTCGTTTCTGTTTGAACCATCTCCTTGGGTGTTTGAGAATGGCTATGAGTAAGCTTTGGAAAAAAACTATCTGTCCTTCGATACCGATAGAGACATGTTTTCAAAATGACTAATGGGACATTACGAATTGCTACTACAACTCGGCAGCAAAGTTTAAGTCAGCTCCTCCAAATGGCCTTTAGCAACCATTCTGTTATTTCCAGTACTGTGCTAGAGTTCTATAGTGCTAATAGAGAAAGGCACTCAGTCTAACTCTAGGATGCTTGTTGAGTGCTTTTGGAAATACTATTCACCTTTTGGAGAAGGTGTCGTCAACGTTCAATGGTTCACAGGAACAAAACAAGGAGTGCACAGCAACCCAAAGAAGCCAGTTTGGGAGTCTGGAAATTGGATTTCCCTTTGGGTTGGCACACTGGGTTAAAGCACTGAGCTGCTGAACTTGTTGGCTGAAAGGTCACAGGTTTGATTCCGGGGAGTGGCGTGAGCTTCCACTGTCACCCCCAGCTTCTGCCAACCTAGCAGTTTGAAAACATGCAAATGTGAGTAGTAGGCCTGTTTGATCAAGGGAAAAAAATGGTTCAAAACTCGTTGCGGATGTAGGGGGCGCTGGTGATTCAATTTTGAGATGATTTCCAAAATTTTCTGGGGAAAAAAGTTCGACATTTCCCAAATTTCAGAAATTTCGAAATTGCTTAATTAATGGCAGACATGCATGTTTCGCCCAGTTTGGATGGGGATGTCTTCCCTCCATGTCAGAACTGGGGCGAAAGCTGCATCCAAACTGGGTTAAACACAGCTGTCGCCCCAGTTGTGACGTGGAGAGAAGGGCATCCCCATCCAAACTGGGTTAAACAGTCAATGAAGGGAAAGCATCTCGGGAGGGGCGGGAAGCTAAGGTTGATTCCTTCCCGAACCAGGAAGTGGGCCGGAAAAAAATGGCGGCAGCGGCTTCAAAATGGCAAATTTACTTCCAGGTTGCTTACATCACTTCGATACCGCTTCAAATTCATTCCGATTTTATGAACATTCTGATGAACCTACGCAGGCCTAATGAGTAGATCAGGAGTACCCACACTTTTTCTGCATGCGAGCTACTTATGATAAAACCAAGTCAGAAAGATCTATCTGAGAGAAAAGCAGGGCGGAGCCGGGGCGGGGCCTGGGGCGGCGGGCTCTGCCCCCTCCCCGCTCTGCCTACAGCGTTGCCACAGCTTCTCCAGGGTAGAGGAGGGTATGCTAAGCCAGTAGTGGCAAAGCTAGCCACTACTGGCTTGGCATACCCTCTGGCTCTACCCTGGAGAAGCTGTGGTAACGCTGTAGCTGGGGGAGGGGGCGGGGCTGGGTGGGGCCTGGCACGGCCGGGCTCCGCCCCCTCCCCGCTCTGCCTACAGCGCTGCCACAGCTTCTCCAGGGTAGAGGAGGGTATGACAAGCCAGTAGTGGCATAGCTAGCCACTGCTGGCTTGGCATACTCTCCTCTACCCGGGAGAAGCTGTGGTAACACTGTAGCTTGGGGAGGGGGCGGGGCCTGGTGCGGCATGGCTCCGCCCCCTCGGAAGCGCCCCATCCAGCTGGGATCGACCTCCTAAGGTCTCGGGATCGACCAGTCGATCGCGAGCCACCTAATGAGCACCCCTGGAGTAGATCAATAGGTACCGCTCCGGTGGGAAGGTAACAGGACTCCTTGTAGTCATACCAGCCATATGACCTTGGAGGTGTCTAAGGACAACGCCAGCTCTTCGGCTTAGAAATGGAGATGAGCACCACACCCCAGAGTCAGACATGACTGGACTTAATGTCAGGGGGAAACCTTTACCTTGGGTTGGAGGGAGCGGGCCCTTTCTCTCAATTTCAGAGGTGGAAAACATTAATGCCTGTCCATGATTAATAGATAACATAATCTGTGGGTATGAGTCCTATTGAGGCATTTCAGAATGGAGAAAAAAGCTTGACTTTTCAGCAAAAAAATCTGACTGCTCAAAAGCAAAATGTGTATTTCTCGACTCCTCTTCTCAAGCTGCTTCCGAGCAGAAGGAATGGATTCTTCACTCCATTACTCAGCTGATACATCTGTGTTTCAGATTTGTGCAAGCCTCGACCACGGTGGAAGGTATCACTCCCATGTTTTCGTTCACACAGCTAACCTTCTCGAGCTTCACCTGCCAATCCCAATCTATCAACGGAGGCTGGAAAGGGAACATGAAAGACGTCACAATGAATTTCTGTTGGAAAAAAAATAGGAGCGTCTCCCTCTCCCAAAGGTCTTTGCCTAGAGGTGGAAGAAACACCTTCGAAATGCAGCCTCCAAGTCGCCAGCCTGATACTAGAGAAAGGAAGAAGGAAGAGGCGGTCTTGTCAACAGGCCAAAAGGAAAAGCAAGAAGTGAGTCAAAGTCAACAGCTCTGGTGTCCAGGCATTGCTGCCTTTCTTCACTAATCAGATACCAGGTGATGATCAAATAGAAGGGGCCACTTGGTCAGACTGTCTACGACAGGGCTGCCCAGGAAGTCGATCGTGATCAACCAGTCGATCCCGGGACCGAAGGAGGTCGATCCCAGCTGGATGGGGCACTTCTCAGAGGGGGCAGAGCCAGGCTGCACCAAGCCTCTCCCCCAGCTTCGGCACTCCCAGCAGCTTCTCCAGGCTTGAGGATGGCAGTGCCAAGCCAGCCTTGTGCTAGCTATGTCACCACTGGCTTGGCATTGCCATCCTCAAGCCTGGAGAAGGTGCTAGGAGCTCCAAAGCCAGAGGGGAGGGGGCGGGGCTTGGCACAGCCTGGCTCTGCCCCCTGTGGCTTCCGCTCTACCAGCAGCTTCTCCAGGCTTGAGGATGGCAATGCCAAGCCAGCCTTGTGCTAGCTACATCACCACTGGCTTGGGATTGCCATCCTCAAGCCTGGAGAAGCTGCTGGGAGCTCCAAGGCCAGAGGGGAGGGGGCGGGGATTGGCACAGCCTGGCTCCTCCCCCTGTGGCTTCCGCTCTACCAGCAGCTTCTCCAGGCTTGAGGATGGTAGTGCCAAGCCTGCCTTGTGCTAGCTATGTCACCACTGGCTTGGCATTGCCATCCTCAAGCCTGGAGAAGCTGCTGGGAGCTCCAAAGCCAGAGGGGAGGGGGCGGGGCTTGGTGCGGCCTGGTGCCCCTGTGCCTGCAGCTTCTCCAGGCTTGAGGATGGCAGTGCCCCGTTGTGCTAGCTATGCTACCACTGGCTTGGCTTGCCATCCTCAAGCCTGGAGAAGCTGATGGCCAAAGCCAGAGGGGGGGGGTGGGCCCGCTCTTGTCTACCAGCAGCTTCTCAGGCTATGGCACCACTGGCCTTGTGCATTGTCACCACTGGCTCAAGCCATCCTCAAGCCTGGAGAAGCTGCTGGAAGCTCAAAAGCCAGAGGGGAGGGGTGGGGCTTGCCACGGTCTGGCTCCACCCCCTTCTTGCCAAGCCCCACCCCACCTCCTCCCCTCTCCAGCCTTGAGGAGGTAGATCTTTCTGACTCTTTTTTTAATATAAGTTGGTCGCATGCTGAAAAGGTGTGGGTACCCCTGGTCTACAACAGGTAACCATTTGGAAATGAATTGGAAACAGGCCTGTGGGAAAACACCCTCTTCTAGATGCGTGTGGGAGGAACAGATTGGACCCTTCCTGCTCCTCAGGGCTGCCCATGGAACCAACGTAAAGGCTGCAAATGTGTGGAGGTCTTGTGCATGTGCAAGCCCTCCAATGGGAGCAGCTGGATATTTTTGTACACTGCAGAACACCCACATTCAGCTCAAGGTTGCACAAAATGACTTATGAACATTGAAACCCAAACCCCTCACCTTTCCCAAACTGCAGCCACAGTAGCAGCAGCATTCCAGCCCCAAAAGGTGGCAGAGTAAAAACCTTAACTCACGAGTAGTCAGGAACACAATACCAGATAACAGGATGCCAAGATAACAGGATACCAGACACAACTCCTTGCCCGCCGCAAGGAGTCATTTCCCAAGCCCACAATTTATAACCCTAAAGATCAGACTCGTCTGAGTCACACCCTTCCAGATCAGGCGAAGCAGCTGCATTCCTCTCTGCAGTTGACACCTTTTGAGAGTCCCTCCAGGTCTCCCAACGTTTCCCAAAACTTAATGTTTCCCAGTCATTCCCAGAAGTTTCAGAGGGCCAGTCTTTGTCACTGTCAAACCCCATAAACGTGTCACTACTGGAGTCAGCATTACATACATTCTGAACCTCTTTTACCAAAAGTCCAATCTAGCTCGGTATCACTCTCTTCTGACTCCAGTTCCACATCTCCATGAAAACCCTCAAAGGACTCTGAATCTGTGGGAGATGTAAGTATCTGCCGAATTCTTTTCCTCTGCTATAACTCATCAGTGCTGGAATTGCTTGCATTCCTTTTTCTGCTTACTCCAGTACTATCAGCCCCATCCAACTGCATGCTACTCCCAGCTGGTGATAACACAGCGTTTCTATAGCTCTACTATCAGGCAACATCGAGGGCTGAATTACAACAGCTTTGGAGGTGTTCTCCCCCTGCCCCCCAAAGACATACATTTGCAAAGTGGATATAGAAAAAAATATTTCATAGCTGCATAAAGCCACTGAAAATGCTTTAGTTAGTAGGACTTTTCCCTGTGTCTCAAAAGATGAATTGTGTGTGATAAAGAAGAATATACACACATGTGCGCAATGCCATTTAAGCCATCTCTCCATCTACAAACATATCTAAAGTATTAGGTGACACATTAATTGTGCATTAATCAGGATATAATGTCAAGGAGTTAATGCAACTTACCTTCTAATTTAGCTTTATTGCTTATACAGTGATGTCTGTTGCTACATTAGTATCATTTAATAAAGTGGATCATTCCAGGATAACTAATGTCAGTGCAAAAATCTATTCCCAGCCACTCTCTCTATTTTTTGAAGCCAATGAGCAGTGCGTTATATCAAGTCAGGCAGGCTGCTATAGATATGTGGGCTATTCTCCTCTGCTAAATTGTCTCGCTGGGCATTTAATGCATTTCCAATAAAAAAGTCAGCAATTGGAGAATGGGAACTCTATAGGGGATACAACCATTGTGCTTAATAGTAACGCCCTGACGAAGCTGGAAATTGTTATTGGCGAAACAGGACTTGGGATCCACCTAAACTCTATAGGGTGTCACGATGCACGGACTTGACCGGCCCCTTAATCACACACACAGAGACGGACTGAAGGCTAACTACTTTATTGAATATAAAAACAGTTCAAAGGTAATGTCCAATAGAATATAAAAGCAATCCAAAAAGCTTGAAGTAACAATGTCCAAGGTAACGTGGCAAATAGGCCAAAAGCTTAGCAAAGGCTCCGCAAAACTATGCGGATCAGGAAACAGGGCAAGGCTCCGCTCAACCAAGCGGATCAGGAACAAGACAAGGCAAGGCAAGGCTTGATGACCACTAGCTAGCTTAGCTTCGTGGTCCCACTCCGCTTCACGCCTATTCAGATGAGACGTGGCCGGAGCACTGAGGATTCGTTCCCACGGATCCTATACTTAATCCTTCGGCCGAGGTCCCCGACGTCTCCAATCCCGGCTGACGGACCTCGGCCGATCTAGGGCCCTGGACCACCCCCTCCTACTAGACTCGATGTTCTGTCTCCTATCAAAGGTTCGACCTTCTCTCAGCAGCTGTGTTGCTATCTCCCTGAGAGCTTTCCTCCCTGGAAACTTCCCAGCCGCTTTCTTCCATGTTTTCACTTTCGGGCTCCTGGGAATCTCTTCCACCCGGATGCTCATAGCTGCCAGAATCGCTGTCTTCCATCTGCACCTGGTTATCTATGTCTTCGCTAGGGCCAAACAACATTTCTTCCCATGCCAAGCTCTCTGTGGGCGAAGGAGGCCCATCAGGGGAAAGCTGCCCTTCGCCCCAGTCATCTAGCTCATCCTCTGAATCTAGTTCTGGTACTGCTGGCCCTAATGCTAATGGAACCCCGGGTCCTGACCCCTGCCCTCCAGGCACAAACGAGAACTGCTGTGCTACATAGGGGAAGCAACCCTTTCTAAGAATTTTTGCTTTGTCCCTCTACCCTGTTATAGATCGCGTTCTTACAGAGTGAGATTTTTTTCCCATTTCACAATTAAAAGATTTTCCATCTAAAAATGTGATTAAATTATTATTTTATTATATTATTAAATAATTATTATTTAACATCTACATACGTCCACTGGCCCAACTGGTGCGTAGTTTTGGTCTGGAGTGCCATCAGCTGGTGCTGAGGATGGAAGGCCAGCTGGACTCTGTACCCAATTATTTCCATCAGTACCTGGAAGCCGTGACTGGGTGGCTACGGGCCAGCAGGTTGAAGGTGAACCCGTCGAAGACGGAGGTCCTGTGGCTGGGTCGCCCTGGGCGGGGGGGAGCTCCAGCTGCCAATATTGGACGGCGAGGTGGTTAGCTCGTCAGCCCTGGTTAAAAGCCTGGGGGTTCACCTTCAGCCTGCTGCTGACGATGGAGGCTCAGGTCTCCCCCGTGAGCAGAGCAGCGTTTTTCCATCTGTGCCTGGCAAGGCGGCTGGCGCCCTACCTTTCCGGTGCCGACCTACCCACGGTAATCCAGGCCACGGTCATCTCGAGACTGGACTAATGTAACGCCCTTTAAATTGGCCTTCCTCTGTCGGTAATCCGGAAACTGAAGATGGTGCAAAACGCTGCGGCTCGACTACTGGTTAGTGCGGCATTATCGTGCCACATCACTCCAGTCCTACAGCAATTGCACTGGCTCCCCATCGAGTACTGGATTGCCTTCAAAGTGCTCGTGTTAACCTTTAAGGCCTTGCATGGCCTGGGGCCAGTGTACCTGAAGGACTGTCTATCCCTGCACATTCCCCAGAGACCACTACGGTACATGGATCAAAACCAATTGAAGGTTCCATCACTTAAGATCTGCCACCTGTCCTCGACGCGTCAGCGTACTTTCTCTGTAGTAGCGCCTATCCTGTGGAACGCCCTCCCAGAGGAGGCTCGAGCAATAACTGACCTACAGGCCTTCCGGAGGGCCTGCAAGACCCATCTCTTCAGACAGGCGTTTAACCTTTAAGGCTGTAAAATTCCACTCTTGCCTCAATCTGTTTTATTATGTTTTAACTATGTTGTGATTATGTTGTTCACTGGTGTGAACCACCCTGAGCCTCTTTGGGAAGGGGGGGGGGTATAGAAATTGAAATAATAAATAAATAAATAAATAAATTTGCAATGGCACTAAAAGCCCTCCTCCGCGTTGAGGTCAGATGGAGAGATTGACAACGCGGCACCACCAAAAGGTTCAGAGACTCAGGTCGCAGTGGTCTTGGGGGACTATATTGGGAGAGGCGGTACCTTAGGTCAGTGTTTCCCAACCTTTTTTGAGCTGTGGCACACCTTTTACATTGACAAAATCCTGGGGCACACCACCAACCAAAATGACACAAAATGACACTCTAACACAGTAATACATATAATTAATATGTTTTTAAATGTATTTATACGCTCAGTGTGAATCCTGGGCCTGTTTCGATAAACACAACATAGATATCCTGGCAGGAATGGCAGAAAGACACAAACTTCCCACACAGAACTTCCATAACCAAGAGAAAAATGCTACGTTTGGTGGGCATTGACCTTGGGTTTTAGAGTTGTAGTTCACCTATATCCAGAGAGCACTGTGGACTCAAACAATGTTGGATCAGGACCAAACTTGGCATGAATACTCAATATGCCCAAATATGAACGCAGATGGAGTTCAGGGGAAATAGATCTTGACATTTGGGAGTTGTAGTTGCTGGGATTTATAGTTCCCCTACAATCAAAGAGCATTCTGAACCCCACCAATGATAGAACTGGGCCAAACTTCCCACACAGAAGCCCCAGGAGGCAAGAGGAGGTCTCTACTTGGGGAAAGGGAGGCGGGTCTTCCCAATGCATGGAGAGGGAGAGACCAAGAAGACAACGGGTGGGGAGGGGGCCTTTATCGAGGTAGGTTTCTTAGGGTTTTTATACTTCAACACACTAGACTCTCCCCCCACCCCTCTTGGAGGTTCCAATTTCCCACGGCACACCTGATGATCGCTCATGGCACACTAGTGTGCCCCGGCACACTGGTTGGGAAACACTGCCTTAGGTACACTGGCCCCAGACCATTCAAGGCCTTAAAGGTCAAAACCAGCACTTTATTTATTTATTTATTTCAGGATTTTACCCCGCTCTTCTCAACCCCCGAGGGAGGGGGGACTCAGAGCGGCTTACAGTAAGGCGCAATTCGATGCCCACACAGCAACAATACAAGACCCCAGAACCCCTCAACAACCAAAATACAATTAAAATACATCAAAATACAACCATCCAAACATCATACACATTTTTCCAGATTAAAACAATGTTCTGGCCATAAAAGCATTGGCCCTGATCATCCACTTTCCGTTAAAATTCCATCTAAAGTGCTGCCTTGTGCTGGTGTACGAATGCCTGGTCCCACAGCCAGGATTTTACTTTTTTCCTGAATGCCAGGAGGGATGAGGTGGATCGTACATCGTTAGGGAGTGCATTCCACAGGCGGGGAGCCACCACCGAGAAGGCCCTATCCCTCGTCCCCACCAGCCGCATTTGAGAAGTAGGCGGGAGCGAGAGTAGTGCCTCCCTGGATGATCTTAGATTATGGGGTGGATCACTTTGAAGTTGATCCGGTGCTCTATTGGAAGCCAGTGCAGTTCGCGCAGAACAGTTCATGCAGAATTTTTTGGGAAAGTTTCCCAGGCTCCTCCTCCTGAGAAGGCCCTGCTGGGAACTTGCTTACCCAGCAGCACTTGTATGGTGCGGGCATTGAAAAGTCTCTGAGTTCCTCTCAGAGCATGATGGAAGTTGAAGTTTCTCCCTCGCTCTGTTTCTCAGCCAATAAAAAGACTGGTTGTGCCCATGCTCTGATTGGCTGAGAATGGACACAAGTGGTGGTTACAATTCCCAGAACCTTCTCTTGTGGTTTGTCTTATTTTTTAAAAAAAATGTTGCGGTGAAAACTTAAAACACTTCTAAAATATCAGTAGATGGGTGAATTGTTCTGAAACTTGGCAGGCCTGCAGTTGTAAATGGGGCCTAAAACGGAGGCTGGTTTTATACAGATAGGCCTTAAAACGACTGAGGACTGAGTCTTTAAAATGTCCATTGTAATCAATGGGCCAAAACTTTGCCGAATGAAAATGGAAACATACCTCCTGTCACAACGCGGGACCTGGCCCTGCCCCTTAATAACACACACACACACAATGTCAATTAACTGTTTATTAAGCACAAATGGAAAGCAGGTGAAAAAGGTAAAATGTCCAAAAAGGTAATTATCAATTAGTCCAAAGTGATTAGCAATCAATGTCCAAAGGAATTCCGAAAAGCAAAGAATCACTCAAAAGCAAGGTCCATAAAAACAAAGCGAATCAAGGCAAGAAAACTTAGTCCGTAGTAAAACAAGGCAATCCAGGGTACATGGAAGAAACAAGGTCTCTTGGCAGTTCTTGGCAAGGCAAGCCAGACTATGGCTCCAAGGAACAGCAGGTCGCCGAAACGTCTGTTCAGAAAAGACGTGGCCGACCAACTGAGGAACTTTCCCACAGAGTGTATATTTAATTCCCACCTTTGTGAGACTAGTGCCTCTCCAGGCTTCACCTCCAATCTCGGCGTGTAGCCACAATATTACTCCTCCGGTCGAAGCTCCTCGAAGGCCGAGCACCATCTGGCTCGCTATCTCCCTGGGAACATACCTCCACTTCGGTTTCCATTTCTTCCTCCGCATCTGGTGGCAACAAACATTCCTGTGAACCGAAACCTCCCGGATTCTCATAGGAATCATCTGATTCGTCTGGTCCGGAATCTCTCTGGCCTTCATCATCCGAGTAAGCAGAAGGCCAGGTGTCATCCCATTGCAAACTGTCCGTTGGGGATGCAGGCCCATCATCCCTTGCATCCCCTTCAGCTGGGTCCAAAGCAATTGGGACCCCCGGAGCGGCACCCCGCCCACCCCGCCCCCCGGCTGGAACGGAGGCTGGGTTGCTACACCTCCCGATTCAAGTAACTTCCTAGTAAATAGAGTGCGGGGCGCTAAATAAATAAATAAATAAATAAAATGACCATGCAAGGTGCTATCTTGACTGAAATCATTTTGGCAAGACTCACTTAGGTTGTAGTTGGGTGCTTTGGTTTCCTTGGGGTTTTTTTTCCGTATCTCTGGTTCTGCCTCTCTCCAGTTTCCTTTTCTTGCTGCCTTTGGGGTGCTGTCACTCTCAGGCCCTTTTGCGGGAGAGGAGGGGAAGGGAAAGGAAGGGAAAGGAAGGGAAGGGGGAAGGCTCCTCATTTGCTAATCACTCCTTGCTCGCAATGAAATCCCACCGGCAGGGTGCCAAGCAGGTACTGATCAAAGGGGGAGGAAGGAGCAGGTGGGGAAGGGAGAGACCTGTCACTCAAGCAGGATATTTATGAAAGATGACAGTTTTCAAATATCTCAATCTTGGACCTGGCTGCTCCTATGACATGGAGGAGTGTGGCAAAATTGGAAGAGTCAGCAGCCAACGTTTATTTCATCAGGACCTGTCCAATCTCCGCCGGATCACTCGACAGTCTGGGGATTGCTGGCACCGGCTGTCCTCTTCCCATTGGCTCGCCGGGTGGTGCTTGCATGGATTAGTCTAAAGAATGGTGATAAATATGTAAAGGAGGGTAAAGGGGACCATCCAGCAAAGCAGAAGAAGAGCGGACTCTCGTGCCGCCTTACCCTTTTTAGCTATGCCAAATGGGAATGGGGGTAATTACATCCATATTGATCATTATTGTGCAGCAACAAGGTGATTAGATTCTCTAATCTCATTGCTGCAATGAGGAACATATGCGCACCCATCCTTCCGACGCAGAGGCGCTTGATTCAGGCTCGTTGGGAAAGTGGGATCTTATAGGCTCATGCCCAATTCCTCCCATCTGTGGTGTGGATAGGAATAAGCACCCCTATATCAAAGACTACACAGGTCAAAAGATGGGGCACCTACCGTGTTTCCCCGATAGTAAGACACCCCCAATTGTAAGACGTATCGGGGGTGTCAGGGGGGTCGGCTAATATAAGCCATACCCCGAAAGTAAGCCGTACCTCGTCGCCACGCCGCCGCCACGCCGCCGCCGCAACCCGCCCATCGGCACACCTCCGCAGCGCACCTTTCTGCCAGGCCTCTGACGCGGCGTCGCTTCGCCACGCCTCTTGCTCTTTTCCCCCTCCCTTCCTTCGTCCAAGGAAGGGAGGGGAAGAGAGCAAGAGGCGTGGAAGCGCGCCACGTCAGAGGCCAGGCAAGAGGCGTGCCGCGGTCGGCCCGTGTGGTACTACTGGTTCTGCTGGGTGAAGAATTCTTTCGGGGTATGTCCATATAAGGCGTGTACCCGAAAGTAGGACGTAGTGGGGCTTTTGGGGGTAAAAAGAAAGTAAGACGCTGTCTTACTTTCGGGGAAACACGGTATTTATTTATTTATTTATTTATTTGCCATGCTGCGATACCGCCTCTCTCTCTCAGCCCGAAGGCGACTTGAAGCGGTGAATAAGCGGCAACAAGAGCCCATATACCATACATCAGAAGATAAAAACAGTCGTATAAAAACATATAAAATCAACAGTTAAAAACTACAAAATACAAATCCCAGCTCCACAATCTTAAAATCGGTTTCCGTTTCGTCGTCATAGTAATCCTTGATTTCGATTAAAGTTCGTTTGCGAATGCTTGCTCGAAAAGCCAAGTCTTGACTTCCTTACGAAATGTCAGGAGGGAGGGGGCCGATCTGATGTCACTAGGAAGGGAATTCCAAAGCCGAGGAGCCACCACTGAGAAAGCCCTGTCTCTCGTCCCCACCAGCCGTGCCTGGAAAGCCGGCGGGACCGAGAGCAGGGCCTCTCCGGATGATCTTAAGCATCTTGATGGTTCATAGGGAGAGATGCGTTCGGACATGTAAGTTGGACCAGAAACGTTTAGGGCTTTAAAGGCCAAAACCAGCACTTTGAATTGTGCCCGGTAGCAAACTGGCAGCCAGTGGAGCTGGCACAACAGGGGAGCTGTACGCTCTCTGAATGCCACTCCTGTTATTAACCTGGCTGCTGTCCATTGGACTAGTTGCAGCTTTTGAACAGTCTTCAAAGGCAGCCTCATGTAGAGAGCATTGCAGTAATCTATACAGGATGTAACCAGAGCGTGGACCACCGTGGCCAAGTGAGACTTCCCAAGGTACGGGCGCAGCTGGCGCACAAGCTTTAATTGTGCGAATGCTCCCGTGGTCACCGCCAAAACCTGGGGCTCCAGGCTCAGCAATAAATCCAGGATCACACTCAGGCTGCGAACCTGCGTCTTCAGGGGGAGTGTAACCCCGTCGAACACAGGCTGTAACCCTATGCCCTGTTCGGCCTTGCGACTGACCAGGAGGACCTCTGTCTTGTCTGGATTCAATTTCAATTTGTTCGCACTCATCCAGTCCGACACAGCGGCCAAGCACCGGTTCAAGGTCTGGACAGCCTCCTTAGTAGCAAGTGGGAAGGAGTGACAGAGTTGGACGTCATCTGCGTACAGATAACACCGCACCCCAAAACTCCAGATGACCTCCCCCAGCAGCTTCATGTAGATGTTAAACAACATGGGAGATAGTATTGAACCCTGAGGAACCCCACAAGACAATGGTTGTGGGGTTGAGCAGGTATCTCCCAGTAACACCTTCTGAGATTGGCCCTCCAGAAAGGACCGGAGCCACTGCAAAACAGTACCTCCAAAGTCCATTTCCGTGAGGTGTCCCAGAAGGATACCGTGGTCAACGGTATCGAAGGCCGCTGAGAGGTCCAGCAGAACCAACAAGGACACACTCCCCCTGTCCAGCTCCCGGCGTAGATCATCCACTAAGGCGACCAAGGCTGTCTTGGTACCATGCCCCGGCCTAAAACCAGACTGCGCCAGATCCGGATAATCTGTGTCTACCAAGAATACCTGGAGTTGTGAGGCCACCGCACGTTCCAGGACTTTGCCCAAAAAGGGGAGATTGGAAACAGGCCGATTGTTGACGAATTGAGTTGACAAATCTATCTATTCTGGAATATTATATCACCTTTTCAGAGCTTCAGATGTGTTTCTGACTCAACCAGGTGCATTAGTCATGTCACTGTGGTTGTGGAAAGCAATAATAGTTTTCAGTGGTGCACAAGAGTACAAAACTTATTTTGGACACATTGACTAAACAAGTCTGTGTGTTTCATAGATGACTTCTATGCCTTGCTTTTATAAGCAGTCCCTCTCTCAGTGAAGTTCAAACACAGAGAAAAACGCTCCTTGAAGACCAACGCACTGATCCGATCATCTTTTCTGAACGAAGGAACATGGCAGCAAAGGACTCGCGCACAACTGGCAGAAAGAGCGAGAGTGTCAGGCCTCAGCCAGAGCAGTTAAATAAACAGCTTGGCTTTGGCTGCCATAGCGACAAGGAGCCAGCAGAGGGGGATGGGCCTAAGTCTGGGAGGAGGGAGGGAGTTTACCAGAAGGGTTTTTCACTGAGCGTTTTGGCGGGAAAGCTCAGATTCCTCTTTGTTCTGCCTGGAGTAAGGCTGAATAAAGCTCAATTCCTCTTGTTAACTACTTGAGTGAGTGTGCCATTATTTACAGACCTACCGGGCCTGACAGAGAGTGCCACCCAAATTTCTGTTGTTTTTGCAACCACTGGATGCCACTGCAAAGGTAAACAAATATTTATTTATTTATTTATTATTTCAACTTATGGGTCGCCACTCCCGGCAGGCTCGGGGCGACTTACAAATATTAAAACACAATAAAAACACAGTAGATGACAGAGACGGGCATCCATAACTAAAACAATGCAATAACAACACACACCAGGAGTTATTGCTGGCCAAATGCCCGTACAAACAGGAAGGTCTTACAAGCCTTCCGGAAGGCTAGAAGGTTAGGCAACGCGCGGATTGTGGGAGAAAGAGCGTTCCGCAACACTGGTGCGATGACGCTAAAAGCTCTCCTCCGCGTTGCAGTCACGTGGAGGGCTTTGCAGCTCAGCACCGCAAGAAGATTCTGGGAGTCAGATCGCAGTGGTCTTAAAGGACTATATGGGGAGAGGCGGTCCCTTAGGTACACTGGCCCCAGACCATTCAAGGCCTTAAAGGTCAAAACCAGCACTTTGAAGGTCGAGAGGGCCAAGCCCCCGGGAGCGGGCCGAGCCCCCGGGATCAGGCCTCCCGCTGACTCGTTGGTCCCATTGGAGAAGAAGAAGAGGTGTCCATCATCAAGGTTGGCCAGCCCCAGGAGGACCTTTCGACCTAGGACCTTTTGGAGCTCCAGCTATCGACAGCTGGAGCCCCGAGTGGTAAATCTGGCCAAGAGGACAGCTGGTGCGGACATCCCACGGGCGATCCTGGACGCCCAACGCAGACGACCACCTGTCTGTCTGCAGGCGCCATCCCCTGCCTGTACCCGAGTACCGGCAATTCTGCTGGGCCCTCCCTGCCTGCCATCCTTTGATGGTGGGACTGGGCCTTATGGCAGGCGGGAGTCCTTCTTGTGGGGCACAGCGCGGTGGGAGAGATGCCTCCCCTCCCATGGACATGCAGCTTCGGGGTCTCCTCCTGGGAACTCTCAAGCTGCCGGCTTCTGACTACTGGTCGCTCCAGCCTGGCGCAACCTAGGAAGTGGTCATTGACAAGGGACTTGAGTAGTCCAATGTACCTACCCTCACCTCTCCCTCCCTCCCTCCCTTCCCACCCCCCTGTTTTACTGTTTATTTTGTATCGTGTTTTCTATGCCTGTAAGTCGCCCTGAGCCCCTGGGATGGGGCGACCAATAAGTCTAAATAATAAATAAATAAATAAGGTGAGCTGGTGCTCTATTGGAAGCCACTGCAGTTCGCGCAGAACAGGCGTGATGTGGCAGCAAGGTGGTAGGCCTGCCTCCAGCCGAGCTGCAGCGTTCTGCACCAGCTTGAGCTTCCGGAACACCGACACAGGAAGGCCAATGTAGAGAGCTTTACAGTAGTCCAGTCTTGAGATGACCATGGCTTGGACCACTGTGGCTAGGTCGTGACGGGACAGGTAGGGGGCCAGCTTCCTCGCCTGCCAGAGGTCGTAGAAAGCTACTCCGATGACGGTGGAGATGTGCTTCTCCATCGACAGGTGGGAGTCAAGTGTGACTCCCAAGCTTTTGACGGATGGTGACGGGCGAAGCGTCGCCCCGTCCAGGGTTGGGAGCTGGATCTCTCCCGTACCCGGACGACCCAGCCACAGGATTTCCGTCTTAGCCGGATTCACCTTCAACCTACTGGCTCACAGCCATCCAGTAACGGCTTCTAGGCAACGATGGAAATTATCGGGTACGGAGTCGGGCCGGCCCTCCATCCCCAGAACGAGCTGGGTGTCATCCGCGTATTGGTGACACTCCAGACCGAAGCTGCGTAGCAACTGGGCAAGTGGTCGGACATAGATGTCAAATAATAAAGGGGAGAGAATTGCCCCCTGAGGCACCCCACAGTGAAGATGGGTGCCCCCTGAGACAACCTCACCCCTTCTCACTCGCTGTCGCCGGTTCAGGAGGAAAGAGGACAGCCAATTCAGGACTGTCCCCCTCACCCCGTCCCCGGCAAGACGGTGGGTCAAAAGATCGTATAACGCATGGCTGGAAAATGGTAGACATGCATCTCAATGGCACTGCATAAGGAACACTCCAAGGTATAAGCGTTCCTCTTCCACCAACCACCAACCACCATGGACACTGTCACATGACAAATAATGTGATTTAAATAGCTGTGTGACAAAGCGTGTTTCTCTCCGGCTCCTGGGAATATACATGCTCAGTGGCACATTGCACATGGACCCACGTTGCTTGGAGATATCTAGAATGTAAACGCAAGTGGATCATGTTGGCGGCATACAAAGCTGATTGTCTCTTGTTGGTTTCCAGCCATTCTATTGAAACGGGTGATGAATTCAATTAGAGGCCTTGTTCTTCTCTCCTTTGTGACGGAAGACTGACCGGCCTTGCATAATGTAAGCAAGAAATGGAACCCAATCAGCCTGTGACTGAAGAAAGATGCCTCTCCTTCAGGGGCGGTCTGAGGTAATTTCGCATGGTAGGCAAAAATTATTTCGGCGCCCCCCCCAACATTATTTTTGCGCCCCCTCCCCAAATATTTTTCTTGGTACCTTGCGCGTGCTCCTTCCGTTCCTCCCACGCGCGCTGCTCCTTGCCCTGTCCAATTGAAGGCTCTCCGCGGCCCGCCCTCTGCAACGCCCGTGGGTGGGGCCGGCAGCGGCACCAGGAAGCGCTAGGCGAGGCCTTCTCTCCGCACGCATGCGCTGGGCCTACGGAGCTCTCTAGAGCTCCGTTGGCACAGCGCATGTGCACAGAGGGTGACGCCGTCCGTGCTGCTGCTGCTGCGTCGCCCTCCCGCACGCATGCGCTGTCCCTATGGAGCTCTAGAGAGCTCCGTAGGCACAGCGCATGCGCGCGTCACCCTCCGCACGCATGCGCTGTGCCTACGGAATTCAAGAGAGCTCCATAGGGACAGCGCATGCACGCAAGAGCGTCGGCGCATGCGCTGTGCCTACGGAGCTCTCTTGAGGTCCGGAGGCACAGCGCATGCGCGCGTCAATCTCCGTGCGCATGCGCAGTGCCTACGGACCTCAAGAGAGCTCCGTAGGCACTGCGCAGGTGCGCGAGATTATTCAAATGCGCAGTGCCTACAGAGCTCTCTTTGAGGTCTGTAGGCACAGCGCATGCACGTGTAATCTCGCAAGACATGCGCAGTGCCTACGGACCTCAAGAGAGCTCCATAGGCACTGTGCATGTGCGCGGAGATTCTACGCGCATGCGCTGTGCCTACGGACCTCAAGAGAGTTCCGTAGGCACTGCCCATCGTTGTGAAACCGCAGAGGGCAGCGCAGCGCAGCAGCAGCAGCAGGGCGGCGCCGCGGCGCCTCACGATGGCGCCCCACCCCGCCGCGTCCAAGATGGCGCTTCTGAGAAACGTTAGGCAGGGTGGTGGGTCACCTCAGAGGACATGCTCATGGAGATTGTAAGGAGGGTCAGGTGTTTGCCTGATTAAAAGAGTGGGGGAAAGAAGGAAGGAAAGGAAGAAAGAACACACCATGCCTTCGTCTGCTCAATATTTCTGCTCCATGCTTCACACAAAATTCTCCAAATGATGCTATTGCAAAATTCAAGAAGAGCTGACGATAAGACTCTCTCTCTCTCTCGGCATTACTTCGCGAATGAAGATCCTTAGGAAGGACTCATC
The DNA here is from genome assembly GCA_030556195.1 of Anolis apletophallus. Lineage (NCBI taxonomy): Eukaryota > Metazoa > Chordata > Lepidosauria > Squamata > Anolidae > Anolis > Anolis apletophallus. The sequence continues at coordinate 2,264,504 of JARBWK010000015.1, read as the reverse complement.
CCACGCTTTCTATTGTTGATGACTAAAAAGGCCAATCTGAGATAGGCAAGTCCGGTTGCAGAAAGCACAGCAGAAAGTCTCCTTGGGTGATGTTGTTTCCAAGTTGCGGGTCTTTCTGCGTTGTCGTTTCTCTTCAAGACCCATTCGGCGTGTCTTCTCGAGAGAGGCCACAGCATTGTGGAGAGTGCGTCTCCATGCTTCCCGGTGTGAGGCCAGGGTGGACCATTGTTGGTGATCAATCTGGCTGAGTCTGAGATGTCGTTTCAGGGAGTCCTTATATCTCTTTTTGGGGGGCGCCTCTCTTGCGCTGACCTGTGGCGGGTTCACCATAGAGTAGTATCTTTGGTAGGCGGTGGTCCTCCATCCTATGGATGTGCCCTGCCCAGCGCAGCTGTGTTCTCAATAGCGTTGCCTCAACGTTGGTGATCCCTGTTTGCTCAAGGGCAGCGACATTCGTCACATAGTCAGTCCAGTGTATATTTAGGATTGTGCGAAGACAGCACTGATGAAAGCGTTCGAGGAGTCGTAGAGGTTGGCGATAGGTGACCCATGTTTCAGACCCATAGAGGAGAATACACAGTATGATAGCTCTGTACACACTGATTTTGGTGCTTTGCCTCAGGTGCTTGTTGCTCCAGACTCTTTTGTGAAGCCTTCTGAATGCACTCTATGCCTTTGCTAATCTGTGATCTATCTCTTTTTCAATCTTGGCATCTGAAGAGATGATGCTTCCCAGGGAGGTGAACTGCTGGACGGACTTAAACACAGATGTGCCCCTGCTGACGTGGGGATGATGGTGTTCTTCCTGTGGTGCGGGCTGGTAGAGGGCTTCCGTTTTCTTCAGGCTGACTTCCAGCCCAAACAGCTCTGCAGCTGCTGCAAAGCAGGATGTGAGGCGCTGCAGGGCTGCTTCTGAATGGGCGACAAGGGCAGCATTGTCAGCAAAATGCAGCTCACTGAATAGATAGATTAGAGTCTTAGTGCGAGCCCTCAGACGGCTTAAGTTGGACAAGCTCCCATCAGTACGATAGCGTATATATATGCCGTCTTCTTCTTTGAGGTCTGCCATAGCCCTTTGGAGCATCATGCTGAAGAAGATTGTAAATAGGGTTGGTGCAAGAACACAAACTTGTTTCACTCCATTAGTTATTAGAAAGGGTTCTGTTTTTCTAATAACAAATCTAATTAATAAATAAAATAAATAAATAAAGTCAATATATATTATTGCACTATAAATAAGATAGGTGCCTTGTGCATAGGAATTAGTGTTTCTTTTCAAGCTGTAGTCCAAACCCTTTTCCCCCTCAGCCACTTAAGCAGGAAAGGGCCTCAGGCTGTTAGGAATGGTGGGAGTTGAAGTCCAAAGCACCCAGAGGGCCAAAGTTTTCCCATGCCTGTTTTAGGGACCTTAAAGTGGTGAGCCTCCTTCCAACATGGTGATTCTGGATAGAAAACAAACAACAACATAACATAACATTGTTTGAGTCCACAGTGCTCTGTGGGTGTAGGTGAACTACAACTTCCAAACTCAAGGTCAATTCCCAAGCAAACCCTTTCAGTACTGCTTCTGGATTGTGTGTCAACTATAAAACCTAGAGTTCAATAGGCCAAGTTTGGTTCAATTCCATTGTTGCAAGAGTTCAGGATGCTCTTTGATTGTGTTAGTCAACTATAAATCCCAGATACTGTAACTCCCAAATGTCAAGGTCTATTTCCCCCAAAACTAAACACAGAGAGAGACTGACAGCTGTTGAGCAAGACCTTTGTGTGTGTGTTTCTGCCATTCCTGCCAGGATATCTATGTTGTGTTCATCGAAACAGGCCCGGGTTTCACACTGAATGTATAAATACATTAAAAAACACATTAACTATATGTATTACTGTGTTAGAGTGTCATTTTGTGTCATTTTGATTGGTGATGTGCCCCAGGATTTTGTAAATGTAAAAAATGTGCCGCGGCTCAAAAAAGGTTGAAAAACACTGTGGCCCTTTGTTTAAAAACTTCAAAGATGAAATCTATATCAGAATACCTCACAAAATATAAAACCATGCCTCTACTGCCTATTTTGCTGTATGTTTTTTCTTCACTGGCCCATATTTTGGGATATTTTGTGGCAGCTGGTGGGTGTCGCTCACCTCCTCTCATCATGCACAAAGTTTGCCAGATCTTCAAAAGAATGGCAACCCCAATTTGTGCTAATGTGCTACTTTGAGCACGACTCATTATCGGTGCCTTTGGCGGGGCTCCCTGTTGTGGGAGCAGATGTCCCTGATTTTAAGAGACAACCCTGTGTTTGAGCGGGTTGTCCTTTCTTCTAGAATATCAAAGCACTGTTGAGCAGACTTGATGTCCCTCATTTCCAAAGTCTACACCTCTGCTGTACTCCATAGATCGCCGTCCAAGGTTCCCAACACGTCCCTTATGTTATGATGAAGAAGATCTGATTTCCTGCCACCCTCTGTTTTAGTCTGCTGTCTTCCCAAACGACAGCATATTGTTTCCATATAATTTGGGGGGATTCATCTCTGCCCACCAAAGTCACACCTGCCTCCTTCAAACTTTAACCAGAGACAAGAGGAAAATGCATTGAGTGAAATCATAAACTTCTGATAAGTTCAAAATCTGGGGTGGAGCAGACTTTTCCAAGGAAAGGTCCGAAGCTTCGGGCTGGAATGTTATCAGTACACTGATGACACCCAGCTTGTTCTGAAGATGGAAGGCTGGCCGGACTTCATACCCTTAAGTTTCCATCAGTGCCTTGAGGCCATCACTGGATGGCTGCATGCCAGCAAATTAAGGGTGAATCCAGCAAAGACGGAGATACTGTGGCCGGGTCGACTGGATTGTGGGGTGGTCCGGCTGCCTACCCTGGATGGTGAGGCACTACACCCGTCATCCTTAGTAAAGAGCCTGGGGGTTGTGTTAGACCCTTTGCTGACGATGGAGACTCAGGTCTCTAATGTCAGCAAAACCACTTTTTTCCATCTGTGGCAGGCTAGGCGGCTGGCCCCCTATCTGTCTAGAGACAATCCTCTCCCCTCTATTATTTAACATCTATGACCGACCACTTGCTCGGCTGGTCCATAGCTTTGGGCTGGTGTGTCACCAATACGCGGATGACACCCAGCTCGTTCTGGGGATGGAGGGCAGGCCTGAAACCGTACCCGATAATTTCCATCAGTGCCTTGTGGCCATCTCTGGATGGCTGCGAGCCAGTAGGTTGAAGGTGAATCCAGCCAAGATGGAGATCCTGTGGCTGGGTCGTCCGGGTGGGGTGGAGATCCAACTTCCTTCCCTGGACGGCGTGACACTATGTCCGTCGTCAACAGTTAAAAGTCTTGCCGTCACTCTGGACTCTCGACTGACGATGGAGACGCAAATCTTCGCCATCAGTAGAGTTGCTTTTTTCCATCTCCGGCAGGCAAGGAAGTTGGCTCCCTACCTCTCCCGCTGCAATCTAGCCACAGTGGTCCAAGCCATGGTCATCTCAAGACTTGGCTACTGTAATGCCCTTTACATTGGCCTACCCTTTTCCGTGATCTGGAAACTTAAATTCGTCCAGGATGCCACTGCCCGACTTCTTGCCGGAGTGCTGGTGCTTCCCCCTCATTGGCTGTTTAACCCAGTTTGGATGTGGATGTCCTTCCCCCTGCATCAGAACTAAGGCAACATCCGTGTTTAACCCACTTTGGATGCAGCTGTCACTCCAGTTCTGACATGGAGGAAAGACATCCCCATCCAAACTGGGTTAAACATGCGTGTCTGCCATTAGCGAAGCGATTCTGAATTTTCTGAAATTTTGGAAATTTCGAACTTTTTTCCCAGAAAATTTTGGAAATCATTTCAAAATCGAATCGTCACCGTCCCTGTGCACACTCTCTACTTTATAACTTCTGCCCCCACCATAATGTTAGGAACTGAGGTGTTTTTAATCAGGGATCCTAATTGTAAAGATCTCCAATTCTGCCTCAAATTAATGGAGGTGTGTGTCACCAAACTGTAATGACGCAACACCTTTGAAAATCCGCTGCCACCAGTGAGTAATTCTTGACCATCCGATGTTTCTAACATTTGCCCCAAAAGAGGTTACTGAGAGAGATTTATGAATAAAGAACTTCAACAGTTTATTGGTTAACAAAGCTTAAAGCGTAGAGGTTTTAAGGTACACAGAACTTAGGTGGTTACAGTATTTTCTTAGAGGCACAGATCTTAAGGTTACTAAGTTTCTAAATGGGGTACAATGTTTGACTGTATTTATCCAAACACTGACTCAACAATATTATAGATACTTTGCCCACTTATAGGCCTTTTATCTATCTTCTAGGTTAGCCTTTCAGCCTAACTTACAAACAGCGGTCTTTAAAGGCTTTCTAAACCCTAACTACCTTTCTGCAGTATCAAAACACAGTCTTTATCCTGTTCTTCTCAGAACAGATAACAGCAGCCACCCAAAACTGCCACCAGCCAGTCTAACCGCTACTAACTAACTAATGAATTTCAAATCTGGAAATTCTAAGGCTAGTTGTAGGCTCTGCCTCCTGTTGCTATGGCAACGGAACTTCTCAGAGGCTGGGCACTCTAATATTCTCCGTTAACCCTTTGTGGTCTGTCTAACATTTAATCATCTAACACAATACAAATGTAATAATACAAACCATACATTTAACAATAAAATAAAGATAAAACCCGCAATACACATATCGACTTCATTACATCCGCAATGAGAAAAATAGTAAAGAACAAACTAAAAGGAACAGTAAAAAAAATCAAATCCCTCCAGAATGCTTGGAAATTGTTTAAAAATACTTTAAAACAAGCCGAACTAAAATGCATTCCTAAAATAAGAAAGAGGCCGGGAAAGTCCAAGAGGACATCGGTATGGCTTACAAATGAAGTAAAAGATGTGATTGGAAAGAAGAAAAACTCATTTAAGAAATGGAAGGCTCTTCCTACCGAGGAGAACAGAAAGGAACACAAGCTCTGGCAAACTAAATGCAAAACAACCGTCAGGAACGCCAAGAGAGATTTTGAGGCACATATAGCAAAGAATATTAAAAAAAATAACAAAAACTTCTTTAAGTACATCAGAAGCAGGAACCCAACTAGAAAAGCAGTTGGGCCACTTGACGAAAATGGTAAGAAAGGGACAATAAGTGAAGACAAGGAGATTGCCGAGCGGCTAAATGACTTCTTTGCCTCTGTTTTCACACAGGAGGACAGACAACATATGCCTGCAGCTGAGTCAGTTTTTTCAGGGAGGGAATTAAATGAATTAAACCAGATAGAGATAAACAAGGAGGATGTTCTCACATGCCTTACTAAACTAAATGTCAACAAATCACCAGGGCCAGATGGCATCCACCCCAGAGTTCTTAAGGAACTCAAGTGTGAAATTGCTGAAATTCTAGCCAAAATATATAACCTTTCTCTAAGATCAGGCACTGTACCCGAGGACTGGAGGGAGGCAAATGTAACTCCGATCTTCAAGAAAGGATCCAGGGGTGATCCAGGAAATTATAGGCCAGTTAGTCTAACCTCAGTTCCAGGCAAAGTGATGGAAACCATTATTAAAGAAAAATTACTAGGCACATAGAAGAACAGGCATTGCTGAAGGAAAATCAACATGGTTTCTGCAAAGGCAAATCATGTCTTACTAACTTGATAGAATTCTTTGAGGGTGTAAATAAACACATAGATAAAGGGGACCCAGTCGATATTGTTTACCTTGACTTTCAAAAGGCTTTTGACAAAGTCCCTCACCAAAGGCTCCTAAATAAGCTCTTCAGCCATGGAATCAGGGGACAGGTCTTGTCCTGGATTGGAACCTGGCTAAACTGTAGGAAACAAAGGGTGGTAATAAACGGACATTTCTCTGGGAGGAAAGAGGTGAGAAGTGGCGTACCCCAAGGTTCAGTTTTAGGACCGTTACTTTTTAATTTATTCATAAATGATCTGGATGTAGAAGTAAAGTGTGAGGTAGCAAAGTTTGCAGATGACACTAAATTGTTCAGGTAGTTAAAAATGAAACTGATTGTAAAGAGCTCCAGAAAGATCTCTCGAAATTGAGTGAATGGGCAACAAAGTGGCAAATGCATTTTAACCTAAACAAGTGTAAAGTCATGCACATCGGGGCAAAGAACCCCAAATACACTTATCAACTGATGGGGTCAAAGCTTTCTGAGACAAACCAGGAAAGGGATCTTGGGGTTTTGGTGGACAGCTCAATGAAGATGTCAACCCAGTGCGCTGCAGCAGTGAAAAAAGCAAATTCTATGCTTGGCATGATCAGGAAGGGAATCGAAAATAGGTCAGCAAATGTTGTTTTAGCTCTCTTCAAATCTATGGTAAGGCCACATTTGGAGTACTGTGTACAATTCTGGTCACCGCACCTCAAGAAGGATATAACGGAACTGGAAATGGTACAAAGAAGGGCAACAAGAATGATCCAAGGGATGGAGCAGCTCCCTTATGAAACCAGGTTGCAATGCCTTGGTCTTTTCAGCCTTGAAAGACGGCGTTTAAGAGGTGACTTGATCGAAGTGTATAAAATCATGCATGGGATAGAAAAGGTGAATAAAGAAAAAATATTTTCTCTGTCACACAACACTAGGACTAGGGGCACTCCTAAAGCTCCAAGGTAGGAAAATTAGGACTAATAAAGGAAATATTTCTTCACCCAGAGGGTCATTGGGTTATGGAACTCACTTCCAGAGGAGGTTGTGACAGCGGTCAGCCTGGACAGCTTCAAGGCAGGATTAGACAGATTCATGGATACCAAGGGAATCCGTAGTTACTGAAATGGACATCCAAGTGCCACCTCTGTGTTGATGGAGGCAGGCAGGATTTTCCCTGGGTACTGGTTGTGGGGGGTCGGGAGCAGGTGAGGGTTTTGCCCTCCTTTCTGCTAGAGATCCCCGTGTACAACTGGTGGGCCACTGTGTGACACAGAATGCTGGACTAGATGGGCTGAGGCCCGATTCAGCAGGGCTCTTCTTATGTTCTTATGTTCTTATGAGTTTTGAACAATTTTTTCCCCTTGATCCAACAGGCCTACTGGACAGTTAAACTGTAAGGCACCCTCCTTTTTTCAACTTGGTGAAATTTATTTAGCAATATTGGCTTCTTCATCTTGCCAGGGGCACCTCCTCTTTTGCTCACACAGAGACACTCCATATTCCATGGTCACTGAGTGAGTTCAGTTTTCATTGAGCTCTTTCAAAGAGCTTCTTCTCCTTCTTCCTCTTCTTCCTCTTCTTCCTCCTCTTCCCCTCATCCTCCTCACCCAAATTTGAATTTATTCCAGATCTTCTGATCTTTCCCTCTTGTATTCAGTTGTAGTTATTCTGGATATAGCTAGAAAGTGAACTGGCATCTACACTGACTACTTTATCTGAGGTGAAAACCACATAGATCAGGGCTGTCCAACTTCTACCGGGTCCAGGGCCGGAATAGAGGTCACTGATGACCTCGGGGGCCACTCGGCCCCGCCCCAGGCCCCGCCCCCAGCCCAGACCCCGCCCCAGCCCAGGCCCTGCCCTCTCCTAAAGCTGTCATTCTCTTGGGCAGCGCATCACAGGCCTGGCGTCACGCGCTGCCCTTGGCGCCGCCTACTCCTCCATGTCGGCGGCCCTCCCCCGTCCTTCCTAGGGCGGGGGAGCCGCCTGTGGCAGAGAAGGCGGCGCGGGCAGCGCGTCACAGGCCTGGCGTGACGCTGCCCTTGGCGCCGCCTACTCCTTTTTCGGCGCGGAGAGAGGACGGAGGGGTGCAGGGAGGAGGAGCTAGCTCTCTTCCTCCTCCCTGCCCCCCTCCCCCTTCCCCCCCGGCCGCCATTTTTTTAAAAAAAATAGATTTTTTTAAATTTAAAAATGGCGGCTGGGGGCATAGCTGGGGCCGTGCCCAACAGGCTGGGGGGCCGGATCCGGCACCAGGGCCGCTAGTTGGACAGCCCTGACATAGATGGAAGCAGTTTCATTGTGCGGATGATTTCATTCCAGGTCCTGGAACCAGATTTGGGAGGCGGGGGGTGCTTGCACACATTGCAGAGGCTGCCTTCGAAATGGGTCCATGATCTGCAGTATCCATGGCTTGACATCCATGAAGAATCTGGTTTACTTTTCAACTCCCATGCTGGAATGTGCATCTGCTTATATATCAGTGAAACGCTTCAGGTATCAATCCACACAGTGATGTATTATCCACAGAGTTACTTTCGCTGTGCAATGTTTACACTAGAACTCGCTGAAGTGCATGAAGGGCTCTATTTTGGGGTGCCTCTGGACTTGGCTCATCTCGGTTTAAGGCAGTGTTTTTCAACCTTTTTTGAGCCGCGGCACATTTTTTACATTTACAAAATCCTGGGGCACACCACCAACCAAAATGACACAAAATGACACTCTAACACAGTAATACAGATAGTTAATATGTTTTCAAATGTATTTATACACTCACTCAGTGTGAAACCTGGGCCTGTTTCAATGAACACAAAATATATAGTTATATAGTATATTATTATTATATTGCATTACATTACAACATTATCAATATTATACGTATACACAATAAACGTATATTACTATAATACTAAATATAACTATAATACAATAAATATAACATACTATGTCATTGTCACAGTACAACAATTACATACCACATTGTATTATATCGCAATATTAGTTGAAGTCCAAAACACCTGGAGGAAGGCCCAAGTTTGGCTATATCTAGTCTAAACCTTCTTCCAAGCCCTTAATAAAGAGTCTCCATGCCCATCTGTTGGGAGGGCTGGGTGGTGCCTTCCTGCTTGGCTGAAGGGGGTCAGGCTGGATGGCCTTTGGGGGACCCATATTTTCCCACAAATTCCCTTCCCTCCTTTCCCCCATTAGCTGGCTGACTCCCTGCCTGCCTGCCTCTCCGGCTGCTTGCCTGCCTGACTGCCTTCAGCACTCGGGCTCCGCTGCTCTCTGACTCACACCTTGCATAGCGCCAACAGGGCTGGGCTGGACTGGACCGGAAGTGCTCCCTGCCGGAGCGGAATGGAAGGGAACGGGCCCAAACAGGTCCGCCCTACTGCGCGGCCCTCCCGGAAACAGGGACCCGCGTGCTGAGGTTCCGGAGACAGAGTAGCAAACTTTATGCATGACATCAGATAGATAAGAATCTAATTTCCCACGCACACCTGATGATCTCTCACGGCACACTAGTGTGCTACGGCACACTGGTTGGGAAACACTGGTTTAAGGGACTTAGGACCTCGTCAGACAGTCTTCAGACTCCATTTCCATGCATAAGGACACTTCCAGTGGGCCTCTGTGATGCTCTGTTTCCCAGGTGCATGGAAAGGGACCTTGAAGACCTCTATCAGGAGTTAGGTGTCAATCAGCTGATTATTATTATTATTATTATGGATTTGATAAAATGGGAACAGGTGATGAAGACATGGCAAGCACATAGGATAGCTGGCCATCCCTGAAAATGGGGAAAGACAGGAGGAAACAGGTCCCTCCACTTCCCCTTTTTTCCCTCTGCACCATCGGATAAGGTCAGGGGCGGTCCTACTGGTAGGCAAAGGACGCCGCTGCATGGGGCGCGCCATCTGGGTAAGGGGCGCATTCAGAAAAAAACACACTGAGAGAAAAGAATCACTCTGAATAACCAGTAACTACACATAGGGGTAGCAAAATATCAGTACTGTAATATATAAGCGTCCGGCCGATGTTCCCCTTTTGGTCCTTGTGCGCTCCGACGCCGGACCCCGCTCCCTGCTGTGTCTGCTGGTGCTGCTGGACTTGGAGGTGGGCACCGGCAAGAAGGCAAAGGCGGCCTCCTCCTCCTCGCCAGTCCCAACCCCATCTTCCGCGGGTGCGGAGGGGGAGTCTGGCTCGGGCTGCCTGGTGTGCCTGTGGCGGCAGCACAGCAAGGAGCTCTGGCTGGAGAGCATCAAATCCCAGATCCTGAGCAAGCTGCGGCTGAAGGAGGCACCCAACATCACACGTGGGGTGGTCAACCAGCTGCTGCCTAAGGCGCTGCACAGGAGCTTCTGGGCATGCATGGGGGGGCAAAATAATGTTTTGGGGCAGGGCGCCAAAATAATGTTTGCTTACCATTTAAAATTACCTTAGACCGCCCCTGGATAAGGTCCTTTTAAAGCGCTGAAGCCAGGGGCGGTCTAAGGTAATTTTAAATGGTAGGCGAACATTATTTTGGTGCCCTCCCCAAAAAACATTATTTTACCGCCCCCCATGTAAAACAAATATACAATTATAATATCACAATACGATTAGTAGTATTATATTGTATCAATGTATATACAATATATTATACCATACTCATACTATATTATATCATAATTATATTATACTACATGACAATATAATTATATTATAATATATTGACATTATAATATAATGTAACATTCTATTATATTATTATTATAAAATAATAACATTATTTATTTAAATAAAATTATCCTCTACTAAATATTTTCATTACTCCTATAAAACTCAAATAACCCAAAATAAAGTAAAATAAAATATTATATATTACTATTTTGTACAATACCACTATACTGCAATATTGTTTGTAATATTACATGTAATATAAAAGATATCATTATTCTATTGTTATATTGTATTTGTATTATATTGTATGACAATATTAAGCAGAACTGCATAATAATCAACAAGAAATGCAATGTAAATGCATCAAAATCAGAATATATTACCTATCACCCGACTCATAATTCATAGGAGTCTCCCATAAGTCCAAAATTAGGATCCCAATGTAAATGTAAATGTCTGAGGAACATCGGCAGGGCCAGGATGGCGCCCCATGCGGCCAGGATGGCGCCCCCTTCCCAGATGGCGCCCTAGGCAGCCGCCTACTTGGCCTACCTTGTAGGACCGCCCCTGGCTGCAGCACACTTGTATAACCACTGTGATGTCAAACTGCCTTCAAGCTGCCTTAAACGATCAGTGTGGATGTGCCCTGAGTTTACTAAAGCCATACCCAGCAGAATAATTAAATTTTATCTTCGGAGCAGTGGCTCTTCCTTTCTGAGACCAAATAGGACATTCCCCCCCCCCCCCCCTTTTCCTGGCCAGTCTGTCATCTTAGCAGGACGCCTTCCCTTGCCATATGAGGCAATGAATAGCAGATTAATCATTCCACTGTGGGCAACGCATTGCCTACCTAATGCCTCTGATTACTCTATATTGAATAAATAGTGTTGCTAGGTTGATATGTTTAAGGCAAATGAGATGCTTATTGGTATCTAAGAAGCCAGCTAACAAGATCTATTTCCCTCCATTGACTTCTACTCATGTATTAATGAGGTTCAAAAATGTCCTTTTCTCCATGTATCCGATTAATCAGGCCTGTGTTATTCCCAGGAAGCGCACAAATATTCCCTCCGTTTACGTTTGTATTAATGTGTCACTGGAGCTCCGTCTTCAAAATAGCTTCGGCACCCCATTAAGCAGCTTCAAGAGAGTAAGTTTTCTTTTATTGTCACTCAATTTCATTTAAAATGTGTATCAATTGCAAAGGTCCATATATGGGGGGTGATGTTACTCTGCTCCAGCCTAAGCAAGTTGCCCCACAAAGAAGATAGAAGGGAGAGAAAGAGATTTCTTCCCAAGAGTGAAGTTTTCAGATGCGTGAATATTACGATGTGGGGTCCCTCGGGGGGCCATCCTCTTCCCGCTGTTATTTAACATCTACATGAGACCACTCGCCCAATTGGTACGGAGTTTCGGGCTGGAATGCCATCAGTACGCTGATGACACCCAGCTCATTCTGAGGATGGACGGTGGGGCGGAATCTGTACCCGATAATTTCCAACTTTGCCTTGAGGCCATTACTGGATGGCTGCGAGCCAGTAAGTTGAAGGTGAATCCGGCGAAGACAGAGATCTTGTGGCTGGGCCGCGCAGGGGGGGGGGGAATCCAGCTTCTGATGTTTGATGGCATGGCGTTACGCCCGCAGTCCTCAGTTAAGAGCCTTGGGGTCTGGTTGGACCCCAGCTATCTATGGAGGCACAAATTTCTTGTGCCTGCAAGACAGCCTTTTTCCATCTATGGCAAGCAAGACGTCTGTCTCCCTATCTATCCCGGCGCGACCTAGCCACAGTGATCCAAGCCACGGTCATCTCGAGGCTCGATTACTGTAACGCACTCTACATTGGCCTTCCTTTGTCGGCGATCCGGAAGCTTAACCTGGCGCAGAACGCGGCAGCTCGCCTCCTGCTGGGAGCTCCCAGAGCAGCCCATGTAACACCTCTGCTGCGCAAGTTGCACTGGTTACTAGGCATGAGAAAAAAGTTATGAAAATGAAAAGAAATTGGAAGGGATTCGTATGTATGGGACTTTCAAGTTTATACGCATCGCAGGGCCAATCCCGGAAGTGGACTTTCTTTTCCGCACCCCCTGGGCCCAAATTTTTGTTAGATTAGTAACTATTTTGGATGCCCACCCAACAGGAAAATTTCCCCCTCCAAAATAGCTTTGCAGACATAACTCACAGTCAAATCGGGGCCTTTCCATGCTTGGAGCCTAATTAGAGTGAAAGGCCTCCTCCAGGAAGTGAAAAAGGAGCCGGAAATGATAGAGAGATCCAGATCGGGACTCCTAGAGGGGCTGGAGGACTGATGAAAAAAGCGATTTAAACACCCAGGAAGGGGGTTTAGATAGAAGGACAGAGTAGAAGGACATAAGAACTGCTGAGAGAAGGGCAGCAGGAGTGAAAAGAGCACGGAGAGGAGAAGTAAGAGTTCAGAATCAAGAAAAGCCATAGAGTTCAAACGGAGGTCCTAGACTGCTATGGTAAAACTGAATGGGAAAAAGCTGGAGTGAGGAGAACTCTACAGATTAGCAAGGCCTGCACCAGAGGTGGGCATTGGCAACTATTTTATTTATTAATATTAATAATAATATATTAATGCATTATATCTCCCTGCAAGGAAACCAAGGGAAATGTTGCCCCTTGATTTGCCTGTGCTTAAAACAGTGTCAGTTCTGTTTCCCTGCTTTGCCTACTTTAGAACTACTAACGAATTTCGTTAGTAATTACGTTACATTTTAGAAATTTTTGGAATTTTTTTTGGTAAGCCTTTCTATTACTAATCAAAAAAAATCCCCCCCCCCCCCCATTAGATTTTCGATTGGCTAGTTTTGGGTTCTAAACCATGCCTGCTGGTTACCCATCGAATTCCGGATCTCCTTCAAAGTGCTAGTCTTGACTTTCAAGGCCTTGCATGGTTTGGGGCCAGTGTACTTGAGGGAGCGGCTTGCCCTATATATACCCAGAAGATCGCTGCATTCAGAGGGTCAGCATCTTCTCGTACCCCCAGGTGCGAAGTCTTACAGGTTGGCCAGCACCCGACAGGGAGCATTCTCAGCGGCTGCACCGACCTTGTGGAACTCTCTGCCAGCCAAGACGTGGGCCCTGCATGACCTGATGGTCATTCGCAGGGCCTGCAAGACTTGGCTGTTCCAGCAGGCGTTCGGTGAATGACAACAAACCACACCACCAGATTATGCCACCTCGTACCGAAGATTGGTTTAACTGTTTCAGCTATTTTAACTGTAGCATCGGGATGTCCGATAATATAGTGATTGTATTTAGAATGTTTTTATGATGTTTTAGGATGTTTCTGTGTATTTGCTTGCTGTGCATTTTGTTATGTTGGAAACCGCCATGAGCCTTGTAGAGCAGCGGTCTAGCAAATTTGAACAATAAATAAATAAATAAATAAATAGATAAATAAATAAAGGGTGTCATGTCAAAAGTTGAGCCAGTGTGTTTTATGCGACACTGGAGGCTCCGGCGGGGAGCAGGCCGGGAGGCACGCAAACGAGTGCCGCCTGCATCCCGCTGTCACACCTCAAGGGCCTCAGGCATCACTTTCGCTTGAGCGAAGTTCCAGCTGAGGTAACCAGAGTGTAATTTCCAAACCAGCTTGCTTTGCTCTTAAACCCTGCTTGGGCCTCCCGTGCCTTTCCCGTGAGAAGACTAGGGATGCAAGCATAACAGGCTTCTCAAGGCCGTACCATCTCGCCTCCTTGATAATAGAGGTGGCCGCGGGAGTAGGAAGCCTGACTCCCCGGCCCAGATGGCACTTGCTAACGAGCACCGCATTCCAAGAGCACTGAGTTCACAAAACATTCAAGGGATCATCAATCTTAGCTTTTGACGTGCGACGCAACTTAGAAATACTATAACTGCCCTGGAGACCTCTAAGCCGATGTCTTGTACCAACAACGCATTTGGGAGAAGATCTTGTGGGTTAGGCCAATCGGGCCTTCCACCAAGCCTTGCCAGCCAGCCTGCTTCGGGCTGACTCGTTCCAGTGTTGCCTTGTTCCAGTTCGTCGTCGAGACCCAGTGATTGATCCTGAAAGACTCTTTTACCTTTTGAACTCTTTGCCTTATAATCAACGCGTCCCAGCCTCATTTGCTTTGGGTGGGATTCCAAGAGACTCTTTGCATCCGGATTGTGTTCCCGCTTGTGCTCCTTTTGCTTTGCTGATTCCTGTTTGGCTGCTAGTTGAAGGCACTATAAGGATTGCCTTCAACCTCTTTCCTATATTTACCTATTCTCAATAAAACACGTTGTACCTCAGCTGCTGTGTGGTTTATCCAGGGGCTCAGGTTGCCAAGGCCGCAGAGGGTGATACCCGCTGATGGAGAGGTAAGCCGAGCCACTCCCCTGCCCACCAAAGGCACCAGCTTGCTTCGGGGCAGGCCGTAAATGGAATGGCAGCGCAAAGGAGGGCCAAAGTAGGCCGTGGCACATGGCTGACCCTGCCAGCAGCCTGTCTGGCTTGGGACACCGGGCGCACGGGGAGGGGAGTGAATCATCCCCCACCTGAACCAGGAGCTCTGGCCTGAAGCCGGAAGCAGGCCGGGGGAGTGGGGCAGGCCCTGGGCTGAGTGGACGGCCCAGCCACTGGGGAGGTGGGTTGCCTGGACCCAGCCTGCTCCCCCAGCTGGCCCAGCTGGGCCACGGAAAAGGGCCAGCAAAGGGGTTGGGCCTGGCAAGGCTCGCCCTGGGGCAGCTCTGTTTTTTGGGCCTGCATAATAATAATCTTCACCCACTCTATGTTGGATTCTTCATCTTTGGAGGTCTTTAAACAGAGATTGGTCAACTATCTCTAGATGGCTTTAATTTGCAGTCCTTTTCCACCTCTTAGTCCATGAGGAGGAAGAGCCAAGGAACGGAGAATCATGTTTTCTGGAGGTGTTCATATCTGATTTGGGCTGAAATGTAAATAGCTCAATATCCAGATGAGGAAAAAGCCACAGAAGGAGAGAGAGAGAGAGAGAGAGAGAGAGAGAGAGAGAGAGAGAGAGAGCTCTTCCATCAGCTCAGTTTATTTGAAAGATGAAATATTAAATACTCTTTTTGGAGAAGAGGAAAAACTGGCAAGGGCTGAAGCCGTGAAGCTGAAAATGTAATGTCAGAGTGCCCTGTTCCAAGCAACCCCATTTAAAGCTTGGTTTGCTAAGGAAATATGGTCTCATGTTTGGATTCCTCTTCGATATATATTTGACTTCCAGGCAAATAAGCAGCAACTCTGATTTATTCAAAAATCTCTAAACTAAACCAAAGTGCTTAAAATATACCTTGCAGTGTTTCTTCGGCGGTAAGCTGGTGGGATACTCCAGGGATTAATGTAAACTGGAGTTGGCGCCCAAGCAGAAATAAATGACATTAATTGCAATGGGATTTAGCCCCATCTATCTGAATATGCCAGAGTGTCAACAAAATCATTTCTAGGTCCGGATTAACACTTTTTTTTTTCACCCTAGGCCACAATTTGGAATTACGCCCCCTTTAAAGCAACCTCCCGCCACCTCCAACGTCCCCATTCCCAATGGCTGGAAAGCTCCGCTGTGTTCTGAAGGTCTCCTCGGAGTCGGGAGGTTGGGGAGAGCGCAGCGGGTGCAAACTCGCTCCAAAGGCGCGCATGAGAGAGAGAGAGAGAGCGTGTGCACGAGGGAGAGAGAGAGAGAGAGTGCGCGCAAGAGAAAGAAAGAGACGGAGGGCACGGAGCAGAGACTTTGCCTGGAGACTTGGCCTTATGGGTAATCCAGGCATGACTGTATGCCAATAAATACCTTAGGAAGTCTGACTTGGCCACGGTAGTCCACGCTCTGGTTACATCTCGTATAGATTACTGCAACACTCTCTACGTGGGGTTGCCTTTGAAGACTGCTCGGAAGCTTCAACTGGTTCAACGGACAGCAGCCAAGTTGATAACAGGAGCGGCATTCAGAGAGCGCACAACTCCCCTGTTGTGCCAGCTCCACTGGCTGCCAGTTTGCTACCGGGCACAATTCAAAGTGCTGGTTTTGGCCTTTGAAGCCCTAAACGGTTCGGGTCCAACTTACCTGTCCGAGCGCATCTCTCCCTATGAACCATCAAGATGCTTAAGATCATCCGGAGAGGCCCTGCTCTCGGTCCCGCCTTCTTTGCAGACGCGCCTGGCAGGGATGAAAGGCAAGGCCTTCTCAGTGGTGGCTCCTCGGCTTTGGAACTCCCTTCCTAGTGACATCAGATCGGCCCCCTCCCTCCTGACATTTCGTAAGAAAGTCAAGACTTGGCTTTTCGAGCAAGCATTCGCAGATGAACTTTAATCGAGATCAAGGATTCTATGACGACGAAACGGAAACCGATTTTAAGATTGTGGAGCTGAGATTGTATTTTGTATTTTTAACTGTTGATTTTATATGTTTTTATATGCCTGTTGTTATCTTGTGATGTATTGTATATGGGCACTTGTTGCCGCTTGTTCACCGCCTCGAGTCGCTTTCGGGCCGAGAGAGGTGGTATAGAAGCATGGCAAATAAATAAATAAATACTATGTGTGAGAGAAGGGCCAATGTTGGATTTGGAGACCAGCAGGTCCCAGGACTCTGTTATGTTCAACTTGACTGGCTGCATTGACCATGGAATTTAGACTTGGAATTAGGACATTGTATTACTTTCAGCAGTTGGTGTGTGTTTTAACACTACGCCTTAAGGCTCTGGGCTGCTTATATATTATATTTGAGACTTTATCTGAAGGTTGCGTTAATAGTTTTACCAGGACTGTAGATCAGGCACTGTACCCGAGGACTGGAGGGAGGCAAATGTAACTCCGATCTTCAAGAAAGGATCCAGGGGTGATCCAGGAAATTATAGGCCAGTTAGTCTAACCTCAGTTCCAGGCAAAGTGATGGAAACCATTATTAAAGAAAAATTACTAAGCACATAGAAGAACAGGCATTGCTGAAGGAAAATCAACATGGTTTCTGCAAAGGCAAATCATGTCTTACTAACTTGATAGAATTCTTTGAGGGTGTAAATAAACACATAGATAAAGGGGACCCAGTCGATATTGTTTACCTTGACTTTCAAAAGGCTTTTTGACAAAGTCCTCACCAAAGGCTCCTAAATAAGCTCTTCAGCCATGGAATCAGGGGACAGGTCTTGTCCTGGATTGGAACCTGGCTAAACTGTAGGAAACAAAGGGTGGTAATAAACGGACACTTCTCTGGGTGGAAAGAGGTGAGAAGTGGCGTACCCTGCTGGTTCAGTTTTGGGTCCGTTACTTTTTAATTTATTCATTAATGACCTGGATGTAGGAGTGAATTCTGAGGTAGCAAAGTTTGCAGACGACACTAAATTGTTCAGGGTAGTTAAAAATGAAACTGATTGTAAAGAGCTCCAGAAAGATCTCTTGAAATTGGAGTGAATGGGCAACCAAGTGGCAAATGCATTTTAACCTAAACAAGTGTAAAGTCATGCACATCGGGGCAAAGAACCCCAACTACACCTACCAATTGATGGGGTCAAAGCTTTCCGAGACAAACCAGGAAAGGGATCTTGGGGTTTTGGTGGACAGCTCAATGAAGATGTCAACCCAGTGCGCAGCAGCAGCGAAAAAATCAAATACTATGCTTGGCATGATCAGGAAGGGAATCGAAAATAGGTCGGCAAATGTTGTATTGCCTCTCTACAAATCTATGGTAAGGCCACATTTGGAGTACTGTGTACAATTCTGGTCTCCGCAACTTAAGAAGGATATAACGGAACTGGAAAAGGTACAAAGAAGGGCAACAAAAATGATCCAAGGGATGGAGCAGCTCCCTTATGAAACCAGGTTGCAACGCCTGGGTCTTTTCAGCCTTGAAAGACGGCGCCTAAGAGGTGACTTGATCAAGTGTATAAAATCATGCATGGGATAGAAAAGGTGAATAAAGAAAAATATTTTCTCTGTCACCCAACACTAGGACTAGGGGGCACTCCCTAAAGCTCCAAGGTAGGAAAGTTAGGACTAATAAAGGGAAATATTTCTTCACCCAGAGGGTCATTGGGTTATGGAACTCACTTCCAGAGGAGGTTGTGACAGCGGTCAGCCTGGACAGCTTCAAGGCAGGATTAGACAGATTCATGGATACCAAGGGAATCAGTAGCTACTGAAATGGACATCCAAGTGCCACCTCTGTGTTGATGGAGGCAGGCAGGATTTTCCCGGGTACTGGTTGTGGGGGGTCGGGAGCAGGTGAGGGTTTTGCCCTCCTTTCTGCTAGAGATCCCCGTGTACAACTCGTGGGCCACTGTGTGACACGAAATGCTGGACTAGATGGGCTGAGGCCCGATTCAGCATGGCTCTTCTTATGTTCTTATGTTCTTATGTTCTTAGGACTTGGCAAAACACAACACAAGTAGTGTTAGGGGGGATGAGAACGCTGACCCACCAAACAGGAATTCTACCTCACCCATGACATTTCCCTTTGGTTTTCTTATTTCTAGAATACTATTCCTCTGAAATAGAGTATACCCCTTTATTTCTAGACTCCAATCACAAGACTATTCCTACCAGGTTTCGGTGATGCTTAGTTAATCATATTTGTTTTATTGTGTTAAGAGTTCAAGTTCATCTTGTTTATTTCCCATGATCTGTGCATTAGTATTACGATACCTCTTGCTGCATATGTATTTTCTAGGCATGAGAAAAAAGTTATAAAAATGATTCGTTTCGTAAGAAATTCGTAAGAAATGCTACTTTCGAGTATTTGGAACGCCAACCAGGAAGTGGACTTTCTTTTTCGAACTTCGGGGGCCAGGATTTTCTTAAGTGTCGTTATTAGGTCGTAAGGGGGGGGGCACCCTCCTTCTCTCTCCCCACCCTCCCGCCTCCCTTGCCAATAAGTATTATGGCAAGGCAAGCCCCTAAACTCGCTCCTTCTTTCGGCTGGAAGGAAGCCTGAAAAATGTAAACAGAGATGATTACTCAGAAGTAAATCTGCAAAGGAGGCACTTTGGATGAAGTGCCCTCCTTGTGGATTTACTTTGAGTAAACCTCTCTGTTTACATTTTTCCAGGCTTCCCTGCCTCTCCTGCCTGCCAGATCTAAAGCATCAAAGAGTATTGGGGTGAGAAACCAACCTAATGTATAATAGAATGAATGCTACTGCAAGTGCCTAATATTATGAGTAATCCAACTGGTCATACCTACATTCCATGCACATGCAATAATACAGCAGTAATAACAATAACAAGAGGTAAAATTCAAACCGAAGTATTCTGACTGGTCCCTGCCTCATGCAGTGCAAACGGGCTCTTCTCTTATTAGCCCGGAAAAGCCAGCGTTTGCTGCTTGGGAGCACACACATGCATATTCTGGGGCATTTGCTGCAGAATCCCGGCTCATAGAGAAGATTCTGCAGCAAATCCCCCAAAGAATATGTATGTGTGCACCCAAGCAGAAAACGCTGGCTTTTCCCGGGCTCACAGAGAAGAGCCCGCTTGCACCGCATGAGGAGGGACCAGTCAGAATACTTCGGTTTGAATTTTACCTCTTCTTATACCCATTGTTATTACTGCTGTATTATTGCATGTGCATGGAATGTAGGTATATGACCAGCCTGGCAAACTTGGGCCCCGCTCCCTCGGGATCGGGTGAGAGAGAGGCAGCGAGGAGCCAGGGGGACTCCTCCTCCTTTTCTTTTGCTGCTTCCAAGAATAGAATACCCCTCCTCCCTCCTTCCCTCCCTCCTTCCTATTTGGAGAGTCCCATCTAGAATTCAGTGTGATTTATTCGTTTGTTTACAACTCCCAGAAATCCCAGCCAATTTACCAGCTGTTAGATTTCTGGGAGTTGTAGGCCAAAACCATCTGGAATGCACATGCTCTGGCATATGAACTACTAATGAATTTCGTTAGTAATTAAGTTACATTTTAGAACTTTTTTGAATTTTTTTGTAAGTCTTCCTATTACTAATAAAAAAAAATCCCCCTCCCCCCCCCATTAGATTTTCGATTTGCTATTTTTGGGTTCTAAACCATGCCTAGTATTTTCCCCCTCTCACGGGTGTGTCCTTGAACTATTTGGTGAGTGCTTTCTATAATGTTTATTATTTATTTATTTATTATTTATTTATTATTTGCTTGGAGCGACTTACAACAATAAAGTTTAAAAGCACAGTATAAAACACTCTAAAACACAATAAAACACAATAAAATACACAGCGAGCAAATGAAGCAAGTAAGTGACTTCATCAGGAGTCAAATACAACAAGAGGACGGCTCATCGCCCCATTACCCAAAATCCTGCCGAAACAGGAGGGTTTTACACGCCTTCCAGAATGTCAGCAGGTCTGTGAGGGCACGGACTCCGGAAGGCAGTGCATTGCACAGGATGGGAGCAACTATAGAGAAGGCCCTCCATCTTGTGGCCGTTAGATGGTATGTTTTGAAGCTGGGAACCTCTAGGAGTTGACCCGACTCTGAGCGTAGTGGCCTAGTGGGACAATATGGGATGAGGTGGTCCCTAAGGTACACTGGCCCCAGACCGTTCAAGGCCTTAAAGGTCAGTACCAACACTTTGAAAGTGATCCGGTATTCCACTGGTAACCAGTGTAGCTCACGGAGAACAGGTGTTATGTGGCTGGTCGTCGAGACGCCAGCCAGCAAGCGAGCTGCCGCATTCTGGACCAGTCTCAGTTTCTGGATCACTAGCAAAGGAAGGCCAATGTAGAGAGCATTGCAGTAGTCCAGTCTCGAGATGACCGTGGCTTGGACCACTGTGGCTAGATCGCAGCGGGAGAGGTAGGGAGCCAACTTCCTTGCCTGCCGGAGATGGAAAAAAGCAACTCTACTGATGGCGAAGATTTGCGTCTCCATCGTCAGTCGAGAGTCCAGAGTGACGGCAAGACTTTTAACTGTTGACGACGGACATAGTGTCACGCCGTCCAGGGAAGGAAGTTGGATCTCCACCCCACCCGGACGACCCAGCCACAGGATCTCCATCTTGGCTGGATTCACCTTCAACCTACTGGCTCGCAGCCATCCAGAGACGGCCACAAGGCACTGATGGAAATTATCGGGTACGGTTTCAGGCCTGCCCTCCATCCTCAGAACGAGCTGGGTGTCATCCACGTACAGTGACACACCAGCCCAAAGCTATGGACCAGCCAAGCAAGTGGTCAGACATAGATGTTAAATAATAGAGGGGAGAGGATTGCCCCCTGGGGGACCCCACAGCAAAGTGGAGAACTCCCGGAGACATCCTCACCCCTCCTCACTTACTGCGATCGGTTCCGGAAGAAGAAGGACAGCCGATTTAAGGCCATCCCCCTCACCCCGGCCCCAGCAAGGCGGTGGGTCAAAAGATCATAATCAACAATATCGAACGCTGCCATGAGGTCCAATAACACGAGCAGCACCGATCTGCCCTGATCGAGCTGGCACCGTAGCTTATCTGTGATGGAGACCAGGACCGTCTCCGTCCCATGCCCCGAACGGAAGCCGGACTGGAAGGGGTCTAACCAAGTAGCGTCACCTAGGAAGGACTGCAACTGCTCCATTGCTACCCTCTCAATTGCCTTGCCCAGAAACGAAAGATTCGAAACTGGGTGGTAATTGGAGGGGACCGTAGGATATAAACCCGGCTTTTTCAGCAATGGAGTGACCACGGCCTCTTTCAAACCCTCTGGAAACACTCCTTGCTCAAGGGAGGTGTTAATTAGTCTCGGCAGAGGGTCTCGTAACCCCTCCAGGCAAGCTTTCACAAGCCAGGAGGGGCACAAATCGAGGGAGCATGCGGTCGATCTAGTTGCAGTCACTACCCTATCGACGGCTTCTGCGTCCAGTGGCCGAAACCGGTCAAAGGTGGGCCCAGCAAGAGGCCACGGAGTCCCAAGCTCGCTGACTGTATCAAGAGTGATCGGAAGGTCCTGGCGGAGGGCTGAAATCTTGTCTGCAAAGAAACTCTGAAAAACCTCGGCAGAAAAGGCCTGATCATCATCGTTTGGGACAGTAGGGACTGTCGTCAATGACCTAATTACTTTAAACAATTGTGCCGGGCGTGAGCTAGCGGACGCTATCAAGGATGCATAATATAACTTTTTCGCTTCCTTGATAGCACGCTCATAAGCATCCTTGAACAGCTTATAAGCCAATTTCAGACCTTCGTCTCGGAGTTTCCTCCACTTGCTCTCTAGCCGTCTCTTTGCCCGCTTCATCGACAGGAGTTCCATTATCCCCAGTAATGGATTAATTCCTGCCCTCAAGGATATGGTGTCTCTCTCTCTCTCTCTCTCTCTCTCTCTCTCTCTCTCTCCCGAATAACTCAGTTCAAAGTCCTCCTGATCAGGTTTGTGAGCTTCTTAGCAAACACATTGCTCCCAACTGCTGAGTAATGCAACCCATCACTTGCCAAAAGTCTATCTTCATGCAACATCAAACCAAGATCCAAGAAGCCAAATTGTTCCAGCAGCTCCATTTAAGGAACCAGTTATTCATCTCCAGTTTTTTTTTTCTCTCCATGTCCTTCAGATGCGAGGAGAAAAAACATGACACAGTTGCATTACTGGGGAAAGGAACAAATTGCAAATGGCTAATTATTTGCAGCCAGGTACTTCTAAACTTTGGGAAGGAGGGGAATTAGAAGCGTCACACACACACATACACACACACACACACACACACACACACCATGGGTATATGAATGTGCATGACCATTATTCTTCCAGAAGACCTGCAGGGCCGATATTTAAGTGGAATTGTTTAAGCCGAACCTGGGAAATAATTCAAACCTTGAGAGACCCTGGCTTTCTCCAGCTGGTTCTCCAATAACTACAAAAAAACTCTCCTCTCCGAAGGCTGCCAACGAAAGAATAAAGTATACGCTTTCCCTATGTGGTTTTTCAAAAATGAATTATGCCATTAAGTGCCAAGAAGAAAATTAGCTATGAGCTTTTAAATTTGAAACGATCCCCTTTTTAATTGTAAAACAGTGCCACTTAACTGCTATTGATTCAGGGGAAACACATTAGGGAGCAAGGTCACCATAACTGTTAATATTCACTGCTTAGCGAAAGAGCATCAAAGGACATTTTAATGTCACTGACTTTCTTGGGGAGTCTTTAGCGAAAGCTTGGCGTCGGGCAGCCTATGAACGGAAAGGACAGGAGGCAGGCAAATGGAGAAACCAACGGGATCGCAATTGTCTGCTAATCAAATCGTAACATGGGATTGATTTTTTTAGGCAAAAGTTTATATCATGGATTTCCAAGCTCTGTTGACATTTAAAAGTCAAAATATACCTTTTTTAACTAGATGGCTTCCCTCTCTTCCTTTTTTTCCTCTTCCTTTTGGAAGATGGTCGCTGGGGAAAGAGGAAGGTTTGTTTTGTTGTGCTGGCCTGTTGTGATTCTATTCAGATGGACCAGGAGGTGAACCAGGACGGAGGTGGGGATAGAGGCAACAGGAATGATGAAGGGAAGGCCAAAGCTCAGTGGCAGAACAATGGCTTTGCACCCAGAAGCCTTGAACCTGGACAGGATATGAAGAGAGGAATAACACCTGCTTGATCCTCTGGAGCAGGGCTGCCCAGGAAGTCGATTGCGATCGATCAGTCAATCCCAGGACCGAAGGAGGTCGATCCCAGCTGGATGGGGCGCTTCTCAGAGGGGGCAGAGACGCCTCCCCGGCTTCAGTACTCCCAGTAGCTTCTCCAGGTTTGAGGATGGCAGGGCCAAGCCAGCCTTGTGCTAGCTATGCCACCACTGGCTTGGCATTGCCATCCTCAAACCTGGAGAAGCTGCTGGGAGCTCCAAAGTCAAAGGGGAGGGGGCGGAGCTTGGCATGACCAGGCTCTGCCCCCCTGTGGCTTCCGCTCTACCAGCAGCTTCTCCAGGCTTGAGGATGGCGGTGCCAAGCCAGCCTTGTGCTAGCTATGCCACCACTGGCTTGGCATTGCCATCCTCAAGCCTGGAGAAGCTGCTGGGAGCTCCAAAGCCAGAGGGGAGGGGGCGGGACTTGGAGCGGCCTGGCTCCGCCCCCCTGTGGCTTCCACTCTACCAGCAGCTTCTCCAGGCTTGAGGATGGTAGGGCCAAGCCAGCCTTGTGCTAGCTATGCCACCACTGGCTTGGCATTGCCATCCTCAAGCCTGGAGAAGCTGTTGGGAGCTCCAAAGCCAGTGGGGAGGGGGCGGAGCTTGGCTCAGCCTGGCTCCACCCCCCTGTGGCTTCCACTCTACCAGCAGCTTCTCCAGGCTTGAGGATGGCAGGGCCAAGCCAGCCTTGTGCTAGCTATGCCACCACTGGCTTGGCATTGCCATCCTCAAGCCTGGAAAAGCTGCTGGGAGCTCCAAAGCCAGAGGGGAGAGGGTGTGGCTTGGCACGGCCTGGCTCAGACCCCCTGTGGCTTTCGCTCTACCAGCAGCTTCTCCAGGCTTGAGGATGGCAGGGCCAAGCCAGCCTTGTGCTAGCTATGCCACCAGTGTCTTGGCATTGCCATCCTCAAGCCTGGAGGAGCTGCTGGGAGCTCCAAAGCCAGAGGGGAGGGGGTAGGGCTTGGCGCCCCCCTCTGGCCAAGCCCCACCCGCCCCCGACCCTCTCCAGCCTTGAGGAGGTAGGTAGATCTTTCTGACTTGGTTTTAATATAAGTAGCTCGCATGCTGAAAAAGTGTGGGCACCCCTGACCTACTTGATCCTCTGGAGAGATATTGTTCAATCAATGGCATCACTAGGGCTGGTTTCATCCATTACGGTAACTCACTAAGGACCTGTGGACCTCCTTCTGTACCACACCAGATTACAATGTTGTAGGTAAAAAACCAGAAGAAGAAATAGGTAAAATGAGCTTCCAGCAACTAGGCCTGGTTGAGCCATTAAAAATGGTTCAAAACTCATTCCAGATGTAGAGGGCACTGGCGCTCGAATCTGAATGACTTCTGAAATTTTCCGGAAAAATTTCAAAATTTATTCGGAAAAATCCCAAAATTTCAGAATGGCTTCATTAATGGCGTCCGCAATTGCACAATGCGCGAAAACTGCAAATAAAAATCTCAGTCTGACGTGTGGGAGGGAAGAAATCCGCTTCCAAATGGGGTTTAACACGGCTCCTGCCCCAGGTCCTTCTCGCGGGAGAGAAGGACCTGGGGCAGGAGCCGTGTTTAACCCAGTTTGGAAGCGGATTTCTTCCCACGTCAGCGGATTCCCTTCTGAAAATGGCGGCAGTGGCTTCGAAATGGCAAATTCGCTTCCAGGTTGCTTACATCGCTTCAAAATGGCTTCAAAAGTGAATTTAATCCGAATTCATTCTGATTTTACGAAGATTCCAACGAAACTAAGCAGGCCTACCAGCAACAACCGGGCTGCACCAATAGTAACATAGTGTTTAGATCAGTGTTTCCCAACCTTTTTTGAGCCGCGGCACACTTTTCACATTAAAAAAATCCGGGGGCACACCACCAACCAAAATGACACAAAATGACACTCTAACACAGTAAAAAACAGTTGGCTGCGCCATGCCCCGCCCCTACCCCCGGCTTCACCTCTCCCAGCAGCTGCTCCAGCCTTGATAGAGCAGTGCCAAGCCGGTGGTGCCAGAGCCAGCACAATGCTGGCTTGGCACTGTCCTCTCAAGGCTGGAGCAGCTGCTGGGAGTGCCGAAGCCGGGGGAGGGGGCAGAGCCAGGCCGTGCCATGCCCCGCCCCCTCCCCCCAGCTTCAGCTCACCTACAGGCCGTGTCATGCCCCACCCCTCCCCCAGCTTCAGCTCACCTACAGGCTGCGCCATGCCCTGCCCCTCCCCCCAGCTTCAGCTCACCTACAGGCCGTGCCATGCCCCGCCCCTCCCCCCAGCTTCAGCTCACCTACAGGCCGCGCCATGCCCTGCCCCTCCCCCCCCCAGCTTCAGCTCACCTACAGGCCGTGCCATGCCCCGCCCTCCCCCAGCTTCAGCTCACCTACAGGCCGCGCCATGCCCTGCCCAGCTCCCCAGCTTCAGCTCACCTACAGGCCGTGCCATGCCCTGCCCCCCCCCCAGCTTCAGCTCACCTACAGGCCGTGCCATGCCCCCCCAGCCCCTCCCCCAGCTTCAGCTCACCTACAGGCCGTGCCATGCCCCCCAGCCCCCCCCCTCCCCCCCCCAGCTTCAGCTCACCTACAGGCCCATGCCCCGCCATGCCCTGCCCCCTCCCTGCCCCTCCCCCAGCTTCAGCTCACCTACAGGCCGTGCCATGCCCCGCGCCCTTCCCCCCGCTTCAGCTCACCTACAGGTCGCGCCATGCCCCGCCCCTCCCCCCAGCTTCAGCTCACCTACAGGCCATGCCATGCCCTGCCTCCTCCCCCAGCTTCAGCTCTCCTACAGAGGAAGAGCATGAGCGGTGAACGGGCTTCAGTGGGCGGGGCTCCTCCTCCCTGCGGCTTCAGCGAGCGAGGGGCGAGAGTCATGGTGGGAGTCATGGCGGATTGGAGGCTGGCTGGGGAAATGGCCGAAGGAGGCGGCGCCCTGGTCCCTTCTTCTTTTTTTTCACCACTGCCTGGCCCTTCCTCCTCCTCCCCCAAGCAGCAGGAGTTCGGCAGGAAGGGGGGGAGGAAGGGGGGCAGAGAGCTTTTCTCGCGGCACAGCAGGAGGTCCGTCACGGCACACTGGTTGAGAAAGACTGGTTTAGATGAAGGGCCGCCTCCGTTCCTCTCTCTTCTTCAGACCTTACATGGAGTAACACAGTCAAATAGCTTTCTGCAAGAACCAAAACATAATCGGTGTTTATGGGCAGATGATGACATTGGTTTTATCATTTCATTTGTTGTGATGTTAAGGATTTATAATGATTTTATAATTTAACTCCTTGTCAATAATGTTGTTAACTGCCTTGATTGCCTTTTTAAGTGGAAGCACAAGATTAAAAGAAGCAATAAAATGAAATAAATTAATGCATCGTCCAGATTGGGGACATACTCACATACTGTACTTTATTTAATACTTTTTTTATTTTCGTGCCTTGAATTCAGTTGTTAAAACTGAAAACTCCACAGGCCTATCTGCAATCCAGGACGTTTTCTGTGCAAATATACACGTGGCTGCTTTGCACAGAAATTAAAAAAAAGTTTTGTTTTGTTTTCATGCGTGTCAATCACCCACGCATTTCACAAATAATAAATCCCCCATTTAAAGCATTCTCTACACATGTAATTATATTTTTTGATAGAAATATTATTTTCTGCACAGAAAATCCGCAACTCTGCGCGAATTTTCTGCAGAATATGAATTTTCTCCTCAGACCAGCATTGGAGTTAGTCAACACTCAAAAACTGTATTTGACCATTTTGTTTGACTATTCTTTCCATCCTTGTTCTACACCACTGATTATCAAAGTGGGCAGTACTGCCCCCAGGTGGGCGGTGAGGCGATCCAAGGGGGCGGTGGAAGACCCAGGGGTGTTTGGGAGGCCGTGAGACCCTTTAAGGAGGCAGTGAACGATTGGCCATTTAGGAGGGGTCGTGCCGCCCTCTTCTTTGGCCCCACCCCTTTTGTTGTGACCCCAACGCGCAGTGCAGTGCAAAGGCTGCAGTGCAAAGGCCTCCGCATCCTCTGGTGGAGCCTCTCCGTCACCGCAGAAGAAAGCGCAGACTTCCCCACCAGCAGCAGAGGCAGTGGGGGGAGCAGGAGAGCCCGGGGTTTCTGCGAGGAGAGCAGGCCTCGCTTCTTCGTCCCCTCAGGCTGCGGCTGCCCATCCCCTCAGAGCCCTCTCCGGTGGCAGCATGGTGAGTAGGAAAATCTATATATATAAAGGAAGAGTCGTCATGGAACGACCGTCCCAAACAGAGAAAACTTACAACGCAGAGACACCAAACTTGCCAACAGAAATAGGCCTCAGACAAGGTACGTTTGTAGCAAAGAAACTTTCCCCCCCAAAACCTAAAAGGCCCCCAAAACAATGAGTAAAAAACTACATTTCCCAGCATCCTCCGGGGCTGCCAACGACTCTCCCAGCCTCTACATTCTGACAACATGATTGGCTGACAATAAGGGTGGATTTGCATAATTCCTGTACTGGCCAGCCAACATGAACATTCCGACTCATAACAAACTGTCAGAGGAGGATAAGGCAAAGGGCTGAGGCACAAACACAAACACCCAATTCACTTCCCACATAAAATTTACACCCCTACAAATCACAGACCACGCCCAAAATTGACAGTAAGGCTTCATTAACTTAATTTCCCTGACTAGGCCTCAGCTCATTGGACATTGTGTATGGCCTGAATTGACAGTAAGGCTTCATTAACCTTGTTCCTGGCAGTTCATGGGACACTGAGCCCCTATGACCCCCCTATGACCCACGCTACATTCTACTACAGTTTGGAGGAGGGTGGACCATGGATTATGGGACTTGAAGTACCTCCATGGATAATGGGATTTGTAATACTTCAAAACCCATCATTCCCCACAGACCACTGTGTCCCAGAACCAAGACCGATAAAGACCAAACTTGGCAATCAATGCCCCCCATGACCCACACTCCATCCGACTGCAGATTAGAGGAGGACACACCATGGATAATGGGATTTCAAGTACCTCCACTCACTTCCAAAGTACCCCACCCACACACGCATCAACCTTTACATCAACACAGCAGACGGAAAGACAAAAAACATTGTATATCCACAAGCTCTGCAGAACGCCAGCAACACCACACACCAACAACTCCACAGGACTCCAACATCCCACCCACCAGAACAACCCACAACAACACAGCCATGACCCCAACAACACCATAACTAACAACAACTCCAACCCTTACATACTCAGACTTCCTCGCATCTCCAAAATAGGGCACAGCAACGCGTGCCGGGTACAGCTAGTTATTTATGAAGCAGCAACGAAAATATGGTTGGGGGTCACCACAACATTATTATTATTTGTCACATTTCTATACCGCCCCTCTTAGCCTGAAGGCGACTCGGGACGGTTTACACAAGGCAGTCTCTGCCCTCAATACAACCCAAGCAAACAAACCAAAAAAATAACCATAAAATAACAAATTAACAATTAAAAACATACAATTGCAGTCTCAGCATCATGTTAAAATCAGTTTCCGTCACATCGTCGTCATTCCATATATCTAATTAAACTGTTACATTTCACCAGCAAATGCCTGCTTAAACAGCCAGATCTTGACTTTCTTGCAAAATGTCAGGAGGGAAGGAGCCGATCTGATGTCTCTAGGGAGGGTGTTCCAAAGCCAAGGAGCCACCACGGAAAAGGCCCTGTCTCGCGTCCCCGCCAGTCGCACCTGCGAAGAAGGCGGGACCGAGTGCAGGGCCTCCCTCTTAAACATCTTGATGGCTCATAGGGAGAGATGCATTCGGACAGGTAAGTTGGACCCGAACCATTTAGGGCTTTAAAGGCTAAAGCCAGCACTTTGAATTGTGCCTGGTAGCAAACTGGCAGCCAGTGGAGCTGGCACAACAGGGGAGTTGTACGCTCCCTGAGTGCCACTCCTGTTATCAACCTGGCTGCTGTCCGTTGGACTAGTTGCAGCTTCCAAACAGTCTTCAAAGGCAACCCCATGTAGAGAGCGTTGCAGTAGTCTAGACAGGATGTAACCAGAGCGTGGCCAAGTCAGACTTCCCAAGGTACGGGCTCAGCTGGTGCACAAGTTTTAACTGTGCAAATCCTCCCCTCTCCGCCGAAACCTGGAGTTCCAGGCTCAGAGATAAGTCCAGGATCACATCCAGACTGCGAACCTGAGTCTTCAGGGGGAGTTTAGCCCCGTCTAACACAGGCTGTAACCCTATGTCCTGTTCGGCCTTTCGACTGACCAGGAGTGCCTCTGTCTTGTCCTGATTCAATTTCAATTTGTTCGCCCTCATCCAGTCCGACACAGCAGCCAAGCACCAGTTCAGGACCTGAACAGCCTCCTTAGTAGCAGGTGGGAAGGAGTGACAGTGTTGGACATCATCTGCGTACAGGTGACACCGCACTCTGAAACTCCGGATGACCTCCCCCAGCAGCTTCATGTAGATGTTAAACAACATGGGAGATAATATTGAGCCCTGAGGAACCCCACAAGACAATGGTTGAGGGGTTGAGCAGGTGTCTCCCAGTAACACCTTCTGAGATCGGCCCTCCAGAAAGGACCGGAGCCACTGCAAGACAGTACCTCCAAGCCCCATATCTGCCAGGCGACCCAGAAGGATACTGTGGTCAACGGTATCGAAGGCCGCTGAGAGGTCCAGCAGAACCAACAGGGACACATTCCCCCTGTCGAGCTCCCGGCGTAGATCATCCACTAAGGCGACCAAGGCTGTCTCGGTACCATGAGGAACCTTATTTAGGGGTCACTGCATTTGAAAGGTTGGGAACCACTGCATTAATACATATATCTTTCTGTTTAATTGCTATTACATTTAAATAATAATAATTTCTAGAGGGCGGTGAGTAAAAAAATTTCTGGAAAGGGGGCGGTAGGCCAAAAAAGTTTGGGAATCATTGTTCTACACCAGGGATGTCCAACTTCATACCGGCCAAGGGCTGGAATTCAGGTCACTGATGACGTGGGGGGCCGTCCATGGCCACCCCCCGGAGCCACGCCCCGGCCACGCCCCCGGCCACACCCCCGGCCACGTGGCTCCACCCCCTCTCCCAAAACGTCAGAATAGCTGTTCTGATGCTTTGGGAGAGGGGGCGGAGCGGCGGAAGGCTCCCCGCGGCGTCTCCCTCTCTCTCAAAGTGTCAAAACAGCTGTTCTGACGCTTTGGGAGAGAGGGAGTCGTTGTGGGGGACCCTCCCTTCCAAGGCGTCACGGCAGCCTGGATGGCTCGCGGGGGAAGTAAGAACCGGGCGCTCACTTCCCCTGCGAGCCATCCAGGCTTGTGGGAGGCTTTTCGCCTGGCTCTCGCGTCCCTCTGGTCAGAGGGACGTGAGAGCCGGGCGAAAAGCTCTCCTGCAGGCTTGGATGGCTCGTGGGGGAAGCAAGGACCGGGCGCTCGCTTCCCCTGCGAGCCATCCAGGCTTGCGGGAGGCTTTTCGCCCGGCTCCCGCGTCCCTCTGGTCAGAGGGACACGAGAGCCGGGCGAAAGTTCTCCAGGCCTGGATGGCTCGTGGGGAAGAGGAACCGGGTGCTCGCTTCCCTGCGAGCCATCCTCCTCTCCCCTTCCCGGCGCGCGGCGATCGGGACACCAGCAGCGCCGGGGGCGGAGGGAGAGGAGGAAGGGAGGATCTCCCTTCCCTCCCCCGCCGCTGCGAACAAGATCGCAGCGGCGGGACAGAGAGGGGACGGAGGGGCGGTGCAGGGAGGAGGAGCTGGCTCCCTTCCTCCTCCCTGCCCCGCCTCCCCCGGCCTTTTTTAAAAAAAAAATATTTTTTTAAAAAAATATTTTTAAAAAACAACCATTTCAGGAGGGTAGCGGAGGGTAGCGGAGGGTAGCGGGGGCCGTGTCCAACAGGCTGGGGGGGCGTATATGGCCCGCGGGCCGCCTGTTGGACAGCCCTGTTCTACACTGAGGAGATAATGCCAACCCTCCGGACACCTTCTGAGTCTGTGGCTGAGAGGCATAACTTGAATGCCTTTCTCATCGGACCCTCCTTGGTTCTTTGTGGCATTTCCCCTTCTTTGGGGGGGGGGGGGAGAAGGAAGTCTCCTCCGAAGAGACACATCCTGGCAGCAGCCAGCCTCGTTTTTCATACAGTAATGTTAAATTATGGTTTCCATCTCCCTCTCCACAATTTCATAAAAGGAATTGCAGGGCTTAATGGACAAAGAATACAGCGGGACGTTTTTGGAGTCAGAACTAGTATTGATTTTATCCTGCCAAGAGGTCATCTTGAGAAAATGGCATCAACTCCGAACGGGAAAGGTGATGACTCCACACCACATTTCTGACGCAACTGTGAAGCTTTGCCAAAAGAGACAGAGGAGAGAGGAAAAAAGACAGAGAAGCCGAATCCATTAATTCCACAGACAACTTTCCTTTGTTTATTCAGCTGACTTCACATTTTGGCGGCTGCCTAAGACACAGCTTCCGGAAAGAAGTCTGTTAGTAAGGGAATTTGCATCTCTACCGGACTACCTGGGTCTCTTTAAAGGAGTTGCAGTTTTACCATTTCTGTAGCCTTCTCTAGTAAAAAGTGCCAATGGCTCACCAAACTACAAACCCCAAAATCTCAGAGCATTGAGCCATGCCAGTTAAAGTGATGTCAAAATGTATTAATTTGACAGTGTAGATGTGTCCTTAGCCTATGAAAGCTTGTGCTACCAACTTCATTTACATTGACCATTTAATGTGAGGGACACCCTCGCCAGCCTTTCTCAGCCTTCCTCCCAAATGTCAAAGTCTATTTTTCCCAAACCCCATCTGTGTTCACATTTGGGCATATTGAGTATTCATGCCAAGTTTGGTCCTGATCCAACATTGTTTGAGTCCACAGTGATCTCTGGATATAGGTGAACTACAACTCCAAAACCCAAGGTCAATGCCCACCAAACTCTTATAGTATTTTCTCTTGGTTATGGGAGTTCTGTGTGGGAAGTTTGTGTCTTTCTGCCAGGATATCTATGTTGTGTTCATCGAAACAGGCCCAGGTTTCACACTGAGTGTATAAATACTAGGCATGAGAAAAAAAGTTATGAACATGAAAAGAAATCGGAAGGGATTCATATGTATGGGACTTTCAAGTTTATACAGATCGCAAGGCCAATCCCGGAAGTGGACTTTCTTTTCCGCACCCCCTGGGCCCAAAACTTAGTTAGATTATTAAATATTTTGGATGCCCACCCAACAGGAAAATTTCCCCCTCCAAAATAGCTTTGCAGACATAACTCACAGTCAAATCGGGGCCTTTCCATGCTTGAAGCCTAATTAGAGTGAAAGGCATCCTCCAGGAAGTGAAAAGGAGCCGGAAACGATAGAGAGATCCAGATCGGGACTCCTAGAGAGGCTGGAGGACTGACGAAAAAGTGATTTAAACACCCAGGAAGGGGTTTAGATAGAAGGACAGAGTAGGAGGACATAAGAACTGCTGAGATAAGGGCAGCAGGAGTGAAAAGAGCACGGAGAGGAGAAGTAAGAGTTCAGAATCAAGAAAAGCCATAGAGTTCAAACGGAGGTCCTAGAGTGCTATGGTAAAACTGAATGGGAAAAAGCTGGAGTGAGGAGAACTCTAGCAAGGCCTGCACCAGAGGTATTTAATAATATTAATAATAATATATTAATGCATTATATCTCCCTGCAAGGAAACCAAGGGAAATGTTGCCCTTGATTTGCCTGTGCTTAAAACAGTATCAGTCCTGTTTCCCTGCTTTGCCTACTTTAGAACTGCTAACGATTTCGTTAGTAATTAAGTTACATTTTAGAAATTTTTGGAAATTTTTTTGTAAGTCTTTCTTTACTAATCAAAAAATCCCCATTAGATTTTCGATTCCCTATTTTTGGGTTCGAAACCATGCCTAATAAATACATTTAAAATCATATTAAGTATATGTATGACTGTGTTAGAGTGTCATTTTGTGTCATTTTGGTTGGTGGTGTGCCCCAGGATTTTGTAAATGTAACAAACGTGCCGTGGCTCAAAAAAGGTTGGGAAACACTGTCCAAATGACTGAATCCAATAAGAAAGTTATGTGCTCCTTTCACTTGTGGGCTATTAGGTCCAACTTGCTCGCTGCCCCTTGGGATCTGTAGAAGCGCATGGCGTGTGTAAAAACAGATAGCTTCTGTCTGCCTCGCAAAGACAGTGCGGTTGGAGCGGCTTCCCTTGGGACCCTTCTAACGATCAGAGCCGAAAACGTGACTGTATATCCTGGAGCGGGAAAACGCATCATTTAATGAAAACGTTGTCCGTTATTAATAGCGTGATGGGTGGAAATAAGAAACAACAAGCCTACGGGCCTTCGGGTCTTTGGCTAAGTGTTTCTACTTCGTCTCTCTCGATCTCTGTTTCACCACCACCACCATCACCCTGGAAAAAGAGCAATTCCAGTAACTCGAAGCTGCGCATGCAATCAAAAGAAAGCCCAGAGCAACACACACTCACACATACAAAAACACACACACGTAGCAAGAGCCATGTTGTTTTCCAGAGGTCATAGATAGTTCACAGTGCAAAGTCAAGCACATGAGGGAGACTTCTCCAGGCTGTACTGCTGTCAATACCACTGAAAAATAAATTTCAAGATTTCTGCCTTCTCCCACTCCCACCCACCCCCCAACCCCCACCCCAATCTACTTTGGGGGGCATTTCCTTGTTTCCATTGATTTTTTTTTGAAGTCTTATCAAACCCCTTTGGGGAAGATGAAACAACTGCATTTTCCAACTTTGCTGAATTTTCTGCACAGATTATGGACTGGGTGATGGGTGTGACTCCCTCTGGTACGGAGCTCAGAGCACTTTCTGCTACGAACAGAGCCAAGCCAGAGAGATGGAGGAAGAACAAGTCAGGAAGGTCACTAGCTTAAGGAAAACCCAGATTTTGCAGATGCAGGAAGAAAACAAAACATAAGAACGGGCAAATCCCATCCTATTTTATGGCTGAAAATATTCAATAAATACAGAATGCCGGAGATGAAAGAAAAAGACTATAATATTCAGGAGAAATGGTTGTCCTCAACAGGAGTAATGGTGCTGGAAAGTAGGGATGGTTGCGCAGTGCAGCAAGGACTCATGGGACACACACCAGGGGTTGAATTGCATGTGCAAGTGTGACACACCTCGCACCAAGAAACATGCAGACCCATTGGTTGGATAAGTGGTTGGATAATATTGGCCACAACTCATTTATTGAAAGCAGGAACGAAGGGGTTGGCGGCCATGCTTGGGTCCTGGATCATGGTAGATGGCCCCCACAAATGCCTTGAGGTGATAGCAAGCCAGGGGTGCGAGCGGCCAATGCCTGTCCACGGAAACTCAGCACCCCAGTGGGCCTGGGCGTTATCCCCCCTAACAACCAAGGGGTGATAAGCCAACCTGATCCAGGGGCCAAGCCACACGCCACACGCCGGACACGGAGCTGCGACAATAACATAACACAATATAATGCCCTAAACATGGTACAAAAAAGAACAGATACACAAACAGAGCAAAACCAACAATGCAATGAGTAGGGAGGGTGGGCGGCAAAAAAACAGCCTGCCTCCGAATGAGGCCAGGCAGTCCCGGGCAGCACAAGATACCTGCCCGGGCGGAAATCTGAGCCAGCCGGAACAGGGAGAGAGCAGGGCGAAGCCAGCCCCCTCATGGGCCGGCTGGCCTGTATGGCGGGAGACCTTCCCACCATCCGGGGGGCTTCTGGGAGCAAGAAGCTCCCCGGGCAACAAGATGGCGGGAGGGCAATGCTGCTCCGCAACCCGTCGTGGCTGGTAAGTCAGCCACGCCCATTTTCACAGCAAATGGCACTTCATGTGCAACAGCACTTATTATTATTATTATTATTTGTCACATTTCTATACCGCCCCTCCCAGCCCGAAGGCGACTCGGGACGGTTTACACAGGCAGTCTCTGCCCTCAATACAACACAGCAACAACACCCCCCCCCCAAAACATATCATAACAACTTAACAATTAAAAACATACAATTTTTAATTGTTGAAATCAGTTTCCATCACATCGTCGTCATTCCTTATATCCAATTAAGCCTTATATTTTATCAACAAATGCCTGCTCAAACAACCAGGTCTTGACTTTCTTGCAAAACGTCAGGAGGGAGGGGGCCGATCTGATGTCTTTAGGGAGGGCGTTCCAAAGTCGAGGAGCCACCACTGAAAAGGCCCTGTCTCTCGTCCCTGCCAGTCGCGCCTGCAAAGAAGGCGGGACCGAGAGCAGGGCCTCTCCAGATGATCTTAAACATCTCGATGGTTCATAGGGAGAGATGCGTTCGGACAGGGAAGTTGGATTTGAACTGTTTAGGGCTTTATAGGCTAAAGCCAGCACTTTGAATTGTGCCCGGTAGCAAACTGGCAGCCAGTGGAGCTGGCACAACAGAGGAGTTGTGTGCTCTCTGAATGCCGCTCCTGTTATCAACCTGGCTGCTGTCCGTTGGACTAGTTGCAGCTTCCGAACAGTCTTCAAAGGCAACACCACATAGAGAGCATTGCAGTAATCTATACGGGATGTAATTAGAGCATGGACCACCGTGGCCAAGTCAGACTTCCAAGATATCCAACAACACACACACACCTAGAAAAGCGCTCTCCAGTGTCCTGTGATCTGGGAAGTCAGCACTCGGGTCTCCAACCATTGACAAGATTTCCTGACAGCAAAATCACTTTATTCAATACCAGTTTGAAACTGCATTAAATAGTCAGTGGAGACGGAGCCCAAGGGTAGACGACGCCTTTGCTCAGCTCTTTCTATTTGCATTGCCTTGGCCTTTGACTCTTCCTTCCCCCTTCCTCTCTTTGCCCCATCCCAAAATACACTCTGCCTGCCCTCGGACTGGGAAGTTGAGCCCAAGCCACATCACCTCTCAAGGCTGCCGTCAGCGTGAGGCGTTCTGACAGCTGGCATTCAGCTGTTTTTGAATTATCCCCCATCTTTTAAAAAGAATGTGCCGGGCATCATGCTCCGACACGTGGTCGAAGTAATTAGCTGCTGAGCACCCGAGCATATCCAGCAGAGAGCCGGTGTCTTGCCTGACACATCTGGGCACCGAAAGTAATTGAAACAGCTGCTTCGGCCCAGATGGCAACGAAAGCTGCCGGTGGAGTCTGCCTGCTGCTCGGGCTTCGCCAACCTCAGGCAAATTAGCCATCATTAATCCCGGATTCTGACCAGCATAAACAAAGCCAAAATCAAGACATCTGGGTGGGCAAGATGCGGGAAAGAAGGGAAGGGGGTGCCGACATGTGCCTGCCTAGTTGAAAGGCAAAGGATACCTCGGGCCTCTCATCTTCATAGAATCATCACGTCGTAGAGTTGGAAGAGACCACAAGGGCCATCCAGTCCAACCCGTTTTGCCATGGAAGAGCACACAATCAAAGCACTCCTCACAGATGTCCATCCAGTCTCTGCTCATTCCACTGGACTCCCAGGCAGTAGTGCATTCCTCTGTTAAACAGCTCTTGCTGTGCGGAAATTCAATATATTCAAGTGGAGTCCCCTTTTCCTTCCATTTGAATCCATTACTCTATTGCAGGGCTGTCCAACTGGTGGCCCGGGGGGCGTATACGGCCTCCCAGACCCTTCCCTACGGCACCCTAAGCTTTTTAATAAAAAATAAAAAAAATAATTAAATTAAAATATTTAAAAAATTACCCACTTCCGGGTTTCGGAGCAAGTATCGCGAGACTACGGAAGCCACACGGGATTTCGCTCTCAACGCGAAATCTCGCCTGCGTTGAGAGCGAAATCCCGTGTGGCTTCCGTAGTCTCGCGATACTCCTGTTGCCGAAATCTCGGCTACTTAATCCCTGCGGCCCACGCAGACATGATTTGTACCTTCCCGGCTGCTGCCTCGGTCGGTCGTTGCCTCTGCTCGTGGTCCGGCTGCTCCTGGATCCCGCACGTTTGGGAAGGTAGGCTAACCTTTATGTTATTATTATGTAATTGTGTATTTGAATGCCCCCCTGCATTTAATGTTAGTAAAATATTATATTTGACTGTATGGATGCCCCTTTTGAATTCCCACCCTGCATTTTATCTCAGTAAAAGATTATATTTGACTGTATGCATGCCTCTTATGAGTAGTAAGCCGGGGTGGGGGCAGAGCTGGGGGCGGAGCCGGGGGTGGAGCCGGGGGCGGGGGCAGACCCTACGGTGGAGCCGGGGGCGGGGGCAGACCCTACGGTGGAGCCGGGGGCGGGGGCAGACCCTATGGCCCCCCAGGTCATCAGTGACCGGAATTCAGGCCCCTGGGCCGGTAGAAGTTTGACAGCCCTGCTCTATTGCGTCCTAGGGCCCTTACACACAGCCCTATAACCCAGAATATCAAGGCAGGCCTTTTTCCACCTCCGCCAGGCGAAGCAGCTGGCCTCCTACCTTCCAACAGAAGCCCTTGCAATGGTAATCCATGCCACAGTTACCTCAAGGCTGGATTACTGTAATGCATTGCATGCTGGTACTCCTCTCTCAGTGACACCGGAGATCCAGGTGGTCCAAAACACAGCTGCCAGACTACATATAGCTCCAGTACTACAACACCTCCATTGGCTCCAATAGAACATTGAGCTACCTATAAGACACTGGTTCTGACCCTTAGGGCCATTCATGGTCAAGGCCCGAAATACACAAGGTAAGAGGTGAGTAGTTCCAGGATAAACATGAAGTCAAGTAGACGGGTTCAGAGGAAGACGCAAGGGTCCAATATGAGGTTGAAAATAATATTTAACTTGTAAAGTCTCAATTTCAAAAATTAAAGGCAGTATTCTGCATTCGTCGTTGTGAAACACACACATATATTTTCAGAATTAATAGTCTATATTAGACGTAATATCCAAAGCAAAATAAGAGTCTTGAGAAGCCACGAATTCTAATAGCAATATAAAGATCCACAGTGGGTCAATTGTTCAGGCGTGGTTCTCAGAAGGGTCGACAGTCATGGTCCAAGCCGTTTCGCCAATCATGGCTTCATCGGGACCCCAGACTCAATGCAATATATAAGTTTCACAGGTCCGGATTTCAATCTAATTATTCTTAAGCATTTTGGTGTGGGCGCAGCCACCGACGCGATGTAACCGATGCTTAAGAATAATTAGATTGAAATCCGGACCTGTGAAACTTATATATTGCATTGAGTCTGGGGTCCCGATGAAGCCAGGATTGGCGAAACGGCTTGGACCATGACTGTCGATCTTCTCTGAGAACCACGCCTGAACAATTGACCCATTGTGGATCTTTATATTGCTATTAGAATTCGTGGCTTCTCAAGACTCTTATTTTGCTTTGGATATTACGTCTAATATAGACTATTAATTCTGAAAATATATGTGTGTGTTTCACAACAACGAATGCAGAATACTGCCTTTAATTTTTGAAATTGAGACTTTACAAGATAAATATTATTTTCAATCTCATATTGGACCCTTGCGTCTTCCTCTGAACCCGTCTACTTGACTTCAAGGCCCGAAATACCCCAGAGAGCGTCTTTCACATATCTCCCGTCAGAGACCACCAAGATCAGCTCAAGAAAACCTTTTGTCTATTCCCGGTCCCAGGGAGGCTCGCCTGGACTCCACGAGGCGCAGGGCCTTCTCGGTTCTTGCCCCAACCTTGTGGAACTCCTTACTCCATACATTAGAGCTATACCTGATTTGCGGTCATTCTCCCAAGCTCTCAAAACTTGGCTCTTCGTCAAAGCTTTTAAACTGTGATTTATTGTTGATATGCTTGTTGTTTTATTGCTGTGTAAGTCGCTCGGAGCACGCCGGTGGAGAGCGACTCGTCAAATAATAAATTGAATTGAAATGAAATGAAATAGATTACCTGAGTTCACCCCGCCATATAATCCAGTTCAATGTGGATTTTATACAGCTGTGTGGAAGGGGCCTTAGTCTCTAAAGCAGAAGAAACCAAACTTGGCCCCTCCTCAATGTGTCATTCTTTAAAATATTTAAGCATCACTATTAGGCATGTGCAAAAGAATCAGAAGAGTCGTAAATCATAAGACCAGGGCTGTCCAACTTCTACCGGCCCAAGGGCCGGAATTCGGGTCACTGATCACCGGGGGGGGGGGCTGCATGCTCCCCATGGCTCCGCCCTCCCTCCTAAAGCGATATGCTGGGCGGTCTCAGAAGCGGGCAAAATCGCCGCTTCTAAGGCTGGCGTGATGCTTTAGGAGGGAGGGCGGGCTGCGGGGCTCCCTGGCTCCTCCCTCCCTCCTAAAGCGTCTCACCAGCCTCAGAAGCGGCAATTTCGCCCGCTGCCACCCTGGCATGACGCTTTAGGAGGATGGCGGGCCATGGGGGCTCCCCTTGGCTCCTCCCTCCCCCTCCTAAAGTGTCACACCAGCCTCAGAAGCGGCGATGTCACCCGCTTCTGCCGCCTGGCCTGACGCTTTAGGAGGAGGGCAAAGCCATGGGGGGCTCCCTCCTTGGCCAGCCTCCTCCCTCCTAAAGCATCACGCCAGCCTCAGCAAAGCCATGCGATTTCTCCCACTTCTGCCACCTGGCATGCCAGCTTTAGGAGGGATGACGCGGTGAGGGCGAAGGGGGCTCCCTTGGCTCCTCCCTCCCTCCTAAAGCATCACGCCAGCCTCAGAAGCGGCAATTTCTCCCACTTCTGCCACCTGGCATGACGCTTTAGGAGGGATGGCGAAGCCATGGGGGGCTCCCCTTGGCTCCTCCCTCCCTCCTAAAGCGTCACACCAGCCTCAGAAGCGGCGATGTCACCCGCTTCTGCCGCCTGGCCTGATGCTTTAGGAGGGAGGGAGCGGGGCTCTCCTGTCCTCCCTCCCTCCTAAAGCCACGCCAGCCTCAGAAGCGCCGCCTGGCCTGGCCTGACGCTTGAGGAGGGAGGGCGGAGCCATGGGGGGTTCCCCTTGGCTCCTCCCTCCCTCTTAAAGCATCACGCCAGCCTCAGAAGCGGTGATTTCTCCCGCTTCTGCCGCCTGGCATGACACTTTAGGAGGGATGGCGAAGCCATGGGGGGCTCCCCTTGGCTCCTCCCTCCCTCCTAAAGCGTCACATCGGCCTCAGAAGCTATGATTTCGCCCGCTTCTGCCGCCCGGCATGATGCTTTAAGAGGGAGGGAGAAGCCATGGGGGGCTCCCCTTGTCTCCTCCCTCCCTCCTAAAGCATCACGCCAGCCTCAGAAGCGGCGGTTTCGCCCGCTTTTTAGACCGCCCGGCATGTTGCTTTAGGAGGGAGGGTGGAGCCATGGGAAGCAGAGCAAAGGGGGCGGTGGCCCTGGATGGTGCTTGTGCCGCTGCGCGCATGCGCACTTTTTGGGGGGGGGGGGTTGAATTTTTTTTTAAAAAACAGTTGATTTCTTGCAGGAAGGTCAGAGGGCTGGATCCAAGGGGCTGGCGGGCCGTGTGCGGGCCGCGGGCCGCCTGTTAGACAGACCCGGTAAGACAATTGGAAGTTTTGTAAGCCAGAAGCCATATCCAAAGCATTTTCATGGCCCACACCAAATGTTTTAGAATCAAAGCTTACTCCCTACTTTTCCGTTTTAGTTTTGTAAGTCATGGAAGTCCCCCAAAAGCACGCTGGGTGCAGTGCCTAAAGACCTTGGCCTGCACTTAAACACAATCGGCCCTGACAAAATTACCATCGGCAGAAAGCCACTTTATGGGGATCGGCGTGCGTTATCCGCCCATACATCACTCAGTCCTAGGCACTTGGGAAGTGTCCAATACAACAACCAGCAGAGTGATCTTGTCTGCTGTGGACCCATCTTGCTGTGTTTCAAATAATAATAATTATTATTATTATTATTATATTTTTTATCCACCTTCCCCCATGGCTCGACATTTCAGAAATGTCCTCTCCGCTCCCCTCCATGCCCATGCATGTCCATGTCTGAGGAAGGAATCGCCCGTGGTGTCTTATGTCTTCGCCAGCTTTGGAACATTCTGCTTGGTGAGAACTGTCTGCTCAGAAGCAAGAGGAGAAGGAGCGAAATCTGGAGACCACTTTGGCCCATCCGTCCACATGTGCCCGGGTGGAATGGAGACAGCATTAATTCATCTTTCCACAGACAGATCATGTAACATCATCAGGGTATACCCGTCTTCTTCGGTGGCTCCGCCAGTTCTGGACTGTGAGGTCAGGAGGAAACTCAATCCTCCAACACAGACGTCAGCAGATGAGCCCCCGCTTCGGTTACATCTTGCGCAGGGATTTACTCCTTTGCTTTCTTTGGCTGGCTTTTGGATTTCCTGAAGGGATGGAGAAGGGCAGAGACTGGTTGCTTCTCTTCCAAATGCGTCATCCAGGAGTCTCTCTATGAGTGCCCTGGAGAGAAGGTTAGCATGTCTTCTGAGATTCAGACTGCACACCTGCAAGGGGGGGGGGGGAGTTGTTGAGCCTATGTACACACACAACTAGCAACATTGTAGGTGGCATTCAGTTTGGGATGTGTAGATCAGTGTTTCTCAACCTGGGGGTCGGGACCCCCAGGGGGGTCGCGAGAGGGTTTCAGAGGGGTCGCCAAAGGCCACCACAAACATATATTTGATTGATTGATTGATTTTATTATTTATGAGTCGCCCTCCACGTC
Organism: Anolis apletophallus; assembly: GCA_030556195.1. Classification (NCBI taxonomy): domain Eukaryota; kingdom Metazoa; phylum Chordata; class Lepidosauria; order Squamata; family Anolidae; genus Anolis; species Anolis apletophallus. The sequence continues at coordinate 2,222,074 of JARBWK010000015.1, read as the reverse complement.
AGTGCTCCGGGCGACTTACACATAAAACACATAAAAGAGTTCAATAGTTAAAAGCTAAAAGAATAGGAAAATTAATTAAAATAGTTCCAGTAACTCAGGCCAAGTCTGGAAGGTGTCCTTAGCCGTAAGCCTTTCGGAAGAGCCAGGTCTTCAGTGCGGTCAGGAACTGGGGCATGTCCCGGATAGCTCTCTGATCCGCCGGCATCAAGTTCCAAAGGACAGGGGCCGCGATGGAAAAGGCTCTCCGTCTCGTGGTGTCGAGGCGGGCCTCACTCACACCTGGGATGCGGAGAAGGTCCCTGTTTCCTGAGCGCGGCGACCTTAAATGAGCTGGTTCGGACAAGCGGTCTTTTAAATAAGCTGGGCCGGCGCCATGGAGGGCCTTAAAGGTAAGCGACAGGATCTTGTGGATGGCTCTGAGCTCGACTGGCAGCCAGTGCAGGCGCTGTAGAGATGGCGTGATATGGCATCTCAGTGGTGTCCCGGTGAGGAGTCTGGCGGCTGCATTCTGCACTAGCTGGATTTTACAAGTGGTTGACTGCGGCAACCCCACGTACAAGGCATTACAGTAGTCCAGCCGTGATGTCACTGTGGTATGGACCACCGTAGCCAGCGCATCTGATGGAAGGTAAGGTGCCAGTTGACGTGCCTGGCGTAGGTGGAAAAAAGCTCCCTTACTTGTCGCAGCAACCTGGGCCTCCAGTGAGAGTCTCGAGTCTAGTATCACACCGAGACTCTTCACCGACGGGGCCGGGATCAGCGGCTCTCCCTCAAAGAGAGGCACCGGGATGGGTGGCTCTGGGCGTCCCGGCCATAGAATCTCAGTCTTTGATGGATTGATCTTGAGTTTGTATGAGCGGAGCCATCTGGTCACTGCCTCTAGTCCTTGTCTGAAATTCTCAGGCACCGATGTTACACCTGGCTCAAGCTTCAGCAGGAGCTGGGTGTCATCTGCATATTGGTAGCACCCAAATCCAAAACTTCTGGCTATGCTTGCCAAGGGTTGGACGTAGATGTTAAAAAGCGTGGGTGACAAAATGGCGCCTTGGGGGACTCCACAGTCCAGGGTGGATTTCTTGGACACTTGGCCTCGCCACTTTCTAATGGTCTTAGGAAGCCCGTTGGCAGAGAAGGTTGAAGATCTCTCCGCTTGTCCTTTTCTTCCTTTTTGGAAACAGACTGCGAATTCTCCCACCGAAAGCTCTCCTTTGCTGTGATTGGCAGGCTGATTCTGAGACTCCAAGCAGGGAGGGGAGAGCAGGCGTGCTTGGCGCATGGCAGCATGATGCACATGTGTGGGTGAAGGAGAGTGTGAGAGATGGAATGGAGGCTCACGCCATCTAGTCCCTTCAACGCATGAGGGTTCTGTATAGGAAGTTTGACCCAATTCTATCATTGGTGGGGTGCAAGGGGCTCTTTGATTGTAGGTGAACTATAAATCCCAGCAACTACAACTCCCAAATGTCAAGATCTATTTTCCCCAAACTCCACCAGTGTTCACATTTGGGTATATTGAGGATTCGTGTCAAGTGTGGTCCAGATCCATCCTTGTTGAATCTATAGTGCTCTCTGGATGTAGGTGAACCACAACTCCCAAACTCAAGGTCAATGCCCACTAAACCCTTCCAGTATTTGCTGTTGGTCATGGGAATTTTGAGTGCCAAGTTTGTTTCAGTTCCATTGTCGGCGAGTTCAGAATGCTCTTTGATTGTAGGTGAACTATAAATCCCAGCAACTGCAACTTCCAAATGACAAAATAACCCCCCCCCACACACACACACACACAAATAGTTATGAAGTAGCAATGAAAATAATGTTATGGTTAGGGGTCACCACAACATGAGGAACTGTATTAAGGGGTCGCAGCATTAGCAAGGTTGAGAAACACTGGTGTAGATGAAGAAGTTTTGCTAACACCTGTTGTCTCCTTTGGGCAATGCAGAAGGTAGTAATGTATTTCACCGTACACAGAGAGCCCCCCCCCCCCCCAATCTTACGATACAACCTCTGAGTCGTCAACCATTCTATTCTTTTGGATATTGGGCAGGATCAGAGAAGCATTTGCCTTTGTGCCTGTAACCAGATGCAAAATGATCCCATCAGCCCTGAGATCTCGGGGGGACTTGATATGGATATCTTCTTCTTGGCTTTTCTCCACGAATGAAGATTCAGATTTAGGAAGGACTCATCCCACGCTTTCTACAAGCGCATTGATGACTAAGAAGGCCAATCCGAGATAGGCAAGCCCGGTTGCAGAAAGCACAGCAGAAAATGTCCTTGGGTGAGGTTGTTTCGAAGTTGCGGTTCTTTCTGCGTTGTTGTTTCTCTTCGAGACTCGTTCGGCATGTCTTCTCGAAAGAGGCCGCATTGTGGATAGTGCGTCTCCATGCCTCCCGATGTGAGGCCAGGGTGGACCATTGTTAGCGATCAATCTGGTCGAGCCTGAGATGTTGTTTCAGGGAGTCCTTGTATCTCTTTTTGGGGGCGCCTCTCTTGCGCTGACCCGTGGCGAGTTCACCATAGAGGAGTATCTTTGGGAGGTGGTGGTCCTCCATCCTAGAGACCTCGTGCATTGAGGATAGTGTGTCTCCTCGTGCATTGTGGATAGTGCGCCGCATCATTGTTGATAGTGTGTCACCATGCCTCCCGATGTGAGGCCAGGGTGGACCATTGTTGGTGATCAATCTGGTCGAGCCTGAGATGTTGTTTCAGGGAGTCCTTGTATCTCTTTTTGGGGGTGCCTCTCTTGCGCTGACCGGTGGCGAGTTCACCATAGAGGAGTATCTTTGGGAGGTGGTGGTCCTCCATCCTAGAGACCTCGTGCATTGAGGATAGTGTGTCTCCTCGTGCATTGTGGATAGTGTGCCGCATCATTGTTGATAGTGCATCTCCATGCCTCCCGATGTGAGGCCAGGGTGGACCATTGTTGGCGATCAATCTGGCCGAGCCTGCGATGTTGTTTCAGGGAGTCCTTATATCTCTTTTTGGGGGCGCCTCTCTTGCGCTGACCCATGAGATGTGTCCTTTGAGCCTGCGCAATGGGTTTTTCTGGTGGAGCGCAGCGTGCACAGAACTGGCCTCACCCTTTAAACCAGGGGTGCTCACACTTTTTCAGCATGCGAGCTACTCTTAAAGCAACCAAGTCCAAAAGATCTACCTGCCCCCGCCGCCGCGTGCTCCCGTGCGCTCCCGCCGCCGCGCGCTCTTGCCGCCGCGCGTGGTCCTGTTGCTGTTTTCCATCCGCACAGCTGTTACAGTTTGAAACTAGCTTCAAACTGCATTAAATGGTCGGTGTAGCTGGGGCCTCAGCCTGCAAACATATTGTTGTTGTTATATTTATTTATACCCCACTTTATCACCCCCCAAAGGGGACTCAAAACAACTTAACATAGAAGTCACGGTGTGTCACACCTCAAAGGCCTCAGGCATCACTTTTGCTTGAACAGAGTTCCAGCCAAGGGAATCAGAAAGTACTTTCCAAGCCAGCTTGCTTCGCTCTCAAGCCCTGTCCAGGGCCTCCCTGCCTTCCCTATGAGAAGGCAGAGGATGAACGCATAACAAAGGCCTCTCAAGGTTGTACCATCTCGCCTCCCTGATAGAGCAAGCGGGCTGAAGGGGCAGAGAGCTTGCCTCCCCTCGGTCCAGATGTTAGTCGCTAACGAGCACCACATTCCAAGAGTACTGAGTTCACAAAACATACAGGAGATCATCAATCTTAGCTTTTGACGTGCGACGCAACCAAGGAACACTATAACTGCCCTGTGAACCCCGATGCCAGTGTCTTGTACCAACAACATGTTTGGGAGAAGATCTTGCGGGTTAGGCCAGTCGGGCCTTCCATCAAGCCTTGCCAGCCAGCCTGCTTCGGGCTGACTTCTTCCTGTATTGTCCTTGTTCCTGTTCGTCGTCGAGACCCGGTGATTGATCCTGAAAGACTCTATTACCTTTTGAACTCTTTGCCTTCAAAGCAGCTCGTCCCCGCCTGACTTGATTCGGCTGGGATCCTAAGATCGCCATCCTGCAATCTCCAAATGCAGGGCTCTTCGTGCTGCTGATGTTGGTTCTCTTCTCGTGACATGGCCGTACCACCGTGGTCTTGCTTCCTGCATTTTCTTGCCAATCGCTTTTATTCCTAGTCTTTTTATTTATTTATTTATTTCTCAGACTTTTAGGCCGCCACTCCCGGGAGGCTCGGAGCGGCTCACAGTAGAACGAAATACAATAAAACACAATTAAAAACAACACACACTATAAAATCTCATGAGTTAAAACAACAGTGTGCTGTACAGAGTACAGAGCACGACACAATGCAGTATAACGCAGCAGTAACGGGCGAGCTAGGCGCTGATGACATCTTATAGGCCGAAGGCCTGCTGAAAAAGAAATGTCTTACAAGGCCGCCTGAAAGACATGAGGTCTTGGAGGGCTTGCGTCTCGGCCGGGAGAGCGTTCCACAGCGTTGGAGCAATCACGGAGAATGCGCTCCTACGGGTTGCAGTTAGCCTGAGTGACTTCGTAGATGGAATGGCCAGCAAGTTGGTATTTTCTGACCGCAGTGATCTCGTAGGGCAATATGGGAAAAGCCGGTCCCTCAGGTACATTGCCCCCAGGCCGCGTAAGGCCTTAAAGGTGAGCACCAACACTTTGAAGGTGATCCGGTGCTCAATTGGAAGCCAGTGCAGATCCTGCAAAGTAGGTGTCATGTGACAACCTGCTGGAGAACCAGACAGGAGTCGGGTGGCAGTGTTCTGCACCAGCTTGAGCTTCCGGGTCACCGACAGAAAAAGGCCAACGCAGAGCGCATTACAGTAGTCAATTCTCGAGATGACCGTGGCTTGGATCACCGTGGCCAGGTGGTTCCGCGATAGATAGGGGGCCAGCCACCTTGCCTGTCTCAGATGGAAAAAAGCTGTTTTACTGACCATGGAGATTTGGGTCTCCATGGTCAGTTGGGAGTCCAAATGAACTCCCAGACTCTTTACAGAAGGCGATGGGCATAACGCCACACCGTCCAGGGTCAGAAGCTGGACATCCCCATTACCCGGATGACCCAACCACAAGAACTCTGTCTTCGCTGGATTCACCCTCAACCTACTGGCTCGCAGCCATCCAGTAATGGCCTCAAAGCAGTGTTGGAAATTATCGGGTACGGATCCAGGCCTGCCCTCCATCCTCAGAATGGGCTGAGTGTCATCAGCGTACTGGTGGCACTCTAACCCAAAACTCTGCACCAGCTGTGCAAGCGGCTTCATGTAGATGCCAAATAACAAAGGGGAGAGAATGGCCCCCTGTGGAACTCCACAAACTAATGGGGAGCCCTCGGAGACCACTTCTCCCCTCCTCACTCGCTGAGACCGAGCAGCGCAGACCCACCTTGGTCAAGCTGGCAGCGGAGTTGGTCTGTGATGGAGACCAGGACCGTCTCCGTCCCATGCCCAGAACGGAAGCCGGACTGGAAGGGGTCTAACCATGCTGTGTCGTCTAAGAAGGACTGCAACTGCTCCATTGCTGCCCTCTCAACTACCTTCCCCAGGAACGAAAGATTCGACACTGGTCGGTAGTTGGAAGGGAACGCGGGATCTAATGTCGGCTTCTTCAGCAATGGAGCCACCACCACCTCTTTTAAGCACTCTGGAAACACTCCTTGCTCAAGGGAGGTATTTACAATGTTCAACAGAGGCCCAAGTAGCCCCTCCAGGCAAGATCCAACAAGCCAGGAGGGGCACGGGTCGAGGGAGCAGGTGGTAGGCCTGGTTGCAGCCACAATCTTATCGACAGCATCTGCATCCAGTGGTTGAAACCGGTCGAAGGTGGGCCCAGCGGAGGGCCACGGAGTCTCAAGCTCCCTTACTGTAGCAATCGTGGCTGGAAGTTCCCGGCAGAGGTTCTTAATCTTGTCTGCAAAGAAACTCTGGATTCATGTTTGTCCTCATTTGGCATGTGGTCAAGAAGCGTCAAGCCAAGTGTCCATCTCGGCATTTTCTTTTCCATTGTGTTCGGGGTTTGTTGGTGTTTCTTTGTTGCCGGCCAGCACTAGGCGAACAACTGTAGCGTCGATCTTAGCCTTGAGTTGTTCAGGCATTTTTGAGTCTCACAGAACCAGGCTGCATTTATTCATGACTGGCATTGTGTCTCCATCTATGGAGACCAGTGACCTTAGGTACTTAAATTGAGTGGCTTTATTTAGTGTTTGACCATTAATTTGAATTGCTTTCCGAGGTCGGAGGCCACATTCCAGATACTCTGTTTTGGGTATGTTCAGTTGAAGTCCCTTTGCACTGAGTCTATCGCTCCATGTCTTTAGCTGTGCCCGAGTGCCATGTCATCTGCATATAGGAGCATCCAGGGATGCCTAGTCTGCAAGTCTGCTGTATGTAGCAGGGCCCATGCAGAGTATGAATAGTAATGATGAGAGTGCTGATCCCTGATGCATGCTAACAGCGATGTTGAAGGGTGGAGAAATAGTAGCTTTCTCCATGTTACATAGTCTTCTGGTATTCAACTAGATACTCTAGTACAGGGGTGCCCACACTTTTTCAGCATGCGAGCTACTTATATTAAAACCATGTCAGAAAGATCTACCTACCTCTTCAAGGCTGGAGAGGGGAGGGGGCGGGGTTTGGCCAGAGGGGGCGGAGCCAGGCCACGCCAAGCCCCGCCCTCTCCTCTCTGGCTTTGGGGCTCCCAGTAGGTTTTCCAGGCTTGAGGATGGCAATGCCAAGCCAGAGGTGGCATAGCTAGCACAAGGCTAGCTTGGCCCTGCCCTCTTCAAACCTGGAGCAACTGCTGGGAGTGCCGAAGCTTGGCGCGACCTGGCTCCGCCCCCTCTGAGAAGCGCCCCATCCGGCTGGGATCGACAGGTTGATCCCGATCGACTTCCTGGGCAGCTGCTCTAGTAATTCTAATTAAAAAATCAAGTGAAATAAATATAAGTTGACGTATCCACAGGTCAATGTAGGTTACTTGCACCTTAATTCTCCAGTTTAAAATGCTTCAAATGTTTAAAAGCAATGCTTTTAGATTTGGAAAGATTAACCATTTATGAGAAACGTTGGCCAGGGGACGCCTGACTGTATTTACTCAGTCTTCGAGGAGGTTCTTTCCATGTCTCAATTGGATGCCCCCCCCCCCATGAGGGTCTTCCTCCAGAATGGGCAACCAAGAATGGGCAACTTGGAAGTCCCTGAATAGACTCAGAAGCGGAGTGGGCAGATCAAAAGACAACCTGGCCAAATGGCATGACCTAAAAGAATCCCACACCTTGTGCGACTGTGGAGCAGAACACACAACTCCGCACCTGTATGCTGGTCCACTGTGTCCTGCTTCATGTACGGAGGAGGAATTGTTGGAGGCTACAGACAATACCATTGCGTGTACAAGCGTGACACACCTCGTGCCAAGAACTACATGCAGACACAGTTGGTTGGATAAAATTGGCCACAACTCAATTTATTGAACACAGGAACATAGGGTTGGCAGCCACGCATGGATCCTGAACCGGGTAGGACAGCCCCCCCCCCCCCCCCCAAGAAAAGTCCATAGTTGTTTGCAAGCCTGGGGTGTGAGCGGCCAATGCCTATCCACAGAAACTCAGCACCCCAGGGGGCCTGGGCATTATCCCCCATACAACCAAGGGGTGATAAGCCAGCCTGATCCAGGGGCTATGCCACACGCCACACGCCAAACACGGAGTTGCGACAAAGAACATAACAAATTGTGCAACCAAGAAACAGAGAAACAATAAAGTGCAAAGTAACCAAATACACCAACAAGTAATGCAATGAGTAGGGAGGGTGGGAGGAAAAACAAGGCTGCCTCCGCACGTGGCGAGGCAGTCCCTGGGCAGCCTTAAGTAAGCTGCCCAGGTGGAAGTGTGTGCCAGCCAGAAGCAGGGAGGGGGCGGGGTGGAGCCAGCCCCCTCATTGGCCAGCCGGCGGGATGGTGCGAAGCCGTCCTGCCACCCCAAGGGCTTCTGGGGGGAGGAAGCCCCCTCAGGCAAGAAGATGGTGCGGGGGGCAATGCTACCCCAAAACCCGCATGGCCGGTAAGTTGGCCCTGCCCATTACTGTTGCCCGTTTTTGGTCAAAAGATATTTAGATGCTTGCGCACCTTCAATTTTTATCAGTTTTATACTAATTTATGCAATGCTTTTGACATAAATAAATAAATAAATCTTATTATTTTTATTTTTTTTTAAAGGAAATATACACTGACCCCACAACTCTCTCTGCCACAATATTGATTTTGGCCGTTTCGAATGCCTATGCGGGAAGACGGTCAGCGAAGAGGCATTGGCACTTTCCCCTCCCTGCAGAATGAACCCCAATTAGGTCATGGGGTCGACTTATATGTGAGAAAATATGGTAATTGCCACGGGATTCAAAAGCACGTGCATCTTTGCTTCTGCTGCTAAAGATTTCCAAATCACAAAGGTGAAGAGTGTGTTTTGCAGCCCCTTTGGTGCAGTGCTCGGACCAGGAGCAGAAGCTCTGGAGTGGGCTGCCATTTGTACAGGCATGTAGCCAGGGGGGGGGGCTAAGGAGGCTTCAGCCCCCCCCGAAATTCTCAGGGTGGTCCGCGAAAAGGCCTTACTGGTACATTATTTAAACTGTTATGCTTATTCATATCATGATCTGATCACCATGCTCATTATATCCCACATTAATGGGGTTATTGGGATAACACAGTGTTTCTCAACCTGGGGCTCGGGACCCCTCGGGGGGTCGTGAGGGGGTATCAGAGGGGTCGCCAATTACTATCAGAAAACATAGTATTTTTGTTGGTCATGGCGGCTCTGTGTGGGAAGTTTGACCCAATTCTATCATTGGTAGGGTTCAGAGTGCTCTTTGATTGTAGGTGAACTATAAATTCCAGCAATTAGAACTCCCAAATGTCAATGTCTATTTTCCCCAAATTCCACCAGTGTTCACATTTGAGCATATTTAATATTCGTGCCAAGTTTGGTCCAGATCCATCATAGTTTGAGTTCACAGCGCTCTCTGTATGTAGGTGAACTACAACTCCAAAAACTCCAAGTCAATGCCCACTAAACCCTTACAGTATTTTCTGTTGGTCATGTGTGTCAAGATTGGTTCAATTCCCCCATTGGTGGAGTTTGGAATGCTCTCTGGTTGTAGGTGAACTATAACCCCCAGCAACTACAACTCCTAAATGACAATATCAATCCCTCCACCTAATCAGTATTCAAATTTGGGTGTATCGGGTATTTGTGCCAAATTTGGTCCAGAATATACATCCTGCATATCAGATATTTACATTATTGATTGATTGATTGATTTTATTATTTGTGAGTCGCCCTCCACGTCAGTGCTCCGGGCGACTTACACATAAAGCGCATAAAACAGTTCAATAGTTAAAAGCTAAAAGAATAGGAATTTAATTAAAATAGTTCCAGTAGCTCAGGCTAAGTCTGGGAGGTGTCCTTAGCCGTAAGCCTTTCGGAAGAGCCAGGTCTTCAGTGCGGTCAGGAACTGGGGCATGTCCAGGATAGCTCTCTGCTCCACCGGCATCAGATTCCAGAGAACAGGGGCCGCAATGGAAAAAGCTCTCCGTCTTGTGATGTCGAGGCGGGCCTCACTCACACCTGGAATGCGGAGAAGGTCCCTGTTCACTGAACGCGGCGACCTTAAATGAACTGGTTCGAACAAGCGGTATTTTAAGTAAGCTGGGCCGGCGCCATGGAGGGCCTTAAAGGTAAGCGACAAGATCTTGTGGATGGCTCTGAGCTCGACTGGCAGCCAGTGTAAGCGCTATAGAGATGGCGCAATGTGGCATCTCAGCGGTGTCCCGGTGAGGAGTCTGGCGGCTGCATTCTGCACTAGCTGGATTTTACGAGTAGTTGGCTGCGGCAACCCCACGTACAAGGCATTACAGTAGTCCAGCCGTGATGTCACTGTGGCATGGACCACTGTAGCCAGCGCATCCGATGGAAGGTAAGGTGCCAGTTGACGTGCCTGGCGCAGGTGGAAGAAAGCTCCCTTAGTTGTCGCAGCAACCTGGGCCTCCAGCGAGAGTCTCGAGTCTAGTATCACACCGAGACTCTTCACCGACGGGGCCGGGATCAGCGGCTCTCCCTCGAAGAGCGGCAGCGGAATGGGTGGTTCTGGGCGACCCGGCCATAGAATCTCCGTCTTTGATGGACTGATCTTGAGTTTGTATGAGCGGAGCCATCTGGTCACTGCCTCTAGTCCTTGTCTAAAGTTCTCAGGCACCGATGTTACACCTGGCTCAAGCTTCAGCAGGAGCTGGGTGTCATCTGCATATTGATAGCACCCAAAACCAAAGCTTCTGGCTATGCTTGCCAAGGGTTGGACATAGATGTTAAAGAGCGTTGGTGACAAAATGGCGCCTTATGATTACAGTAGCAAAATTACAGTTATGAAGTAGCAACAAAAATAATTTTATGGTTGGGGGTCACCACAACATGAGGAACTGTATTAGGGGTCGCGGCATTCGGAAGGTTGAGAAACAGTGGGATAACAATACAAAAGGTTTGCTACGGTAGGCCCTCTTCCACCCAGTCTCAGCCCCCGAACCAAACTCACACCCGAATCAAAATCCTGGCTACGGCCCTGCATTTGTAGGTATGGTAAGGGCTTTCTTTCCCCCCCCCCCCTCCTTTTCCTTTTTTCGGAGCCTTGGCATGAAGAGGCATTATGAAGAGGTCCCTTAGTGTTCAAGTGACAGTGACGCAAGTCTATTTTGGGTTACATGAGCATGTGACAGATCATTAAAAGGCTCCGAAATCGATTCTTTGAATTTAGATCAGGCAGGAGGGAAGGGAGGCAGCTAAAATAAGACCGAACACGGATGAATCTTTCAGGACATTAATAACCAAGCACCACTAGTAATAACCATGGCAACAAACAGTCGCTAAGTACAGTACAATCACCCTGATTACCATAGAATTAGCACAAAGCAAATGTTTATTTTCCTAAATATGCATATTATGGAGGTGATGAGCGCATTGGTAACTATCCCAAATTACAGAGTAGGGGCCGAAAACAACGCCGGCATCGCAATGAAACGCTCCGCTTGGCACTTGTTTGTTCTGATCAAGGCAAGAAATATATTTATAAACGAACCTTTCGTCTCCCGACGAGTCCTGCTAATTTGACAGCTGAATCTCTGTTGTCGATGCCAGTTTGCCTTGCGGATAATTAAGACCCGTGGTGCTCATTGGCATCGGCCTTGACTCGCGCTCGCCGGCCACCAAAGGGCCGAACCTCTTTCACGCAAAGACGAAGAATGGCACGTTTGATGGGGATACAAGATGCCCTGGCTCCCGGCCCTTTGGCAAGTCGCGGCTCGTTGCTGATTTCCTGGCCATGGGTCAAGAGCAACATGCCCGGGGCTGGAGCTGGTCTGACCTGGGAGTGCTTGTGGGTGATTCCTAGCTAATTATTGCCTGGCACTCTTAGGAGGGGATAGCAAAGGTCAACGGTTGCCAGGCCTTCCAAGGTGACCAACTGGCTGGCACCTCTGGTTCAAAGGAGCATTGGCACGAGAAACATGCCTCCAAGCAGAATCTAAACATGATCCAGGTCAGGAAAGCAGTTCTGGCACTTTTCATCTTCAATAGGAACAAGCATCTGGTAAGCTAACAGGCCTTAAACCAGGGGTGTCAAACCCTTAGCCCAGTGTTTCTCAACCTTCCTAATGCTGCGACCCTTTAATACAGTTCCTCATGTTGTGGTGACCCCTAACCATAACATTATTTTCATTGCTACTTCATAACTGTATTGGGGGGGGGGGAAGTGATTTTGTCATTTGGAAGTTGTAGTTGCTGGGATTTATAGTTCACCTACAATCAAAGAGCATTCTGAACTCACTAACAATGGAATTGAACCAAACTTGGAACACAAAACTCCCATGACCAACAGCAAATACTGGAAGGGTTTGGTGGGCATTGACCTTGAGTTTGGGAGTTGTAGTTCACCTACATCCAGAGAGCACTATAGACTCAACAATGATGGATCTGGACCACACTTGACACGAATCCTCAATATACCCAAATGTGAACACTGGTGGAGTTTGGGGAAAATAGATCTTGACATTTGGGAGTTGTAGTTGCTGGGATTTATAGTTCATCTACAATCAAAGAGCCCCTTGCACCCCACCAACGATAGAATTGGGTCAAACTTCCTACACAGAACCCTCATGCCTTGAAGGAACTAGATGGCATGAGCCTCCATCCCACCTCACACACTCTCCCTCACCCACAGATGCGCATCATGCTGCCATGCACCAAGCACGCCTGCTCTCCCCTTCCCGCTTGGAGTCTCAGACACAGCCCTCCCCTTGGCTGGGAGGCCTGCCAATCACAGCAGAGGAGAGCTTTAGGTGGGAGAATTCGCAGTCTGTTTCCAAAAAAGAAAGAGAAGGAAAAGCGGAGAGATCTTCAACCTTCTCTGCCAAATGGCTTCCTAAGACCATCAGAAATACATGTTTTCTGATGGTCTTTGGCGACCCCTCTGAAACCCTCTCGCGACCCCGCTGGGGGTCCCGACCCCCAGGTTGAGAAACACTGCCTTAGCCATTGAGGGCCGCATCAGCCCTCAATGGCTAATCAGCCACCAGCCCTTCCAAGCCGCTCCGAGTCCCCCCTCGGGGGTTGAGAAGAGCGAGGTAAAATGCCATAAATAAATAAATAAATAGAGTTTATTTATTTATTTTTCGGTTTTATATTCCGCTCCTCCCTGCAGTCTCGGGGCGGATTACAGCAGGGCTGTCCAACTTCTGCCGGCACAAGGGCCGGACTTCTGGTGAGTGATCACCTGGGGGCCACTTGGCCATGCCCCTGGCCATGCCTTAGAGTTGGGTAGAAAGGAAGACACTGAGGGTTCAAATTATAGTCAATGTTGATATTTATCCAGTAGATAAGTTCTCCAAAATCAAGGCAGTATTCTGCATTCGTCATTGTGAAACCGACAATAAATTTCAAATTAATGGTCTGCACCCTGGACGGTGCGGCGCTGCATCCAGCGCCGTCAGTGAAGAGCCTGGGTGTCCACTTGGACTCCCAGCTAACCATGGAGGCCCAGGTCTCCATGGCTAGCAAGGCTGCTTTTTTCACCTCCGCCAGGCAGGAGGCTCGCCCCCTACTCTCCCGGAGCGACCTAGCCACGGTGATCCAAGCCACGGTCATCTCGAGGCTAGATTACTGTAATGCGCTCTACGTTGGCCTGCCTATGTCGTCGATCCGGAAGCTCAAGCTGGTGCAGAACACTGCCGCCCGGCTCCTGTCTGGGGCTCCAGCAGGTTGCCGAATAACACCAATCTTGCAGGATCTGCACTGGCTGCCCATTGAGCACCGGGTCGCCTTCAAAGTGCTGGTTCTTACCTTCAAGGCCATTCACGGCCTGGGGCCAGCGTACCTGAGGGACTGTCTTACCCCATATTGCCCAGCGAGATCACTGCGGTCCGAAGAGGCCAACCTCTTAGTAGTTCCATCCGCGAGGTCAGCCCACCTAACATCTACCCGCCGGAGGGCGTTTTCAGTGATAGCTCCTACGCTATGGAACGCCCTCCCGGCCGAAGTCAGAGCCTTGAGTGACCTACTCCCGTTTAGACGGGCCTGCAAAACTTATCTGTTTAGGCAGGCCTTCGGAGAGTAGGCCATGTTGATACTCACTCGGCTGTATGTATTGCTGCTGCCTGTTTTATTTGTACTGCTTGTTTTAATTTGTTTTTAATTGTTCTATGCTTTTAACTCATGGCACTGTGCCATTGGTTCTTGTGAGCCGCCGCGAGCCCCTGGGAGTCGGCGGTCGAGAAGTCCCAATAATAAATAAAATAAATAAATAAATTAGACGGTATAATTAAAGCAAAAGGCAGGTCTAGAGAAACCACGAAGTACACTAATATCAAGTAAATCCACCATATATCAATCAAATTATGGCGTGGTTCTCAGGGGGGTCGACAATCATGGTCCCAGTTGTTTCGCCAATCCTGGCTTCATCAGGACCCCAGACTCAATTGCTGTGTATAAGTTTCACAGGTCCCTCTGAGAACCACGCCATAATTTGATTGATATATGGTGGATTTACTTGATATTAGTGTACTTCGTGGTTTCTCTAGACCTGCCTTTTGCTTTAATTATACCGTCTAATACAGACCATTAATTTGAAATTTATTGTCGGTTTCACAGCAGCGAATGCAGAATACTGCCTTGATTTTTGGAGAACTTATCTACTGGATAAATATCAACATTGACTATAATTTGAACCCTCAGTGTCTTCCTTTCTACCCGTCTCTTACTACTTGGATATCCTGGAACTACTCCCCCTTTACCCCATGCCTTAGAGTTGCCATCAAAGGGCCATTGAATCCGTGGATGGAAAATCCATGAATACAGAGGGACAACATTAATTCTTTTTAGATAGTGGTCAGTGCTCTTTAGGTTTTGCACAATTTTTGTCCCCAGGTGTTACTGCTATACACACTGCTAAACCACAATGTTTACAGGGGCAGTGTCAAAGGAATACTAAGACATAGCATATATAGATAAAAACCACTATATTGTATGGCAGTATATGCTCAATAGCAGAACAATATTACAAACAGTACAATGTAATGCAAATAATCAATCATGTGATTAATACACAGTATGAGCATAAATCACAAGCCCATATACATGGTTGGGCGAAGAAGTATTCCACTAGGCACTGAGTAACCCTTAGTGAAGTCCTGGGTATGATGACCCATGGACCTGCGACTGAGTCAATAGGGGAACCTTGGTAGGTGGCAGGGCTGGTGGCTGCTATGGTAGGCAGGCGCCAACGGCTGGAGGTAAGCTGACACGCCAAGATGGCCGTTTACGTAACCGCTTCCTCAGGGCGCTGATCACTTCTGACCGCTCCTCCCCAGTATTGTAGTAGACCAATTTTAGACTCAAAGTCGAAACGAGAGATTTCGCGTTTCCGCGTTTCAATACAGATCGCTCTTGGGAGTTATCTCCCGGGCTCCTACGAAGGTTCCCCTATTGACTCAGTCGCAGGTCCATGGGTCATCATACCCAGGACTTCACTAAGGGTTACTCAGTGCCTAGTGGAATACTCCTTTGCCCAACCATGTATATGGGCTTGTGATTTATGCTCATACTGTGTATTAATCACATGATTGATTATTTGCATTACATTGTACTGTTTGTAATATTGTTCTGCTATTGAGCATATAGTGCCATACAATATAGTGGCTTTTACCTATATATGCTATGTCTTGGTATTCCTTTGACACTGCCCCTTTAAACATTGTGGTTTAGCAGTGTGTATAGAAGTTGCAATAGTGATTACTTTGTCGTGTATTGAAGTGTGTATCCCAGGTGTTACTGGACAACATCTCCAGGCCTGGATTACCCATAAGGCCAACCTAGGCCATGGCCTAGGGGCGCAAGCGGAGGGGGGCACAGATCACGGACCAAAAAATAAAAAATAAAAATGTTGTCGCAGCCCCTGAGGGTGAAACGTCAGGAGAGCGTGCTTCTAGGAGGAAACGGGGCCAGACAGCCACAGGGAGCACTCCGCACCCCCCAGGGGGACCCCGCTACCCAGGAGGACCTTCCTTCCATGCAGGGAGGGAGGGGGGAGGGAGTCGCCCACGCGAGAGGCCGTGGCCGGCGGAGGAGAAGGGGAAGGGGGCGGCCCTCTTCTCCCCCGGATCCTCTTCTCCCCCGTCCCCCCTCAGGCCCGCCTTCCCAAGCCCCACCCTCCATTCCGTCTCCCCCCTGCCCTTCCTTCCCTCCCAGAAGCCTCAGCTGCCGTGGCCCAAGGACCGTGGATTCTGGGGGGTCGAGTCCGAGGAAAGCGGGAGGGAGGGAGGGAAGGAGGGGGGCAGGGGAGAAGAGGATCCCCACGGGCTCTCTCTTTCTCTCTCTCTCTCTTGTTCTGGGGCTCCGGTTCCCTCCTTTTGATGCGAAGACTGGCCTTCTTTAGGGGCGCCTGCCCATGGCCGCCATGTTTGTGCCGGGCGGAAATCCAGAGAGAGGGGCGGCCTGCGCTTTCTAGAGAGGTGGCAGAAAGAGGCCTCTCTGGCGACGCGCTTCCCACTGAGCTCACTTCCGGTGGAGAGGGGAAAGGGAATGCTTTCACAGTGCTGGGAGAGAGAAGGAAGGGAGAGCAAGGTAAGAGGGGTGTGTGCGTGCGTGTGTGCTGGGGCCCGAGCAAGTGGCCCCTTGGGTCCACGTCCCCTCCCATCCCTCGGAGTCTAGAGCAACAAGCACCTGAGGCAAAGCACCAAAATCAGTGGGTGCAGAGCTATTGTACTGCCTGTTCTCCTCTCTTGGTCTGAAACATGGGTCACCTATCGCCAACACCTACGACTCCTCAAATGCTTTCATCAGTGCTGTCTTCACACAATCCTAAATATACACTGGACTGACTATGTGACGAACGTTGCTGTCCTTGAGCAAACAGGGGTCACCAGCATTAAGGCCATGCTATTGAGAACACAGCTGCGCTGGGCAGGGCACGTCTCTAGGATTGAGGACCACCGCCTCCCAAAGATACTACTCTATGGTGAACTCACCACGGGTCAGCGCAAGAGAGGCGCCTCAAAAAGAGATATAAGGACTCCCTGAAACAGCATCTCAGGCTCGGCCAGATTGATCACCAACAATGGTCCATATCGGGAGGCATGGAGACACACTATCCACAATGCTGCGGCCTCTTTCGAGAAGACATGCTGAATGGGTCTTGAAGAGAAACGACAACGCAGAAAGAACCGCAACTTGGAAAGAACATCACCCAAGGAGACTTTCTGCTGTGCTTTCTGCAACCGAACTTGCCTATCTCAGATTGGCCTTTTTAGTCATCAACGCACTCGTAAAAAGTGTGTGATGAGTCCTTCCTAAGAATCTTCGTTCGCGAAGTAATGCCGAGAGGAGATGATTGCTATTTTAAAAAATTAAAAATAATTTGTGGGGGGCAGTGAGTAAATTTTTTTCTGGAAAGGGGGCGGTAGGCCCAAAAAGTTTGGGAACCATTGTTCTACACTGAGGAGATAATGCCAACTAGGGTTCCCATATGTCCCTTATTCTAAGGGACGTCCCTTATTTTGGCCCTAAAATTTGTGTCCCTTATTTTCAGGCCCTGTCCCTTATGTTTGACTAGCAGGACAGGACTGGGCGGGGTTGACCAGAGGAAGGTGTGTGCTGCGGTTTCCACGGCAATGCCTGCCCGGGGATTCCAACTCGCAGGGCAGCCTGCGTCCCCGTTGGAAGGAAGAGGCGAGACAGGACTTTTTCAAAGTACAGTAGACTAATTAACCGTTACCCAAGGGGAATGTTGGATCATGTTAGATAAAGATAGTTTCTGGTTGCTTGAGAGTTACTCTTAAAATAGGCCTAGCTGTGCATCCCAATACTATACAATGCTGTGTATCCCATACTATACTATACCATTAACTATTGACATAATAATCATGAAGATGTACTGTCTTATAAAATTTATTTTATTTTAATGTTTAGACAGCGCACTTTTAAAGTCAGCAAAGCCAAGGACTAAATACAGATGGAGAAAATAAGGTAGTTCTAATAATGTTCTTTCTGCATGACAAAACACGCAGAAACATACCATGTCCTGTTAAGAGGGTGTAAGTCCGTTTCTTTTGTGAGTTTCAATCATTATCTTATTCTGTTAATAAAACTATTTCTATCTAATGTTTGAGTTTCAAGTTTTTAATGAAGTGTCCCTTATTTTTGTGAAAAATCCCTTAAATGTCCCTTATTTTCGCAGCTTGGGAGTGATCCTGGACTCATCGCTGAGCCTGGAACCCCAGGTCTCAGCGGTGGCCGGGGGAGCTTTTGCACAGTTAAGACTCGTGCGCCAGCTGCGCCCGTACCTTGGGAAGTCTGATCTGGCTACAGTTGTCCACACTCTGGTCACATCCCGAATAGATTACTGCAACGCACTCTACGTGGGGCTGCCTTTGAAGACAGTTCGGAAATTGCAATTAGTCCAGCAGGTGGCAGCCAGACTACTAACGGGAGCTACATACAGGGAGCATACCACCCCCCTGTTGTGTCGGCTCCACTGGCTGCCGGTCCAATTCCGAGCTCAATTCAAAGTGCTGGTTTTGACCTTTAAAGCTCTATACGGTTCTGGCCCAGCTTACTTGTCCGAACGCATCAGCCGCTATGTCCCACCTCGTAATCTAAGATCATCCGGGGAGGCCCTGCTCTCGCTCCCGCCTACGTTTCAGATGAGGCTGGTGGGGACGAGGGAGAGGGCCTTCTCGGTGGTGGCTCCCCGCCTGTGGAATGCGCTTCCTATTGATGTACGATCCACCACATCCCTCCTGACCTTCAGGAAAAAAGTAAAATCCTGGCTGTGGGACCAGGCATTCGTACACCAGCACAAGGCAGCATTTTAGATTGGTTTTTAATGGAAGTGGGTGATTATGGCCAATGTTGTTATGGACTGAACATTGTTTTAATCCAGAGTGAGTGTGTATGGTGCTAATGTAGTTGTATTTTAATGTATTTTTAATGTATTTTAATTGTTGAAGTGTTTTGGGGTGGATATTGTTATTATGTGGGCATCGAATTGTGCCGTACTGTAAGCCGCTCTGAGTCCCCCCTCCCTCGGGGGTTGAGAAGAGCGGGGTAAAATCCCGAAATAAATAATAATTATTTCTTATATCAAAAAATGGCAGCCCTACCTTCCATCCCTCGGTCGCTCGCTCTTTCCAGGGCCGAAGCCCTTCTCCCCCCTCCACATGACGGGTCTCCGGCCTCAGCAGGGCCTTTGCCTCGGCCTTGGCAAGAAACGGGAGGGAGGGTTGGCTGCTTGCTCTCCCCTGGCATGGCGGCGGCGTGTGTCATCCCGTGCTCAGCAGTGTCCCTGGGCTGGGGGGGGAGGTGGCAACCAAGAGCCTTCTCGTGGGACCAGGCCTGAATTGACAGTAAGACTTCCTAGGCCTCCGCCTGAATGGACAGTAAGGGTTCCTAGGCCTCCGCCCATTTCAAATAACCCGGGCACCGCCAGGTCCCAAAGCTAGTAAATAAATAAATAATAAATAATAAATATTATTATTAAAGGTTCAAGGATATTTTAAAGTCAAAGTCAAACATCATATCCACAAGTCAGCCGGTCTGAGTCCCTCTACGGAGGTGAGAAGATCGGGATACAAAAGTTTTAAATACTGTATTTTTCGCACCATAAGACGCAGTTTTTTTCCTCCCAAAGTAGGAAGAAAAATGAGCCGCGCCTTATGGAGCAAAGATGCAGGCAGGGGGGGGGGGGGCACTGGTGCAGAGAGGGGCGGCGATATACTCAGGCTATATTCCCCCCCCCCCGGCGGCTCCCGGATAATAACTCTTCCTCCTTTCCTCCCTCCTTCCGGCCTCTCCTCCGGCCGTCCTTACAGCGCGCGGCCGGCGAGGCCTTCCTCCTCGCCAGAGCGCGATGGAGTGACGTCACGAAGATGCGCTGACTTCGGGCCTTCTGAGACGCAGCGGTAGCAGCAGCAGCGCCCGGAAGGGCCCGAAGACAGAGGCGCATCTTCGTGACATCACTCCTTCGCGCTTCTGCCGAGGAGGAAGAGGAGGAAGGCCTCGCCGGCGGGAGCCCTGCGGAGGCTCTGCGGCCTCTTCCTCCTTCCTCCCTCCCTCCCGCCCCGTGAGTCCCCTCTTCCGCCCCATTCCTCTGCGCCGCCGACTGGCTGCGGCGACACGGCAGCGGGAGTCTGGTCATGCGCGGGCGTAGCCAGGAGCTACCGGGAGCCGCCGGGGGGGGGGGGAATATAGCGTGAGTATATCGCCGCCCCCCCTCTGCTCCAGCGCCTTCCCCCCCCCCTCCATATTAGTGTCCCATATAGTAGACAGCCCCCATTTTTCCCCCAATTTTCCATCTCAAAAATCTAGGTGCGTCTTATCAGCAGGTGCGCCTTATGGTGCGAAAAATACGGTAAATATAAATAATCATTGTGTTTGAATCCGAAAAGGGAAATTCAAAACAGTTCTAGGGATACGTAGCCTGCATTTCAAAAGATTACCATAACCCGATGGGATGCCGAGCTATCCCCTTCCTTTAGGTTTGTGAAGACCTTAGCAGAAGCCCTTGGATGTGGCGTTGTGTTTCAAACGAAAATAACCGATTTCCAGGATGAAGTGCGCCAAAGTGACAGTTCTGAGATCTAATGGAGCTACAGAGGAGTCGAAAGATTACAGAAGTTGCCCTTCGGGAAGAAAGCAAGAAACCTCGAACGTTGCTAAACAGGTTTAAGAGGATATCCACATATTGGTGTGCGAGGAGGGAGGGAGGCTGTGATAATTTTAGGGCTGGCAGATGGAACGAGGGGAAAAGTAGCCCTAAGCAGAAAGCGGGAAGTTGTATTTAGGCCAATGTGTCAGCTTCAGAAGTAAAAGTGACTGAAGGAACAGGAGGGGATATGTTATTTAATTACGAAACCTGACACAGTCACTGAAAGCTACTTTGAAAAGGAGCTGGTAAGACAAAAAATAATAACGTTAGGAAATAAAGCCTTGCTTGAGCCAAAGAGAGAAGATGGGAGAAGTATCAGAGGTCAGCCAGGGTGAGAAGCGATGGCCTTCCCGAGCCAATTGTGCCATTTGGGTCTCTGTTTGGATAGAAAAAGTGGGATAATAATGTAACAACAACAACAACAGACTCCCAGGAAAGTTAAAAGAAATGCCGGTCTCATGATAGAGGTTGAGAATGCAAAGCTATGACTTAGCAGTACATTATTGGTTCATCCGCCTCCTGTCTATCCATATTTGGAACCTTGAGGGATCTTTTCCTATTGACTCCTATTTTTTTTAAAGGTTTTTATTGAGCATAAAACAACAAGACAAACAGTGTATGCATTCAAACCCTTCCCCACCCCCAGGCCAGGAACCTTAAGCCTGGGGACACACAACACCTATCCCCAAACATACCCACCCCTAACAAGACATACCACCAATCTCTCCCCCACATAGAGACATTCTCGACTTCCTAACCACGATGTGATAGCTACTTATTGTCCTTTACTATACACGTGTTCCCCCTCTCTATGAGGTTTCTTACAGTCCGAGGGATTCGTATCCACTTATGCCCTAAATTGATATTTATTTATTTATTTATTTATTATTCGGGTTTCTATGCCGCTGACTCCCTGAGGCTCGCGGCGGCTCACAGGAACCGAAGGTACAACTACACACAAGCAATGCGATAAAACATCTAAGACAATTAAACAGTTAAGACAGCAAAATACAAAACCCCCAGGTACAGTTCAGAAATTAGATAGCGTGACACCCCAGGACAGCGGCTAAAGCGGAACATGGGCAGGACCTACTCACCGAAGGCCTGCTTAAACAAATAAGTTTTGCAGGCGCGTCTAAATGGGAGCAGGTCCTTTATAGCCCGCGTTCCAGCCGGGAGGGCGTTCCACAGCGTAGGAGCTATAACGGAGAACGCCCTCCGGCGAGTAGATGTCAGTTTAGCCGATTTCGCCGAGGGTATCTCTAACAAATTAGCATCCTCGGAGCGTAGTGATCTCGGGGGACAGGGTGGGGTGAGTCGGTCCCTCAAGTACGCTGGCCCCAGGCCATGCAAGGCCTTAAAGGTAAGAACCAACACCTTGAAGGAGATCCGGTGCTCGATTGGGAGCCAGTGCAGATCCTGCAAAACAGGTGTGATGTGGCGGCCTGCTGGGGTTCCAGACAGGAGCCGGGCGGCAGTGTTCTGCACCAGCTTGAGCTTCCGGGTCGCCGACAAAGGAAGGCCAACGTAAAGCGCGTTACAGTAATCCAGCCTTGAGATGACCGTAGCTTGGATCACCGTGGCCAGGTCATTCCGGGAGATATAGGGGGCCAGCCTCCGAGCCTGTCGCAGATGAAAAAAAGCAACCTTGCTGACTGCGGAGACCTGGGCCTCCATGGTCAGCTGGGAGTCCAGATGGACCCCCAGGCTCTTAACGGAAGGCGATGGGCATAGCGCCACACCATCCAGGGTCGGAAGCTGGACATCTACACCACCCGAGCGGCCCGACCACAAGATCTCCGTCTTCGCCGGATTCACCCTCAACCTACTGGCACGCAGCCATCCAGTAACGGCCTCGAGGCACGTTATGTAAGAAAGCCACTTCCACAAGTCTCAAAAATTATATTATCACAAGTATTTGTATTTGTTCCTTCTTATAAAATCAATAAATTTCTCCCAGTTAGTGTGGCTTGATGGTTTTCTATTTTGAGCTAAACTTTGGGTTAGTAAATCCATATTCATAATATCTAAGGATTTTACCATCCAATCGTTAAATGAAATAACTTCTTTACCTTTCCACTGTCGAGCAATACATACTCTTGCCGCAGTGGTTAAATAAAAGAAAACTTTATCGTCATTCGGAGTAATCTCAAAATCAGTCATCCCTAATAGGAAGTATTCCGATCTAAATTCAAAACTCATATTAAAAATTTCCCTCAATTTATGGTATATGCCCCACCAGAACTTTTTAATAGTTTTGCATTCCCACCATAGGTGGATGAAAGTTCCTGTTGCTTTCCCACATTTCCAGCATTTTTCACTGGTCTTTCCTTTATTATATCTGGACAATTTTTCAGGTGTTAGATACCACATAAAGAACATTTTTGTCCAGTTCTCCTTGATCTCGCTAGCATAGGCATATTTGAGCTTCTTGGACCACATTTCCTCCCACTGTGCCAGATCAATAGAGTGGCCCACCATTCTTGCCCATTTTATCATTACGTCTTTTATTTGTTCCTCCTCTGTCGTCCATAGAAGCAATTGTTGGTATATCTTTCCAATTACTTTCTTTTCTGTTTTTAGTACCTTGTCCCAGAAAGTCTCCTTCGTCTCGAACCCCCTTTTCCTATCTATTTTGACGTTTTCATTGATCTGCCAGAATTGGAACCAGGTTGTTTTTGGGTCCAACTTGTGGATTTCCTCCAACGATTTCAGGCTTATCTCCTGTTTGTTAATTTTTAACAGTGTTCCATATCTTAACCATCCTGAAGATGAGGCTTCTCTTTTCTGTTCTGCCTCATTTGGAGAGAACCACATTGGTGTTTTAAGGTGGAACCGGTTCTTATATTTATTCCATGTTTTCAATAGTGCTGATCTTACGAAGTGGTTGTTGAAATTTTTTCCCACTTTTTTTGACTCCTATTGAAGATGGCCATGGAAAGGGAAGAAAGAAATTCTCAGTAGGAACAGAAAGCATATTTGACACCACTGGGAAATCTGTTGAAAACTACACACACACACACATACACAATTATGAGAAGAATCCCACCAGTGTTTTTCAACCTTTTTTGAGCTGCGGCCCATTTTTTACATTGACCAAATCCTGGGGCACACCACCAACCAAAATGACACAAAATGACACTCTAACACAGCTGGCGCCCACATAACACCTGTTTTGCAGGATCTGCACTGGCTGCCAATTGAGCACCGGATCACCTTCAAAGTGTTGGTCCTCACCTTTAAGGCCTTACACGGCCTGGGGCCAGCGTATTTGAGGGACCGTCTCACCCCATATTGCCCTCTGAGATCACTTCGGTCTGAGGACTCCAATCTCCTGGAGATACCTTCAGCTAAACTTCATAAGGCTGACTGCTACCCGCCGAGGCGTTCTCTGTCATAGCACCTACGCTGTGGAACGCCCTCCCGGCGGAACTCGAGCTATGAAGGACTTGCTCCCGTTTAGACGGGCCTGTAAAACATACCTGTTTAAGCAGGCCTTTGGTGAGTAAGTCCTGCCCATGCCCCGCCATCTATTCGTTCTTCTGAGGATGATGTGCTGTTCATTGTGTTAACTGTGTTATTAATTACTGTACTGCTGTTGTTTTTAATTGTTTTTAACTGCTTATTGCCTGTATTTTACTGTGCCCTTCGGCTCCTGTAAGCCGCCGCGAGCCTCAGGGAGTCGGCGGCATAGAAGCCCGAATAATAAATAAATAAATAAATAATACATATAGTTAATATGTTTTAAAATGTATTTATACACTCAGTGTGAAACCTGGGCCTGTTTCGATGAACACAACATAGATATCCTGGCAGGAATGGCAGAAAGACACACACGAAGGTCTTGCTCAACAGCTGTCCGTCTCTGTGTTTAGTTTTTATCGCAGTTAAGCTAGAGAAGCTCATCTCACACAGATATGTGGTTGAAAACGGGAGCAATGTCAAAATAGACCAACAGAAAATACTGGAAGGGTTTGTAGTTCACCGACATCCAGAGAGCACTGTGGACTCAAACAATGTTTTTTATTTATTTATTTATTTATTTATTTATTATTTCGACTTATATACCACCCTTCCCGAAAAGGCTCAGGACCAAACTTGGCTTGAATACTCAATATGCCCAAATGTGAACACAGATGGAGTTTGGGGAAAATAGACCTTGACATTTGGGAGTTACCGTTTCTGGGATTTGTAGTTAACATACAATCAAAGAGCATCCTGAACTCCTGCAACAATGGAATTGAACCAAACCTGGCACATTGAACTCTCATTACCACCAGAAAGTACTGAAAGGGTTTGCTTGGGAATTGACCTTGAGTTTGGAAGTTGTAGTTCACCTACACCCAGAGAGCACTATGGTCTCAAACAATGTTATGTTATGTTGTTGTTTGTTTTCTATCCAGAATCACAATGTTGGAAGGAGGCTCACCACTTTAAGGTCCCTCAAACAGGCATGGGAAAACTTTGGCCCTCTGGGTGTTTTGAATTTCAACTCCCACCATTCCTAACAGCCTGAAGCCCTTTCCTGCTTAAGTGGCTGAGGGGGGAGGAAAAGGGCCTAGGAATGGTGGGAGTTGGAGTCCAAAACACCTGGAAGGCCCAAGTTTGCCCATGCCAGCTTTCGACAGAGACCTCTTCCTCCCCCTTCCCCTTCGCCCCCTTTCTTCCCCCTCCTGCCGAACACTTACTTTTTCTTCTCCATTCGGGCTCCCTTCTTCAGGAAGGGAGGGGGGAGGGAGGAAGACGTGACCCATGCAGGTGCTACTGCTCAGACTCGCCCCACGCATCCCTCCCTTTCCCCTCCCCTCCTGAACATGCTCACTCTGCCCCCTCGGATCAAAAAGGCGGCAGCGCGAGCAAAGCGAGGCAAAGCGAGCAGAGCGAGGCTGGGAAGAAGGGAGCCCGAGTGGAGAAGAAAAAGTGTTCGGCAGGAGGGGGAAGAAAGGGGATTGGAGGTTCCAATGTCCCACGGCACACCTGATGATCGCTCACGGCACACTAGTGTGCTGCGGCACACTGGTTGGGAAACACTGATCTACACTATCGAATTAATGCAGTCTGACACCATTTTAACTGTCATGGTTCAATGCTATTGTCATTTTACAGCATCTCTTATCCTTCTCTGCCAAAGAGTGCTGGAGCCTCACCAAACAACAACTCCCAGGATTCCATAGCATTGAGCAATGGAAGCTAAAGTGGTGTCAAAGTGCATTAATTCTGCAGTGCAGGCACACTCCTTGACTGACAAGCATCTTTGCAGTTCAGGATTTAATGTGTGCAAAATTTGCATGCAGTCAATTGCAGGAATATTGTTTTTGTGCAGAAAAGGCTTTTCCCGGCAGAGAGAATACTCTTAAGCAATCGTGTCTGAATGTTGCACTGAATTCAAAATGTCAAATCGGCTTTGCAAGCTGTGTCATTTCCAAGGAGTGTCTCACAGTGGGAGGAAATTGCTAAAACTATTTGCTTCCTTGGATCCGAAATCTTGGAGGGAGCCGGATACCTTGAAGTGTCTCTCCGGATCAGCTGGCGAATAGAGAGACGAAGTACAAACTAACCCTCTTGGAGAGGCCACAATAACTCATATACTTTCATATCCATGGATTGTTAACGATTGGAGCAGGGGCGGTCCTACAGGTTAGGCAAAGAACGCCGCTGCGTGGGGTGCCATCTGGGTAAAGGGCGCATTCCCCCGCCCGCCAGATAGCGTCCAGCCAATTTACCCCCTGCCTGCCTCCCTCCCTGCCATCCACACAGGACGTGGCCCTGGTGCCTCCTCCCCGCCTCCAGCCCCCATCCCTGCCCGCTCCCGCCTCCTTCGGCCTCCTCTTTAGCCACCAACAACCCGCTCCCACCTTTCCTCGGAGTCTCCTCAGTCACGGGAGGGGGGGTCCTTCGTGAGTTACGCTGGGGGGAAGCGGGGAAACTCCAGCTGCTCCGCCAGGGCCAGTGCTTGGGCCGAGAGGCGCATGCGCAGCCAGCCTCGCCGAAGCCTCCCCCCCCCGCTCCTCCCTTCCTCTCCTCCCTTCTCCCTCGCTCTCGCTCTCACTCTCTCTTTCCTTGTTGGCTGGGTGCTGAAGTTGGGCGGATGGCAGGCAAGCATCCCTTGTCTTCGGCTTTCACTTCTTCCCAAGGCAGCAAACATGTCTGCTATGGCAAAGAGGAAGTAATAGGCGTGGGGGTGTGTGATGAGGTGGTTATTTATGTGTAAATACATGTGCTATATGTTAATCACATGTTTGTATATATGTTTAGAAGGAACATTCTTTGAAAGCTGCAGAGAGTGAGCAGTAGAATGTTCCCAGCAGCAGGCTTTAGGCAGAGGCTGTTGCCATGACAACAGAGGCCACTCTGTTGTTTTAGAATGTTCAGTTTGAATCTGACAGTTGAAGAATGTCAGTTGGCCAGCTGCTGTGAGCAGAGTTAGTTAGGAATTAGAGTTGCTGAAGCAGCAAGCTGTCTGTAGGAACTGCAGTGTGCAGTTCAGTTCTATGTGTGGGTTGAGGGAAACCCAAGTGTGTGGGACAGAGTTTAGTCCCAGGGTTGAGAGTAACCCAGTATTAAGTAGTTACTTGTGTGTAACTGTATCAGGGGAAAACCCCCAGTGTTATATTGTTTAATATTGCAAGTTTGTACCTCTTCGGAGTAATTTTGAAACCACCTAAGCTATTAGCCCATTTGTGTAAAATAAACTGTTAAACACTTTCAACAAAAACATCTGTGGAAGTTGTTTGTTCACAAAGACCCTCACATCCAGTGGTCAAGTATTGACAAATGGTGGCAGCAAGATAATATTAATAAGTAAAGGAAGAAAAACATTGAGAATTGGTGGCAGTCCTGCCACACAGTGTTAAAAGTCAAGAGGTAGTCGAAGTGTGTCCAGACATCGTCACATTGGGGATGGATGTGGGCAAGGGGGAAGGGAAAGGGGAGGGTAAAATAGAAGAGGGACTGCTGTGTTTACAGGCTTCTGCGCCTGCGCACAGAAGCTTCCGGGCATGCGAGGAGGGGGGCGCCAAAAGAACGTTGCGGGGGCGCCAAAAATAAGGTTTGCTTACCATTTAAAATTACCTTAGACTGCCCCTGGATGCAAGGAAGGATCTATCAACCACAGACATCTCTTCTGCTCTCTTGTCCTCAACATGGAAGCTTTGCATTCCAATAGAATCCATGTCAAGGGATGGCGAATCCTCGCTGGATTTCGTATCAAACTTTCAAAGATCTATGGAATATGCTGAAACTATTTGGGTCAGGGCCGTAGCCAGGATTTTGATTCGGGGGGGGGTGAGTTTGGTTCGGGGGGGGGGCTGAGACTGGGTGGAAGAGGGTCTACCCTAGCAAACCTTTTGTATTGTTATCCCAATAACCCCATTAATGTGGGATATAATGAGCATGGTGATCAGATCATGATATGAATAAACATAACAGTTTAAATAATGTACCAGTAAGGCCTTTTCGCGGACCACCCTGAGAATTTCCGGGGGGGCTGAAGCCCCCTTAGCACCCCCCCTGGCTACATGCCTGATTTGAGTGATGGGGTTCAGCACCTTTGATAGCTTCTTTGCAATCTGGATTAAAGCTCAGAGTGGAAGCATGCACCACTGACATGGGAGCCACTCATTGATTTCTGCTAGAAAGATTTCCAAAGAGAGGCGGGCTTTGAGGTTTTCAAAAGGAGGCAGCATTTGGCTTCTTTGTCCCAGGAGCCTTTGGAGCAGCTTCTGTCTTTGGCAAGTTGCACATTAGGGTTGAACTGAGGTGACAACGCTATCCAGACCAACCTGGGAATACACTCCACTTTTGCGTTTCCTTCATGGACCCTGTAATTCAACTACAGCCAAAAGCCCTGGCATCATATGGACTATTGGGAAGAGAAGGGAGGGAAGTCCCTATATTGGGATAAAAATAAAGTAAATGCATGAAATAAATCAGCACTGTGAATGCCCAATACCCAGGTTCAATATACCCAGGTCCAAAAATGAGTCTTCTAGAACAGTGTTTCCCAACCTTTTTTGAGCCGCGGCACACTTTTTACATTTACAAAATCCTGGGGCACACCACCAACCAAAATGACACAAAATGACACTCTAACACGGTAATACATATAGTTAACATGCTTTTAAATGTATTTATACACTCAGTGTGAACCCTGGGCCTGTTTTGATGAACACAACATAGATATCCTGGCAGGAATGGCAGAAAGACACAGACTTCCCACACAGAACTCCCATAACCAAGAGAAAATACTATAAGAGTTTGGTGGGCATTGACCTTGAGTTTTGGAGTTGTAGTTCACCTATATCC
Source organism: Anolis apletophallus (assembly GCA_030556195.1). Lineage (NCBI taxonomy): Eukaryota > Metazoa > Chordata > Lepidosauria > Squamata > Anolidae > Anolis > Anolis apletophallus. The sequence continues at coordinate 2,193,548 of JARBWK010000015.1, read as the reverse complement.
AGACAGCACTGAACTCTGGACTGAAACAATGTTGGAATCAGGACCAAACTCCCATGGCTATGAAGTACATTGACCTTGAATTTTGGATGCCCAAATGTGAACACAGATGGAGTTTATGGTGAAAATGGAGTTTGGGCAAAATAGACCTTGACATTTGGGAGTTACAGTTGCTTGGATTTGTAGTTAACATGCAATCAAAGAGCATCCTGAACTCTTGCAACAATGGGATTGGACCAAACTTGGCATATTGAACTCTCATTCCCAACAGAAAGTACTGAAAGGGTTTGCTTGGGAATTGACCTTGAGTTTGGAAGTTGTAGTTCACCTACACCCAGAGAGCACTGTGGACTCAAACAATGTTATGTTATTTGTTATCTATCCAGAATCACAATGTTGGAAGGAAGCTCACCACTTTAAGGTCCCGAAAACAGGCATGGGAAAACCTTGGCCCTCTGGGTGCTTTGAACTTCAATTTCCATCATTCCTAACAGCCTGAGGCCCTTTCCTGCTTAAGTGGCTGAGGGGGGAAGGGGGGGAGAAAAGGGCCTGAGGCTGCTAGGAATGGTGGGAGTTGGAGTCCAAAACACCTGGAAGGTCCAAGTTTACCCATGCCAGCTTTTGACAGAGACCTCTTCCTCCCCCTCCCCCTTCGCCCCCTTTCTTCCCCCTCCTGCCAAACACTTTTTCTTCTCCACTTGGGGGAGGAAGATGTGACCCGCGTGGGCACTACTGCGCAGACTCTCCCCATGTCTTCCCCCCTCCCCCCTCCCCTCCTGAATACGCTCACGCTGCCCCCTTGGATCAAAATGGCGGCAGACGCAGCAGCGTGAGCAAAGCGAGGTAAACCGAGCAGAGTGAGGCTGGGAAGAAGGGAGCCCAAGTGGAGAAGAAAAAGTGTTCGGCAGGAGAGGGAAGAAAGGTTATTGAAGGTTCCAATTTCCCACGGTTCACCGCAGCACACTGGTTGGGAAACACTGTTCTAGAGAACCTTCAAAAGCTATACTTCCAACCAGGTATACATAATATGTCACCTACAACATTTCCAATGGCTGAGCTCATCCTGGTTTAGATAGGTGCTGGTTTTGACCTATAAAGCTCTATACAGTTCTGGCCCAGCTTACTTGTCCGAATGCATCTGCCTCTACGTCCCACCTCGTAACCTAAGATCATCCGGGGAGGCTCTGCTCTCACTCCCGCCAACATCGTAAACGCGGCTGGTGGGGATGAAGGACAGGGCCTTCTCGGCGGTGGCCCCTCGCCTGTGGAACGCGCTTCCAAATGAGATACGATCAACCCCATTCCTCCTAGCTTTCAGGAAGAAAGTAAAATCGTGGTTGTGGGACCGGGCTTTCGGTCAGCAGACATAAAGCAGCACTTTGGTTGAAATGGACTGGAAAGGCGATTTACATGAGGACACAGTAATTAAGGTTTTATACTGTTTAATTAATGGCTTATGTCAGTGATTCTCAACGTTCCTAGTGCCATGACCCCTTAATACAGTTCCTCATGTTGTGGTGACCCCCAACCATTTTTTTTGCTACATCAAAACTGTAATTTTGCTACTGTTATGAATCGTAATGTAAATATCTGATAGGCATGATGCATTTTCATTCACTGGACCAAATTTGGCACAAATACCCCATACGCCCAAATTTGAATACTGGGGGGCATTGACCTTGAGTTTTGGAGTTGTAGTTCACCTACATCCAGAGAGCACTGTGGACTCAAACAATGATGGATCTGGACCAAACTTGGCATGAAGACTCAAGATGCCCAAATGTGAACACTGGAAAATAGACTTGACACTTGGGAACTGTAGTTACTGGGATTCATAGTTCACCTACAACCAAAGAGCATTCTGAACCCCACCAATGATGGAATTGGGCCTAACTTCCCACACGAAACCCCTATAACCAACAGAAAATACTGTGTTTTCTGATGGTCTTTGGCGACCCCTCTGACACTGTCTCACGACCCCTCCAGGGGTCCCGACCCCCAGGTTGAGAAACACTGGCTTATGTATTTTATGTATTCTAGTGGTTTAATGGTTATGTTTAATGGTTATTGTATTAATTGCTCGTGTAACGGCTTCAAATTGCTGCCTATGTAAGCCGCCCTGAGTCCCTCTTTCGGGAGTAGAGAAGAGACGGGATCTCCCTCTCGGCATTACTTCGCGAACGAAGATTCTTAGGAAGGACTCATCCCACGCTTTTTACAAGCGCGTTGATGACTAAAAAGGCCAATCTGAGATAGGCAAGTCCGGTTGCAGAAAGCACAGCAGAAAGTCTCCTTGGGTGATGTTGTTTCCAAGTTGCGGTTCTTTCTGCGTTGTCGTTTCTCTTCGAGACCCATTCGGCGCGTCTTCTCGAAAGAGGCTGCAGCATTGTGGATAGTGCGTCTCCATGCTTCCCGATGTGAGGCCAGGGTGGACCATTGTTGGTGATCAATCTGGCTGAGCCTGAGATGCTGTTTCAGTGAGTCCTTATATCTCTTTTTGGGGGCGCCTCTCTTGCGCTGACCCGTGGCAAGTTCACCATAGAGTAGTATCTTTGGGAGGCGGTGGTCCTCCATCCTAGAGACCTTGTGCCCTGCCCAGCGCATCTGTGTTCTCAATAGCATGGCCTCAATGCTGCTGATCCCTGCTTGCTCAAGGACAGCAACATTAGTCACATAGTCGGTCCAATGTATATTTAGGATTGTGCGAAGACAGTGCTGATGAAAGCGTTTGAGGAGTCGTAGGTATTGGCGATAGGTGACCCATGTTTCAGACCCATATAGACACTACGATAGCTCTGTACACACTGATTGTTGTGAATGAGCCTCTAGTTGCTACAGGTAGTAACATGGAGGGAGGCGTGGAGACAGTAACATCAAGCAATAGCTCAGTTTGGGGCGCGGTTCTGAATGACCAGGCTCCTACAGCTGGAGTAAAGAGGGCGGCTACTGACTCGAGCATTAATGAAGACAATGAACAAAGGAGGAAAATCCAGCATTTACTTAGGGAGCCTTCTGAGTCTGGCTCTTTTGAAGGTTTCACAGGGAATGCAGAATTGCAGTCAGAGGAAAGTGATACCGATCTGGATTCGGCCTTGGTGCAGGAGGTGAGGGATGTATGTAATGCAGACTCGGGGACCAGCACGTTTCTGGGGTTCCAGACGGACCGGGACTGGCCGTCTTCGCATTCTGAGGCTGAGGGGGTCCCTTTAAGCCAAGAAGAGCTTTGGCTGGCTTGGAGATCTGGGCCTGATGCTACAGCTGCAGGGAATAGGAATGCTGATGCTTTGGAGCTGGGTGGGGTCTCCGAGGACTCTGATTGAAAGTCCTATAAGAATTATGAGTATTTGGCTTGATCCCTGCGGTGGTCAAGGAGTTATTATTGTTCTAGCTCATGTATCCTGGTTCCTGGTATTCTTGTTCCTGATTTCCAAGACTGCTTCTACTGCCGTGTGCCTCTTGATCCTCGTGTGAATACTCTCCTGTTCGACCCGGTGACGTCTCCTCCTTATCCTGATTGATTTTCTCCTACCTGACGACCTCGGACCGGTGACTGACTTCGTTTCTTGAACATTCCTCTACTGGAGACGACAGACGGACGTCTGCTATTTGCTTTGAAGTTCTTTTATCTCCGGCTTTTTTTTTGGTTTGGGGGTCCTGGGTTTAGTGAGGGTTTTTCTCCAGCCGACGAAAGGCTATTTTTTGTTAGCCCAACTCCCATGTCTTGTTAAATAAACATTTGTTATCCTTTTCTACTCCCTGACTTTATTGCTGCCATAGCTGGGTCACAACACTGATTTTGGTGCTTTGCCTCAGGTGCTTGTTGCTCCAGACTCTTTTGTGAAGCCTTCCAAATGCACTATATAAATATATGCATATTAGGCATGAGAAAAAAGTTATGAAAATGAAAAGAAATCGGAAGGGATTCGTATGTATGGGACTTTCAAGTTTATACGCATCGCTGCCGCAATCCCAGAAGTGGACTTTCTTTTTTGCACCCCCTGGACCCAAATTTTCATTAGATTAGTAACTATTTCAGATGCCCACCCAACAGGAAAATTTCCCCCTCCAAAATAGCTTTGCAGACATAACTCACAGTCAAATCGGGGCCTTTCCATGCTTGGAGCCTAATTAGAGTGAAAGGCCTCCTCCAGGAAGTGAAAAAGGAGTCGGAAACCATAGAGAGATCCAGATCGGGACTCCTAGAGAGGCTGGAGGACTGACGAAAAAAGCGATTTAAACACCCAGGAAGGGGGTTTAGATAGAAGGACAGAGTAGAAGGACATAAGAACTGCTGAGAGAAGGGCAGCAGTGAAAAGAGCACGGACAGGAGAAGGAAGAGTTCAGAATCAAGAAAAGCCATAGAGTTCAAACGGAGGTCCTAGACTGCTATGGTAAAACTGAATGGGAAAAAGCTGGAGTGAGGAGAACTCTACAGATTAGCAAGGCCTGCACCAGAGGTGGGGATTGGCAACTATTTTATTTAATAATATTAATAATAATATATTAATGCATTATATGTCCCTGCAAAGAAACCCTGTCCTTTTATAATATTAATAATAATATTAATAATAATATATTAATGCATTATATCTCCCTGCAAGGAAACCAAGGGAAATGTTGCCCCTTGATTTGCCTGTGCTTAAAACAGTGTCAGTCCTGTTTCCCTGCTTTGCCTACTTTAGAACTACTAACGAATTTCGTTAGTAATTGCGTTACATTTTAGAAATTTTTGGAATTTTTTTGTAAGTCTTTCTATTACTAATAAAAAAAATCCCCCCCATTAGATTTTCGATTCCCTATTTTTGGGTTCGAAACCATGCCTAATGGATATAAATTCCAGAAATAAATAAATAATGCACAGAAAGCAAACACAACCTGCCATCCGCCATAACACTTCAGATTTGCAGAGAAGTTATTTGGGGGGAAAGAAACACCATCATCATTATCACCCTCTCCTCCACATCATCAACGTGGAATTTCAGAATTTCAGAATATCAAATAATGAGCAGAATCCGCTCCCTCCGTTAGTCCCGATGGGAACAATGGAAGAGATCACATTCCAAGACTGAAGTCCTGCCGAAGGGGAGAAACGCAAGTGGATGGACAATACAAAGCCCGCCAGGAACATCTGAACTATCTATTTGCTATCTCAAGAAGAATATTACCCAAAGTGATTTTCCTGGGAAAAGCTTCTTAAACTCCCCCTTAAAAAAATTTTCCTCATCTTGTTTTAGCCAACAAGATCTCAGTTACCAGAATTTCTCAGAAGCTACATCTGCAAAGCATAGAAAAAAACCCTATTGCTTTCTCTCCTGGGGGAGATATCCATTTCGGCTGCATCTCGTAATTGTACCTTGGAACGGCTTCCAAGTTCAGGTTTTTGGAGGTGTATGGGAGGAATGGCTTTGATTTACAAGGCCCGACTATTCTCCAATCTCACTCCCATGAACAAGTATCACAAATATATCACAGATCAAGCCTGGATTCACAGAAATGGGTCTTAAACCATGTGTTCCTTTACTTGACGGTACTTTCGCTCATCCCTTTTCCATTTGATCAAATACTATTCCTCATATGGCTACTCTAGGCCAGTGTTTTTCAACCTTTTTTGAGCTGCGGTACATTTTTTACATTTACCAACTCCTGGGACACCCCACCAACCAAAATGACACACAGTAATACATATAGTTAACTAGCTGTACCCGGCACGCGTTGCTGTGCCCTTTTTAGGAGATGCGAGAAAGTCCAATCATCCACGGTGTGCCCTCCTCTAAACTGCAGTTGGATGGAGTGTGGGTCATGGGGGGCATGGTGTGCCAAGTTGGGTCTTTATTGGTTTTGGTTCTGGGCCACAGTGGTCTGTGGGGAATGATGGGTTTTGAAGTACTGCAAATCCTGTTTTCCATGGTGGTACCTCAAGTCCCATCATGCATGGTCGGGGCTCTGTGTGCCAAGGTAGGTTACTGTAAATTCAGGCCATACACAATGTCCCATGAGCTGAGGCCTAGTTAGGAACAGCAAGTTAATGAAGCCTTACTGTCAATTCAGGCCATACACAATGTCCAATGAGCTGAGGCCTAGTCGGGAGAATCAAGTTAATGAAGCCTTACTGTCAATTCAGAGCGTAAACAGCTTCCCAGTAAGTGAGGGCTAGTTAGGGAAATCAAGTTAATGAAGCCTTACTGTCAATTCAGAGCGTAAACAGCTTCCCAGTAAGTGAGGGCTAGTTAGGGAAATCAAGTTAATGAAGCCTTACTGTCAATTCAGAGCGTAAACAGCTTCCCAGTAAGTGAGGGCTAGTTAGGGAAATCAAGTTAATGAAGCCTTACTGTCAATTCAGAGCGTAAACAGCTTCCCAGTAAGTGAGGGCTAGTTAGGAAATCAAGTTAATGAAGCCTTACTGTCAATTCAGAGCGTAAACAGCTTCCCAGTAAGTGAGGGCTAGTTAGGGAAATCAAGTTAATGAAGCCTTACTGTCAATTCAGAGCGTAAACAGCTTCCCAGTAAGTGAGGCCTAGTTAGGGAAATCTAGTTAATGAAGCCTTACTGTCAATTTTGGGCGTGGTCTGTGATTTTTTGGGGTGTAAATTTTCGGTTGGAAGTGATTTGGGTGTTTGTGTTGGGGATTGGCTCAGGCCTTTTCCTTATTCTGTTTTGGCAGTTTATTATGGATCAGAATTTTCATGTTGGCTGGCCAGTGCAGCAGTTATGCAAATCCGCCCTTATTGGCAGCCAATCATGTTGTTCCGAATGTAGAGGCTGGATGAGTCTTTGGCTGCCCCGGAAAATGCTGGTAAATGTAGTTTTATTTTTATTCGTTGTTTTGGGGGCCTTTTAGGTTTGGGGGGGAGTTTCTTTGCTACAAACGTACCTTGCTTGAGGCCTATTTCTGTTGGCAAGTATTGTGTTTCTGCGTTGTATGGTTTCTTTGTTTGAGGTATACATCACATGACGTGAACCCATTTATATAATAGATATGTTTTAAAATGTATTTATACACTCAGTGTGAAACCTGGGCCTGTTTCGACGAACACAACATAGAAATCCTGGCAGGAATGGCAGAAAGACACACACGAAGGTCTTGCTCAACAGCTGGGAGTTATAGTTCACCCGCAATCAAAGAGTATTCTGAACTCCACCAATGATGGAATGGAATCAAACTTCCCATACAGAACTCCCATAACCAAGAGAAAATACTATAAGAGTTTGGTGGGCATTGACCTTGAGTTTTGGAGTTGTAGTTCACCTATATCCAGAGAGCACTGTGGACTCAAACAATGTTGGATCAGGACCAAACTTGACATGAATACTCAATATGCCCAAATACGAACGCAGATGGAGTTCAGGGGAAATAGACCTTGACAATTGGGAGTTGGAGCTGCTGGGATTTATAGTTCCCCTACAATCAAAGAGCATTCTGAAACCCACCAATGATAGAACTGGGCCAAACTTCCCACACAGAACCCCCAGGGGGCAAGAGGAGGTCTCTACTTGAGGAAAGGGAGGCGGGCCTTCCGAATGCAGGAGAGGAAGAGACCAAGTAGACAATGGGTGGGGAGGGGGGTGTTTGTAATTTTGTGCCTTTATCGAGGTAGATTTCTTAGGGTTTTTATACTTCAACACACTAGACTCTCTCCCCCCCCCCCCCTCTCCTGGGGGTTCCAATTTCCCACGGCACACCTGATGATCGCTCACGGCACACTGGTTGGGAAACACTGGCTTAGACAACGTGCAATAATACGGCCTGTCTTGTTAAGAGCCACTCCACTGTTTTAGCATGTGGTGAGATGTTTTCCACACTGGGCATGCATATTCAGCAGCAGAGTAGCAAAGCACAAAGGAAGATCTCTTCATTGTGTCTGGTTGTGATGCCCACGGTTGTGCCAGTTTTGTAAGACAGTGTTTCCCAACCAGTGTGCCGGGGCACACTAGTGTGCCGTGAGCGATCATCATGTGTTCCGTGGGAAATTGGAACCCCCAGGAGAGGGGGGGGGGAGAGAGTCTAGTGTGTTGAAGTATAAAAACCCTAAGAAACTTACCTCGATAAACGCACAAAATTACAACCCCCTCCCCACCCGTTGTCTACTTGGTCTCTCCCTATATGCATTGGGAAGGCCTCCTCCCTTTCCCCAAGTAGAGACCTCCTCTTGCCTCCTGGGGGTTCCATGTGGGAAGTTTGGCCCAGTTCTATCATTGGTGGGTTTCAGAATGCTCTTTGATTGTAGGGGAACTATAAATCCCAGCAACTCCAACTCCCAAATGTCAATGTCTATTTCTCCTGTGTTCACATTTGGGCGTATTGAGTATTCATGCCAAGTTTGGTCCTTATCCAACATTGTTTCAGTCCACAGTGCTCTCTGGACATAGGTGAACTACAACTCCAAAACCCAAGGTCAATGCCCACCAAACTCTTATAGCATTTTCTCTTGGTTATGGGAGTTCTGTGTGGGAAGTTTGTGTCTTTCTGCCATTCCTGCCAGGATATCTATGTTGAGTTCATTGAAACAGGTCCAGGTTTCACTCGGAGTGTATAAATACATTTAAAAACATATTAACTATATGTATGACTGTGTTAGGGTGTCATTTTGTGTCGTTTTGGGTGGTGGTGTGCCCCAGGATTTTGCAAATGTGAAAAGTGTGCCGTGGCTCAAAAAAGGTTGGGAAACACTGTTGTAAGATATTATTTATGACACCCACTTTTTGCTTGATACACACACACAACATACATATACAACAACCATAACATAAAGGTAATTGTATGCACTTTCCCCCATAATTTTGCACACGAAACCAGGTTTGTGTACACGGAACCATCAAGCAGCAAATCTGGCACTCAGCCACCCAGGCGGACAACTTAGGAGTAATCTGCAATTCTGGATAACTGCTTCAGCACCTGCAAATACTCTGCACGCTTGTGTGTTGTCCTCTTTTTTTCCTGATTTAGTTTGAGTGGCACGTTCTGAGATGATGGAAATGTGGCCACCCTATTAATGCCCGAGAAGGATGGGATCAGAGAGGCAGCTACACAGAGAATGATATAGGTTTGATTGCTCTTCCACTGCCATGACCTTTCTTATGCAATCCCAGGATTTGCAATTTAGTAAGAGATATATATTCCTTTGCTAGAAAACTTCAGAGGAGTGAAGCAACCCCTCAAGCCAAGAATTCCATGCATCTCATCAAAGTAGGTTGAAGAATACTGGTTAAACTGTTATATATCTGCAATGTAGAAACTATCTATGAAAGGGACCCAAAAGATGCATTCTGGGAAGGGATTTGGATATACCACATAGAGCAGGGGTGGGCAATTATTTTTTCCGAGGGGCCACACAAGAGCCAAAAAATATTATTTATTTATTTATGTATTTATTTATTTATTTATTTTCGGGTTTCTATGCCGCCGACTCCCGGAGGCTCGCGGCGGCTTACAGAAGCCGAAGGCACAGTAAAATACAGAAACAATAAAACAGTAAAAGCAGTTAAAAACAGAGCAACACAATAGAACAATACAAGATTAGGGCAATAGCACTGTTGGGGTATGTTGGCCTACGCGCCGAAGGCCTGCTTAAATAAGTGGGTTTTACAAGCCCGTCTAAACGGGAGCAGGTCCTTCAGTGCCCAAGTTTCGGCCGGGAGGGCGTTCCACAGCGTAGGGGCTATAACTGAGAACGCCCTCCGACGGGTGGATGTCAAACGTGCCAACTTCGCCGAAGGTACCTCCAGAAGGTTGGCATCCTCGGACCGTAGTGATCTCAAAGGGCAATGTGGAGTGAGACGGTACCTCAGATACGCTGGCCCCAGACCGTGTAAGGCCTTAAAGGTAAGAACCAACACTTTGAAGGTGATCTGGTGCTCAATTGGCAGCCAGTGCAGATCCTGCAAGACAGGTGTTATGTGGCAGCCTGCTGGGGTGCCAGACAGGAGCCGGGCGGCAGTGTTCTGCACCAGCTTGAGCTTCCGGGTCACCGACAGAGGAAGGCCAACGTAGAGCGCGTTGCAGTAATCTAGTCTTGAGATGACCGTGGCTTGGATCACCATGGCCAGGTCGTTCCGGGAGAGGTAGGGGGCCAGCCTCCTTGCCTGTCGGAGGTGGAAGAAGGCCACCTTGCTGACCGCAGAGACCTGGGCCTCCATGGTCAGCTGGGAGTGCAGGTGGACTCCCAGGCTCTTCACGGAAGACGATGGGCATAACGCCTCACCGTCCAAGGTCGGAAGCTGGACATCCACTCCAGTCATACATATAGTTATGGAGGGCCGCACCTAAAGGTTGAACTACATTCTAATCTACATTATTTATTTATTTATTTATTCACTTACTATATTTACTATATATTACACATCATTAATATTAACATATTAATATATCAAGAAACATTCATATATTATTAGTATTAATATCATAATTATTATATTAAAGTATATATATATAGACATTATAATATATTGAAATTATAATATAATATAACATTATATTATATTATTTATTATATTATTATAAAAAATATTATAAAATAATAATAAAAAGCACTAAAATTAAATTAAATTAAATTCAAGAAGATAAGGTGCGAACGAAGATGGAGGCTGACATCCTCAAGAGAGGAAGGATCCCAAGATGGAATGGCCCAATGGACCCAGCCCAGAGGATGACAAAGTGGACCCAGCCGCCGCAGCAGAGGAGAGCAGAGCAGCAGGCGATCGGAGGCTGCAGGGCTCCACCCACTCTCACCCCCAGCCGTTCCCCAGCTGATCGCCCTGCGGGGCCAAGAGGAAGGGGTGCCGCTGCTATCATCCCATTGCAGGCTCTGTGGGGCCTGTGTTGGCAGACAGGCCGGAGGAGCGGTGGCTTTGGAGTGCCTGCCATCCGAAGTCTTCTGGGTCGCCACAGCGATCAGCCCCCACAGGTCGCCGAGTGCTCCTGTTGCAGGCCCGGATCGCCTCCAGGGATGGCAGCCCCTCCAAAGCTGCCACTCCTCTGGCCTATCTGCCAACACAGGCCCCACAGAGCCTGCGATGGGATGGTGGCAGCAGCACCCCTTCCTCTTGGCCCCGCCCCCGACGCCCTTCTCCCGGGCCGGACAGAATAGCCTGTCGGGCTGAATCCAGCCCGTGGACCGGAGGTTGCCCACCCCTGACATAGAGGGAGATAGAGCTAGGGATAGAGATAGAGATGGAGATGGCGATGGAGAGATAGAAAGACAGACAGACAGATGGATAGATCTCCTCCTCTAACCATGAGGAGAGGTGGATAAGAAATAAAATTGTTGTTGTTGTTGTTATTTCACTCCTCTGTGTAAATAGCATGACAATTCTCGCAATTCAGTATATTGTGTACTGTATTATAGACGGTGATAGTTCTGATGTGGACAAAACTGATGAATCCAGTACATAAGTATTTGTCCAAAGGGCTGACAATATTTTGAGTGTAGGAATCAATATATCATAGCATGTGTGTGTGCGTGTGTATTTATGTACAGTATATGTGTGTGTGTATATATGTGTGTGTGTGTGTGTGTGTATATATATATACACACACACACACACACTAGCTGTACCCGGCACGCGTTGCTGTGCCCTATTTTGGAGATGCAAGGAAGTCTGAGTATGTAAGGGTTGGAGTTGTTGTTAGTTATGGTGTTGTTGGGGTCATGGCTGTGTTGTTGTGGGTTGTTTTGGTGGGTGGGATGTTGAAGTCCTGTGGAGTTGTTGTTGTCTGGTGTTGCTGGCGTTCTGCATTGCTTGTGGATATCCAATGTTTTTTGTCTTTCCGTCTGCTGTGTTGATGTAGAGGTTGATGCGTGTGTGGGTGGGGTACTTTGGAAGTGAGTGGAGGTACTTGAAATCCCATTATCAATGGTGTGTCTTCCTCTAATCTGCAGCCGGATGGAGTGTGGGTTATGGGGGGCATTGTTTGCCAAGTTTGGTCTTTATTGGTCTTGGTTCTTAGACACAGTGGTCTGTGGGGAATGATGGGTTTTGAAGTATTACAAATCCCATTATCCATGGAGGTACTTCAAGTCCCATAATCCATGGTCCACCCTCCTCCAAACTGTAGTATAATGTAGCGTGGGTCATAGGGGCTCTGTGTGCCAAGGTAGGTTACTGTAAATTCAGGCCATACACAGTGTCCCATGAGCTGAGGCCTAGTCAGGAACAGCAAGTTAATGAAGCCTTACTGTCAATTCAGGCCATACACAATGTCCAATGAGCTGAGGGCTAGTCGGGAGAATCAAGTTAATGAAGCCTTACTGTCAATTCAGAGCGTAAACAGCATTCCATTAAGTGAGGCCTAGTCAGGGAAATTAAGTTAATGAAGCCTTACTGTCAATTCAGAGTGTAAACAGCCTTCCATTAAGTGAGGCCTAGTCAGGGAAATTAAGTTAATGAAGCCTTACTGTCAATTTTGGGCGTGGTCTGTGATTTGTAGTGGTGTAAATTTTCTGTGGGAAGTGAATTGGGTGTTTGTGTTTGTGCCTCAGCCCTTTGCCTTATTCTCCTCTGCCAGTTTATTATGGGTCGGAATGTTCATGTTGGCTGGCCAGTACAGGAGTTATGCAAATCTGCCCTTATTGGCAGCCAATCATGTTGTCAGAATGTAGAGGCTGGGAGAGTCGTTGGCAGCCCCAGAGGATGCTGGGAAATGTAGTTTTTTTACTCGTTGTTTTGGGGGCCTTTTAGATTTTGGGGGGAAAAGTTTCTTTGCTACGAACGTACCTTGTCTGAGGCCTATTTCTGTTGGCAAGTTTGGTGTCTCTGCGTTGTAAGGTTTCTCTGTTTGGGACGGTCACTCCATGACGACTCTTCCTTTATATATATAGATGGATTTACATGCAAACAAGTGACCTGAATCCATCTCTCTACCTACAGTACGTGTCTTTCTCTTTCAAAAAAAATTCCCATCTATATTTTTTTCCCAACTGCTTTCCTGCTTACCGCCTTTTCTTGAACTTCATGCGCTATACCTTGGCGAATGCACGCAGGCGCCCTCCTTCTCAAGATCTTCCCACCACCACCACCCCCCGCCCGTTTTGCCACATGGGTGAACACAAAGAAATAATCAGATAGGAGATTTCTCCCTGCTCCCCCTCCCCACTTCTAAATTAGTCCTCTTGTTTGTAAACTGAAAGAGCACTAATGCCGCTCAGACTCAGCTGCGCCGCCATATAGCACACACTCGGCCCAGGAGTATTATAAAGTGTGGGAGAATGCGAGTTTTTGTTCTATTCTTCAGGGGTCTTTCTAGATGAGAGGGCCATTCATTCGCTCTCTTTGCCTCTCCCAATCTCTCCCCCCACCTCTCTTTTGCTTCCCATAATGCCAGCATTAGCTGCAAGCTGCTAGCTGTAAAACGGGCTTTGATGTTGACCTCTTCGTACCACTGACAGACCTGCATTGGTGGGTGAGTGGTAGACCAATGAGGGCATGTGTGAGAGAGGAGAGGATGAAAGCTTCAGACAGCTTGGAAGGGGATAATGTGAACACATTCGGCCTGTTCGCTTAGGTTCTTTATGGGGGGGAGGGGAGGGGGGAACCGTACTAGGAAAAATCCCAACAACCCCGAGTCTTCTGATTCCAAAGGTCACAAACCAACAAAAAAAGTTCTGAAATGACCACGGAAAGCTTGCCATTCATGAAGAATTAGAGAATTGCTCCAGCACTGACTTTGTAAAATTCAACCAAGCCTGGGGAAAGGAGGAGGCAAACAATGCAGATGTTTTCCAGTAACATGCATGGGAACTGTAGTTGCTGAACAAGCTATTCGGACCTGAATGATAACGTTGACTAGCGTATGAATTGTGGTTGAGGTCTAGGGATTGGTTGGCCAGTAGTCTTCTTCCAGCCAAGGCCTCAATACAACACCAACACTCCTCAATGTAAATAGTAGCATGAAAACTCTGGCAAAGGACTCTCTTCGATAGGATTATTTCAGGCAATGGATTATAGGACAGGGCTGGGAATTCAATCCAAGGACTTCAAACTTCAGCCGAAGAGCTGAAAATATTTTGAGTGTAGGAATCAATATATCATAGTCACCCCCCGAGCTCCTACCTATGCCGGACGGGCCTGGCCACTCGCCGGTGGATGCAGGGGCGGACCTACCTGTTCCCGGGGGGTACATGAAAAAAAATTGCGCCCCCCCAGTTGCTCCCGAGGGGAGCCCAGTGCACATGCGCCAATCTGTGCGCACGCGCACTAGCTCCAGAGCGCGCCTCCCGCTTTGGAGCCCAGTGCACATGCGCAAAACTGCGTGCACGCACACTGGCTCCAATGCGGGAGGTGCACTTTGGAGCCAGTGCGCGTGTGCGGAGCTTTTGCGCATGCGGAGGCGCGGCCGGAGCACCCCTGGGCGGTGGGGCCACCTAAAAGGCCTGGCAGGTGCGGCGGCACAGCCGCTGGGCGGCTGTGGAGGCCTGGCCGGCACAACAGCGGGCCGGAGCAGCGTGGCGCGGGCGGCGGCGCTGGGCGGAGCTGGCATGGTAGCGCCCGCCCAGGTGGCGACGCCCCTCCTGGGTGACGTCGCCCTACGCACCTGCGTAGTCCGCCTAATGGACGAACTGGCCCTGGGTGGATGCCCCTGGCTGCCTCTGTGCCCATGGTCCAACACCGTTGCTGGACATCACAGAGGTTCTGTCCTGCACCTAAATCCCCCCCCACACACACACTGCCGCCGCGGCCTGGATGGATGGTGGATGGGCAAAGATGGTGGATGGGCTTGAGGACGCCGAGGCCGGCCAGACATCGCCTCCCCTTGAAGACTGGAAGTCTGGGAGGAGCCCACAGCGGAAAGTGCTGAGTCACCTCAGGAAGCGGAGACGGCGGCGGAGATGGCGTCGGGACTTCGGCGGAGCAGGAGCGACCGCCAAGAGTGGACTTCCGGCCTCCCCGGGGAGCACAGGAAGCCCTCCCAGCCTGGCCAGTCTAGGAGCAGGCTGGCGATCCACGGAGTGCCCTGTAAGACTCATGGAGTCCGAAAGACCACTAGACCTCCAACTAGACCCCCTGAATGGGTGAACACCAGGACCCTCATGCCCAGGTCGCCAGGGAGGTTCCCTACCAGGACCTTTTGAGCTCCAGCTACAGGTGCCGAGAACAGCCCTCAATTGAGCTGCCAGCCTGGGGGTCATCCTGGCGACCAAGAGACCTGTGCCAGAATCCATGGACCCAGAGGCCAAAGTTGACCATCTCCTCTCTGAGCGAAGGACTCTTTATGACTTGCTGGTCCCCCCAAAACTCCCTCCTTTTGACGGTTGAGTTAAGGTGGCATTAATTGACAACCTGCTTGCAATGGACATAGCCATTGCTCGTTCTCCCTCCCTTTGTCTTGATCTGTAGATCTCCCCGCCTTCCCTTCATTGTATTGCCCTGTTCTGTGTGTTCTGTGTTTTATTATTCACCAAACTTCGTAAACCGCTCCGAGCCTTCGGGGAGTGGCGGTATAAGAGTTTGAAATAATAAATAAATAATATATAAATAGTAGTTTGAGTGTTGGACTAGGACTCCCAGAGACCAGGGTTGGATAAATAAAGATAATACCGTGTTCCCTTTTCACTCAAATGGGACACCCCGAAGACGCGAGGCGCTTCGACGTATCGGGGTTTCAAGGGGTTATTTATTATTTATATTTACTTCATTTCTATTCCGCTCTTCTCACCCCGAAGGGGACTCAGAGCAGATTACAGTACATATACATTGCAGACAATCCCTGCAGTTTTTAACATATACATATATTGACGAACATATACGAACAAAGACATACAAAGAGGCAATTTTTCTGGTAAACTTGTGACAGACTTCTGGCCACCAGGGGAGCTCACGCCTCCTCTCTCGGCTTTTTCCAGCTTCCCTTGTTGTTCTTCCGCATTCCATTCAGCGATTCCTGGAGTTCTTTACGGCCTCATAAATCAGTCAAAATTTGCCTCCCCACTTAATGTGGTACCTTTATCTCCTACTTGACAAATGAACTGTCTTTCGGGCTGCAAAGGTCGACAGCAGGCTACACTTAAGGTCAGGCACCCACCCTGACCCGGGCAGGCCTCAAACTCATGACCTACAGGTCAGAGAGATCTTATGCAGCTGACACTTAGCTAGCTGCGCCACTTCCCGGTGAACGAAGGAAGGGAGGGGAAAGGAGAAGGAGCAAGAGGCCTGGCTGTGACGCGGCGCCGGCTGCTGGCTTGCTCCTTTCTCTTCCTTCCTTCCTTCGTCCACTCGAGTGAACGAAGGAAGGAGGGGGAAAGAAGGAGCAAGAGGCTTAGCGCAGGGCGCCCGCGTCACAGCCAGGCCTCTGACGCGACGCCGCCGCCTCGCTCTCTTTCTTTCTTTCCCCCCCTTCCTTCGTTCACTTTCGAATGGACGAAGGAAGGAAGGGGAAAGAAGGAGCAAGAGGCGCATGTGGCGGGGGCACGTCTTACTTTATATAAGACGTACCCGAAAGTAGGACGAGTGGGGCTTTTGGGGTAAAAAGAAAGTAAGACGCTGTCTTACTTTCGGGAAACACGGTAGTAATAGTAATAATAATAATTCCTATTCAGTCTGGAAAGTCATGTGCTCTAAGTCTCAAAGAAACTCCCCTCTGAACAATATTTGCCAAGAAAATCCTATGATAGGCTTCACCTCAAGGTCTCAATAACTGGGAAATCAAGTCATTCCCAACTTATGTTGACCTCAAGCATGACATGGAGAGATCAGCACCTTGGACAGCTATCTACACTCTGCCAGTAGGTTCAGCATCCCATTGACAGTAAAGTAATCAAAAACCTTTGTTTCCTTAATAAGCATTGCAGGGCCGTAGCCAGGATTTTGATTCGGGAGGGGCAAAGTTTGATCAGGAGGGGCTGAGTCTGGGTGGGAGGGGAGTCTATCCTACCAAACCTTTTGTATCGCTATCCCAATACCCCCATGCATATGGGATATATTGAGCATGGTGATAAGATCATGATATTATATTATTAAGATCATGATATTATTATTATGTTATTGGACCTCACGGCAGCGTTTGACACTGTCGATTACAATCTATTGACCCACCACCTGGCCGGGGCCAGAGGGAGGGGAACAGTCCTTAAATGGCTGTCCTCCTTCCTTCAGAACCGGCTTCAGCGAGTGAGGAGGGGCAAGGCTGTCTCCGGGGGCGTCCCCCTTTTGTGTGGGGTGCCTCGGGGGGCAATCCTCTCCCCTCTATTATTTAACATCTATGTACGACCACTTGCGCGGCTGGTACGTAGCTTCAGGCTAGAGTGTCACCAATATGCGGATGACACATAGCTCATTCTGGGGATGGAGGGCCGGCCCGAATCCGTACCCGATAATTTCCATCGTTGCCTTGAGGCCGTTACTGGATGGCTGCGAGTCAGTAGGTTGAAGGTGAATTCGGCTAAGACGGAGATCCGGTGGTTGTGCCGTCCGGGTACAGGCGTGGTCCAGCTTCCAACCCTGGACGGCGTGGCACTATGCCCGTCGTCAGCTGTTAAGAGCCTCGGCGTCACCCTGGACACTCAACTGACGATGGAAACACATATTTCCATCGTCAGTAGAGCAGCGTTTTTCCATCTGCGCAGGGCAAAGAAGCTGGCTCCCTATCTGTCCCGTCATGACCTAGCTACAGTGGTCCAAGCCACGGTCATCTCAAGACTAGACTACTGTAATGCTCTGTACATTGGCCTTCCTCTGTCCGTGATCCGGAAACTCAAGCTGGTGCAGAACGCTGCAGCGCGATTGTTGGCAGGCTCACCAACACGCTGTCACATCACGCCCATCCTGCGCGAACTGCACTGGCTTCCAATAGAATTCCGGATCACCTTCAAAGTGCTGGTGTTAACCTTTAAGGCCTTGAATGGTCTGGGGCCAGTGTACCTAAGGGGCCACCTCTCCCGATATTGTCCCCCCAGACCACTGCGTTCAGAGACACACAACCTCCTTGAGATCCCGAGCTGTAGAAGTCTTTGCTTGACTGCAACAAGGAGGAGAGCATTCCACATCATTGCGCCAACTCTCTGGAATGCCCTCCCGCCCGAGGTTGCCGCCATGACCAGTCTGCTGGTCTTCAGAAAGGCCTGCAAGACTCTCTTGCTTAAGCAGGCATTCGACCGTTAGTCCCTCGGGCGTATTATTTACTTGCGCAACTTGCTCCAGTTATATGCTGTGTATGTGATGAGTTATATATGTTGTATATTCTATTTTTATGGTTTTAGGTTAAAAGTGTTGTTTATATATGTGATTTTATCTGTATTTTATCTGCTTTTATTTGTATTCTAGTGTTGTGAGTCGCCCCGAGCCGCTCGGGAGTGGCGACAGACAAGTTCAAACAAACAAACAAACAAACAAATAAATATGAATAAGCATAACAGTTTAAATAATGTACCAGTAAGGCCTTCTCGTGGACCACCCTGAGAATTGGGGGGGGGGCTGAAGCCCCTCAAGTCACCCCCCCCCTCCCGGCTACATGCCTGACTCAATGGCAGCTGAGTATGTTCCAGTGCACTGAACTTTTGTCAAGTCTTTTGTCAAGTAGTAAAAGAACAAACTAAACACCGAACCATTTGCTGCACTCTTGTAGTATCAAAAAATACATTGCCTCCCTTTGCCCAAATGGTAGGGTCAGCCCTATGTACATAGTACATACTTGCCAAAAGCATTTATGGATCGCAATTATGGGTCATGTCAGTCTTCTTGGCCTAGCCCAGGGCTGCCCAATTGGCGGCCCGGGGGCCGTATACGGCCCCCCAGCCCCTTCCCTCCACCCCCCTAAGCTTTTTAATAAAAAATAAAAATTGAAAAATAAAATAAATAATAAAAATATTTAAATATTTTTAAAAACCTACTTCCGGGTTCGGAGCAAGTATCGCGAGAATACGCAATCCACACGGGATTTCGCTGTCAACGCGAGATCACGCCGGCGTTGACAGCGAAATCCCGTGTGGATTGCGTATTCTCATGATACTCTTCGGCTACTCTACTACTGGATCGCTGAGGCCCACAGACGCGATTAGGACCTTCTTCGACTCAGTCGGTCGTCGCCTCTCCCGTCCATCCGGGTACTCCTGGATCCTGCGCCATTTGGAAAAGGTAGGCCGAAGCAGGGGGCTCCTCAGGGGCTCCTCATTCCCTCCCCCATCTCCCCTCATGTATTAAATATAAAATTAAATATATTTAAAGATGAAATAAGGGAGATGGGATACATTAAAATAAGGGGAGAGGGGAAGATGGAATTAAATATATTTAATATTAAATTAAAATAAGGGGAGATGGGAGGATGGGGATTAAATATATTTAATATTAAATAAAAACAATGGCTGAAGAGAGGGAGGATGGTCAAAAAATTAAATATATTAAATTAAAAAAAATAAGGGGAGGGGGGAGGATGGAATTAAATATATTTAATATTAAATAAAAATAAGGGGAGGGGGAGGATGGGATTAAATATAATTAATATTAAATAAAAATAAGGGGAGAGGGAGGATGGGATTAAATATAAATATATTTAATATTAAATAAAAATAAGGGGAGAGGGGAGGATGGAATTAAATATATTTAATATTAAATTAAAATAAGGGAGAGGGGAGGATGGAATTAAATATATTTAATATTAAATAAAAATAAGGGGAGAGGGGGGATGGAATTAAATATATTTAATATTAAATAAAAATAAGGGGAGATGGGAGGATGGGATTAAATATATTTAATATTAAATAAAAATAAGGGGAGAAGGGAGGATGGAATTAAATATATTTAATATTAAATAAAAATAAGGGGAGAGGGGAGGATGGAATTAAATATATTTAATATTAAATAAAAATAAGGGGAGAGGGGAGGATGGAATTAAATATATTTAATATTAAATAAAAATAAGGGGAGAGGGGAGGATGGAATTAAATATATTTAATATTAAATAAAAATAAGGGGAGAAGGGAGGATGGAATTAAATATATTTAATATTAAATAAAAATAAGGGGAGAGGGGAGGATGGAATTAAATATATTTAATATTAAATAAAAAAAAGGGGAGAGGGGAGGATGCCGGGGGAGAGGGCGAGCTGGGGGTGGGGCAGAGCCTGGGGCGGGGGCAGACCTTACACCCCCCAGGTCATCAGTGACCGGAATTCAGGCCCCTGGGCCGGTAGAAGTTGGACAGCCCTGGCCTAGCCGAAAGAAATAACTTAGTTAGTTAGTTTTTCCACACACACACAAAAGGCCAGCAAAGAAGCTAAGGAAAACAGCGAAAGAAATTAAAGAGGGGGGGGAATACCCACATACTTCTCTGATGAACTGCACCAGATATTTGCAAAAGACCAATTTTGAGCCTTATTATCTCACTACAATGCCCACAACAGGGGAGGGTTTGCTGTCCAAACTGTAATGCAGACAAAGAAAGATGGATTTTTAAATTATCTACCTTTGCCTTTGCAACATGAATGTTTCAGGACAATTATCCTGAGATAATGCCTTCAAATTGCAGCAGACTTTGGGTCTGTAATTGCTGACGCTCATTTTAAGGTTCCCAGCAGAATAGAGCTAGAGATCCGTTGCCAGTCAAGCTCAGATGGATAATATACGGTAACTAGGATTTTTGCACGAGACAGACACCCAAGTCAGTCTTTTCTTTCTTCCCTTCCTCCTTTTTTTTCTTTTCAAAATAGAGATATTTCTCGAAATAGCTGTTTGTTTGGTTTCTTCGTGTGTCAAGAGCCCAAGGAAGAACAATGGCGTTTCTCACCTGAAAGCAAAACTGCGATAAACCCACCCTGCCGCTCGGGCCAATTTCTTGGGAGGCTTTAAAGTGGAAAGGCATTAGCATTATGCACGCTTTTCAAGATCCCCTGTACAGTGCAAGCGAATTGGAGGCCTGTCAATTAATCCTCATACACCGATGCATTCAGCAAAACAGCAGGGCAGCAAAGCTGGCTCCAAACAAAGTCTTCCTTTAGCCTTGGAGCGCTGGAGTGTAGCACGGCTGAAAGAAGTGGAATGCCTCCTTTTGGCGACGTGAATGTTGCCCTAAATTGTTTGCCGCTGGGGATTAGGAAGGATCCCTGACTACTCAGCCATGAAACCAGCCTACAAAGCGAAGGTTCCCAACTGAAATGCACGGTAGGAGGATCAAGGCCTGGGAATTTGGGCTGAGGCAAGCCGGGAAGAGGAACCCTGATCACTAGATCAGCGTTTCCCAACCTTTTTTGAGCCAAGGCACACTTTTTACATTGACCAAATCCTAGGGCACGCCACCAACCATAATGACACTCTAACACAGTAATACATATAGTTAAAATGTTTTTAAATGTATTTATACACTCGGTGTGAAACCTGGGCCTGTTTCGATGAACACAACATAGATATCCTGGCAGGAATGGCAGAAAGATACACACGAAGGTCTTGCTCAACAGCTGGGAGTTATAGTTCACCCGCAATCAAAGAGCATTCTGAACTCTTGCACCAATGATGGAATGGAATCAAACTTCCCACACAGAACTCCCATAACCAAGAGAAAATACTATAAGAGTTTGGTGGGCATTGACCTTGAGTTTTGGAGTTGTAGTTCACCTATATCCAGAGAGCACTGTGGAGAGGAGGGAGGAAGACGTGGGGCGAGTCTGCGCAGTAGCAGGGCTGAAAGAAGTGGAATGCCTCCTTTTGGCGACGTGAATGTTACCCTAAATTGTTTGCTGCTGGGGATTAGAAAGGATCCCTGACTACTCAGCCATGAAACCAGCCTACAAAGCGAAGGTTCCCAACTGAAATGCACGGTAGGAGGATCAAGGCCTGGGAATTTGGACAGAGACTAGGGTTGCCATTTTTTGATATAAGAAATAAGGGACATTTACGGGATTTTTCACAAAAATAAGGGACACTTCATTAAAAACTTGAAACTCAAACATTAGGTAGAAATAGTTTTATGAACAGAATAAGATAATGATTGAAACTCACAAAAGAAACTGACTTACACCCTCTTAACAGGACGTGGCATGTTTCTGCGTGTTTTGTCATGCAGAAAAAACATTATTAGAACTACCTAATTTTCTCCGTCTGTATTTAGTCCTTGACTTTGCTGACTTTAAAAGTGCGCTGTCTAAACATTAAAATAAAATAAATTTTATAAGACAGTACATCTTCATGATTATTATGTCAATAGTTAATGGTATAGTATAGTATGGGCAGGCATGTAGCCAGGGGCTAAGGGGCTTATTAAATTCTCAGGGTGGTCAAAAGGCCTTACTGGTACATTATTTAAACTGTTACGTGCATTTAAATCATGATCTGATCACCATGCTCATTATTTCACATTAATGGGGTTATTGGGATAACAATACAAAAGGTTTGCTAGGGTAGACCCTCTTCCACCCAGTCTCAGCCCCGAACCAAACTCACCCCGAATCAAAATCCTGACTACGGCCCTGAGTATGGGATACACAGCATTGTATAGTATTGGGATGCACAGCTAGGCCTATTTTAAGAGTAACTCTCAAGCAACCAGAAACTATCTTTATCCAACATGCCCCTTGGGTAACAGTTAATTAGTCTACTGTACTTTGAAAAAGTCCTGTATCGCCTCTTCCTTCCAACGGGGACGCAGGCTGCCCTGAGAGTTGGAATCCCCGGGCAGACATTGCCGTGGAAACCACAGCGCGCACCTTCCTCTGGTCAACCCCGCCCAGTCCTGTCCTGCTAGTCTAAAATAAGGGACAGGGCCTGACAGGGCCATAGCCAGGATTTTGATTCGGGGGGCTGAGTTTGGTTCGGGGTGAGACTGGGTGGAAGAGAGGGTCTACCCTAGCAAACCTTTTGTATTGTTATCCCAATAACCCCATTAATGTGGGATATAATGAGCATGGTGATCAGATCATGATATAAGTGCACATAACAGTTTAAATAATGTACCAGTAAGGCCTTCTCGCGGATCACCCTGAGAATTTCGGGGAGGGGCTGAAGCCCCCTTAGCCCCCCCCCCCCTAGCTACATGCCTGGGGCCTGAAAATAAGGGACACAAATTTTAGGGCCAAAATAAGGGACGTCCCTTAGAATAAGGGACATATGGGAACCCTAACAGAGACATATGGGAACCTGCGGCGCACGGGACACCGGCTGCACCGGGAAGGGCGGGAGGGTGCGAAGAGGTGGGCCTCCTCCTCCTCCTTCCTGGCGCCGCTGGTGTCCCATGTGCCGCGGCGCTGGGGAAAGAGGAGGAGGAGGGAGAATGACAGTTTAGGAGGGGGCTGGGGGCGGGGCGGGGGCGGGGCTGGGGGAGGGGGCTGGGGCGGGGCCTGGGGCGGGGCCGAATGGCCCCCCAGGTCATCAGTGACCTCAATTCCGGCCCTTGGCCGGTTAGAAGTTGGACAGCACTGATTTAGAAGATACAATCTGGTTGTTTTGCTATATTACATTTCATTATTTCTAGTACTGTTTTATGAATCCCCTCCCGAAAACTTTTGGTCACTCTGCAGGTCCACCATATATGGTAGTATGCGCCCCTTTCCTGTCTACATTTCCAACAAGGGTCTCCATTATTCTTGTAGATCTTGGCCATTTGGGCTGGAGTGAGGTGCCACCTATAAAACATTTTATATATGTTTTCTTTTAGGCTGTATGCGTACGTGTATTTCAGTTTTATCTTCCAGATCTTATCCCATTCCTCCGATTTGATATTATACCCTAGGGTTTTTTTTTTAATAATGATTTTTATTGTGAAGATTTTCTGTGACATACAGTGAAGAAAAGCAGAAAATAACTACAGCAAAAGAAAAAAGAGAAAAGGGAAAAAAGGAAACAACAGCTCACCCAAAGTTCAGTGCTGTGTACAATGGGGTTATAGGGAAGAAGGGGAAAAAAGGGGGAGGTTAGGGATACATAAATAAGAGGGAAAAAATTAAAAAAAATTACAAGGTTTAAAATTTACTTCCACAATACGTATGTCGTGTCAACAGTTAGAGCCTTTGAGACATTCATAGCTACATGTATTTACATCCGTTTGGTGTTCTTAAACATATATAGCTACAGTTGGTACTACTAACTACAGTTGCTACAGTTTTTCTTAACAATTAATAATACAATTTATATTCTAAAACAAGAGAGGTATTATTCTGGATCTGGAACACTTTGATGGTTTGTTCATAGCGATAGAAGATACTCATCTACTAATGTCCAGTCTGTTGTATTGATTGGGTTGCCATTGCTTCGTCTAGGTAAAAATGTTAGTTTATCCATATCTTTTATTTCGAGTATCTTCTCTTGCCATAGGTCTAAGTTGGGGATGTTCTCCTGTTTCCAAAGCTTGGCATAGACCAACCGAGCCGCTGTAATTATGTAGGTACAGAGTTTGTCTTCATTCAGGTTTAAAATCAAGATGTTTATCTGTTAGGCCTAAAAGGAAGAATTCTGGTCTAAGGGGTATATCTTTTTTCAAAATTTTTTGAGTTTCTTTCTGGATAGTTTTCCAGAAATTGTTAGCTTTTACACAAGACCACCATAAATGGTAGTAGCTTCCTTCATGTTTCTTACATTTCCAGCATGTACTAGCGCTAGTCGTATACATTATGCTCAATTTTTTAGGAGTTAAATGCCATCTGTGAAATATTTTTAACCAATTTTCTTTTAAACTCACCGCATAAGTATATTTAATTTTTTTCTTCCAAATACCCTAGGTTTTTAATCCACCTTTGTTTGTACTCATCTATCGGTCTTTTATCCTCTTTCTCCTGTTCTAGCAGGACTTTGTAAATTGAGCTCACAGATTTTTTTATGTACCCATTAATTTCCATCGTTGCCTTGAGGCCGTGACTGGATGGCTGCAAGCCAGTAGGTTGAAGGTGAATCCGGCCAAGATGGAGATCCTGTGGCTGGGCCGCCCGAGCTGTGGGGATGTCCAGCTTCCGACCCTGGACGGCGTGACACTATGTCCGTCGTCTTCTGTCAAGAGCCTAAGGGTAACCTTGGACCCCCTGTTGTTGATGGAGGCGCATGTCTCCAGCGTCAGCAGGGTGGCATTTTTCCACCTCCGAGAGGCGAGGAAGCTGGCCCCCTACTTGTCCCGGCACGACTTGGCCACAGTGGTCCAAGCCACGGTCATCTTGAGGCTGGACTACTGTAACGCTCTGTACATTGGCCTTCCTTTGTTTGTGATCCAGAAACTCAAGCTGGTGCAGAACGCAGCAGCCCGACTCCTGGCCGGGGTCCCGGTTGGCGGTCACATCACGCCAATTCTGCGCAAACTGCACTGGCTTCCGATGGAATGCCGGATCACCTTCAAGGTGTTAGTCTTGACTTTTAAGGCCTTACATGTACCTGTGGGACCGCCTCATCCCATACCATCCCCCTAGACCTCTGCGCTCAGAAGAGCAAAACCTCCTGGTCATCCCTAGTGTTAAGACCTACCACTTAACCACGACTCGTCGGCGAGCTTTTTCGATCGTGGCTCCAGCCCTCTGGAACTCATTGCCCGCCGACGTTCGCGCCATCCAGGGTCTCCTCCCATTCAGAAGGGCCTGTAAGACTTTGCTGTTCCAGCAGGCCTACGGAGCTGGATAACCTGTGGTTTTCCCGCCATCCTGTACTATTGTCTCCTGTCGCAATGCCTAATGTGCGACTTATTGTGTTTGTATATGCTGTTTTTAATCATGTTTAATTTTGTGGTGTTTTTATTGTGTTTTATGATATACTCTGTTTTTATTATGTACTCATTGGACCTGTTGTGAGCCGCTCTGAGCCTTGGGGGGGGGGGGGCGGTAGACAAATGCGAACAAATAAATAAATGAAATAAATAAATAATTGAATACAAAGTTCGTAGTATCCAAATCCCACTACCTGAGGTAGCTGCCTGTCCAATGGTAGGGTCAGCCTTACACACTTGCCACAAACATTGACCACCCCTGGCTTGCATTCCTGGCTTCAGGTCATCTTTCAGGAACTGGAGTAAGCTGAAAACAAATGGAGAGGTGGAAGCAGGAGAGCGAAACCAGGGCATTTTAAAAACAGCTGAAAAGGTGGGATAACAAAGGAGTTATTGTGACAGTCTCGGCCAAAATGGAGACTATGAATTGTGTCACTATAATCCCACTTTTCCTGCAGGGGCGGTCTAAGGTAATTTTAAATGGTAAGCGAACATTATTTTGGCGCCCTCCCCCCCAAAAAACATTATTTTGCCGCCCCCCCCCTCCGCGCATGCCCAGAAGCTCCTGCTTAGGGTCCCAGCTGCCCTACTTCTACCAGTAATCTTGATAATGATGCCAAAGGAGTAAGCCCCCAGCGCCACTGCAAAGGCATTGTTAACACAGGCACGGGCAAACTGGGGCCCTCCCTGCAGGCAGGTGCTTCGGACTTCAACTCCCACCATTCCTAGTAAAAGGTAAATACAATACATTATATTATTGCCAGAGCACGATATTACTATTATATATTAACATTGTATTATAACATTATACTGTAATATTATTAGTAATATGACATGTAATATAAAATATATCCTTATAATATCTTAGTAGTAGTAGTAGTAGTAGTAGTAGTAGTGTTATATTGCATTCCATGACACAGGCCCCTTCCCTTTCCTGCTGAATTGGCTGAGGGGGTAAAGGGAGGGCCCTGAAGCCCTGAGGGATGGCGGGGATCACAGTCAGGGAGGGAGGGGGACACAAGCCGGCCCGTGCCTGCCCAAGGAGAGCCTGGTCCCGGGGGGAGAGGGTTGGGAGAAGGCCACCCGGGGCCCAAGGAGCACCCTCCCCCGGGCCGGAAACGCGGGCTGACTCGGCTTCCCACCAAGCAGCGCTCTTTCCTGCCCCCCCTCCCCCAGTAGCCATGTTTCCCGTCTCGCGAGACTGGCTGGGAAGTGGGCGGTGGAGGAGGCACCGAGGGAGGCAGGCGGGCGAGCGGGCCCAAAAGCGGAACATCGGCCGGATGCTGTCTGGCGGGCGGGGGAATGCGCCCTTTACCCAGATGGCGCACCTCACACAACGGCGTCCTTTGCCTACCGGTAGGACCGCCCCTGTTTACCTGCAATATTTCCATCCTAAGCAGCACTCTTGGGGTTTTGCAGCCAGAAAGCTCTAGTGCAGTGGTTCTCAACCTGTTGGTGCCCAGATGTTTTGGCCTTCCACTCCCAGAAATCCTGACAACTGGTAAACTGGCTGGGATTTCTGGAAGTGGTAGGCCAAAAAACCTGGGGGCCCACAGTTTGAGAATCACCGCTCTTGTGCCGCAACAAGAAACAAACCTCAGGAATCTCTAGGATGCAGCTAAAATGAAACGACAGTGCTGAGAATGTGTCGTATGAAAGGTCTCCTGGTTCTGAAGAGGTTCTGCATGCTTGAACCCTATGGACCACAACTCCCAGAGAAGGGGATATACAGCTTTTCGGATGTTGCTGAATGACCTTCTGAACTTTCAAAAGTTATGCAATGACCAGGCTGTAAGAAAGGCAGAAGAAACCCATAACCTCCAGAAGTACTAAAATTCTCCACAACTCCGCGACTGGTGCCGCCATCTTTCAGCTCCATGGATCCTCGCCCAAACTGGTTGACCTTGATAAACACTCAAATAGATTGCGCTGTTGTTTGTTTAGCATGCTATTTATCCAACCTCTCGTCCTCTGTTTTTCGCTTTCACCTTTTGACAACATGGAGTTTGCTTTAGAAATGTCACTCAGTGTCAGGGGAGGGGCCTTCCGACATCAAGGACGACACATCCCACCTCAGTGTGCTTTCCATCTGCTGGAATATCTTATGATAGTGAGATATGAAATGATTCCAAGATGCATGACGCAGTAAGTACTGAACTGTCTTCCTTTCTTCCCTAACTTCTCATCTTTCATTGGAGGTCATTGTTAACCAGCTTACCTGGGAATATTGTTGAGAGTTAAAAATACCTCTCGTGTGTCTCTATCACCCAATGGCATATTCGGATCTTTGCATATTGCTCACCAGTTTCTCAAATGAAAGAATTCTTATGTGTGATCATGCCCGGATTACCCATAAGGTCAACCTAGGCCATGGCCTAGGGGCGCAAGCCGGGGGGGGGGGCGCAGATCACGGACCAAAAAAACCCCCTGATCCGCGCCCCTCTTTCCCCCTTTCTCATGCCCCTCCTCGCTCCTTCTCCCGGCAAAGTCTCTGCTCCGTCCCCTCCGTCTCTCCCTCTCTGGGCTGTGGCGAGGCCCTCGCATTGATCCATTGATTTGCCCGCGGGTCTCTGGCTGGCCTGACCTCCTGGCTCCCGGGGAAGCCATCTCCATGGCGACTCGCCCAGCTCCCCCGGCAGCAGACTGTAATTTCCTGCAGCCAGAGCCGAGCAGCAGAGTCCAGGAGAGGGCGGTGGGAGGGAGGGGAGAAGGAGGCAAATAGGAGGAAAGAAAGAAAGCAAGTAAAGAAGTAAGAGAGGGAGGGAGGGAGGGAGGGAGAGGGGAGATAAAGGGCGTTGCTTGGGTGGACCTCTCCCAGGTCCCCAGCATGAGACCACACCAACCCAGGCTCGCTCCTTCGCTCTCGGACCAAACCGAGGCGGGCTGCTTGGCCAAAGGGAGCCATGGGAGGGAGGGAAGGATCAAGGTCAGGTCTGGCTTTCCTGCCTTCGAGAGCAGCCGCACAAATGCCGCACAAACCCCAACCTGAATCCTCCCTCACTCTACAGGAGCACATGCCAAGCGGACATCTCTCTCTCTCCCTCTCTCTCTCCCTCCCTCCCTCCCTCCCTCCCTCTCTCTCTCATGCGCACCTTTGGAGCAAGTTTGCACCCGCTGTGCTCTCCCCAAGCCTTCCAAGGAGACCTTCAGAGCACAGCGGAGCTTTCCAGCCAGTGGGCATGGGGACCTTGGAGGTGGCGGGATGATGCCTACTCACCTTTCTCTTCTGCTCTGGAGGCACCATGGCGAAAGCCAGCCAAGTGTGGGTCTGAGTAGTGGTGGGGGGGACAGAGGTTGGCTTAAAGGGGGCATAATTCCAAGTGTGGCCTAGAGTGCAAAAAGGTGTTAATCCGGGCCTGCGTGTGATATCAATATCTCCAGCCCATTCCTCCAACTGGTATTGACGCTGCTCTGGGTAACTTTGAAGGCACATCCACCCAACTTTTCCATCCAGGTCTCAGATGCTTATCTATATCTAAGCCATGGATGAATAGTTTGTTACCTTATTTATTTATTTATTTATTTATTAGATTTATTGGCCACCACTCCCAGCCGGCTCGGGGCGGCTTACAACAAGCACCACAATAAAACAACAAATCTACAACAGCAGTAAAACCACAAGGATAAAACAATTCCTAAGAGATAACACAAGTCCTAGGGGATAGCCCATTACAACTCAAAGGCCTGCCGGAATAGGGCCAACTTACAGGCCTTCCGAAAAACCAACAGATTACGCAAGGCCCGAACCTCCGGGCGTAGTGCGTTCCAGAGAACTGGGGCGATGATGGAGAACGCCCTTCTCCGTGTTCAAGTTAGGTGGTATTGTTTGACTTCGGGCACGGCTAGAAGATTCCAGTCTTCAGATCTAAGTGTTCTCATGGGACAGTATGGGGTGAGGCGGTCCCTCAGGTACACTGGCCCCAGACAATACAAGGCCTTGAAAGTCAAGACTAACACTTTGAAGGTGATCCGGTACTCAATAGGAAGCCAGTGCAGTTCCCGCAGAATTGGTGTAATGTGTCCTGCGAGCAACCAAGCTGCGGCGTTCTGCACCAGCTTGAGTTTCCGGGTCACTGACAGAGGCAGGCCAATGTAGAGAGCGTTACAGTAGTCTAACCTTGAGATGACCATAGCTTGGATCACCATGGCCAAGTCGTGCCGAGACAAGTAAGGGGCCAGCCTCCTAGCCTGGCAAACATGGAAAGACACCACTCTGCTGACAGCGGAGATTTGCACCTCCATTGACAGCAGAGGGTCCAAAAGAACTCCAAGGCTCTTTACTTGAAGATGATGGGCATAATGCCACGCCGTCCAGAGTCAGAAGCTGGACATCCCTACCCCCCGGACGACCCAGCCAGAGGATCTCCATCTTCGCTGGATTCACCTTCAACCTACTGGCTCGCAGCCATCCAGTAACGGCTTCGAGGCAGAGATGGAAATTATCGGGTACGGTTTCGGGCCTGCCCCCCATCCTCAGAATGAGCTGGGTGTCATCAGCGTACTGGTGACATTCCAGCCCAAAGCTACGCACCAGCTGAGCAAGTGGTCACATATAGATGTTAAATAATAGAGGGGAGAGTATGGCCCCCTGGGGAACCCCACAATTTAACCTTGCAGTGCTCTGACCTGAATGAAAGCACCAGCAGACAGAAGGTTTAGCTGGCATGGCTGTCCAAGCAGCTGACAATCACACATTGCTTACACCCCTTCATAGTGTTGTTATCAAACACCACTACAACCCCCAAGGATGTATAGTTTGGGGATCTATAGTTTGCCAATGACATTGGGCTTAACTTATATAAAAGGGTTAAGCCTTGGTCACCCTACGACAGGACTAGCCACAGCATGGACTTCCCTTCTCTCTGGCCATACCTGTACATATCTTATCAGGTTTTATATATTTATTTATATTTATTTATTGTTCATTTTTATATACCGCTCCTTCCAGCAGGCTCGGGGCGGTTTACATAAAATCTGATAGTAAAACAGCAACATTTCAATTTAATAACAACAATATAAACAAAGCATAAAAACAAGAACAATCTACATGGGACTCAAGGACTTGGACAGCTTATCAGGAGTCATTTAGATTAAAGGCTTGCCTAAAAAGGGTCGTCTTGCAGGCTCTCCGGAACGGGTCCAGTTTCTTGATGGCACGGACTTCATCCGGCATTGAGTACCATAGCGACGGCGCCGCTATGGAAAAGGTTCTCGATCTAGTTGTTGACAGACAGCAGGAGTGGATAGATGGAACTACTAAAAGATTTTGCTCTTCCGAACGCCGTGATCTTGGGGGAACATATGGGGTGAGGCGGTCCCTCAGGTACACAGGCCCTAGACCAGTGTTTCCCAACCTTTTGAGCCGCGCACACTTTTAACATTAAAAATCCAGGCGCACACCACCAACCAAAATGACACTTTAACACAGTAAAGAACGGCTGGGGATGGTGACCTGCTGGGAGCAGCTGCTGGGAGTGCTGAAGCCGGGGGAGGGGGAGGAGCCAGGCCGTGCCATGCCCCACCCCCTCCACGCGGTTTCAGTTCTCCCACAGCTTTGCCAGCCTTGAGGGGGCAGTGCCAAGCCAGCAGTGGCAGAGCCAGCACAATGCTGGCTTAGCACTGCCCTCAAGGCTGGCAAAGCTGTGGGAGAACTGAAGTTGGGGAGGGGGCGGAGCCAGGCCACGCCATGCCCCGCCATGCCCCGCCCCCTCCCTCCGGCTTCAGTTCTCCCACAGAGGAGAAGCATGAGCGGTGGACGGGCTTCAGTAGACGGGGCTCCTCCTCCGCGCAGCTTCAGCGAGCGAGGGGTGAGAGTCGTGGCGGGAGTCATGGCAGATTGGAGGCTGGCTGAGGAAATGGCCAAAGGAGGCGGCACCCGGCCCCTTCTTCTTTTTCTTCGCCGCCACTCGGCCCTTCCTCCTCCTCTCCCAAGCAGCAGGAGTTCGGCAGGAGGAGGGGGGAAGGAAGGGGGGCAGAGAGCTTTTCTCACGGCACACCTGATGATCACTCACGGCACACTGGTTGAGAAACACTGCCCTAGACCATACAAGGCTTTAAAGGTCAATACCAACACCTTGAAAACAATCCGGTACTCTATTGGTAGCCAGTGCAGTTGCTGCAGAATAGGTGTCATGTGCTCTCGTGCGGGTGCTCCCACCAGCAGTCGAGCAGCAGCATTCTGCACCAGCTTGAGTTTCCAGATTGCAGACAAAGGAAGGCCAATGTAGAGGGTGTTACAGTAGTCCAGTCTCGAGATGACCGTTGCCTGGATCACCGTAGCCAGGTTGCTCCTGGGCAGGTAGGGAGCCAGTCACCTAGCCTGTTGTAGATGGAAAAACGCGGTCCTGCATACTGTGGAGATTTGCATCTCCATCGATAGCAGCGGGTCCAATTGGACCCCCAGGGTTTTTACCAAAGACAACGGGCTTAACAGCTCGCCGTCCAGGGTAGGCAGCCGGCACCCACCCAACCTAGGGCAACCCAGCCATAGGATCTCCGTCTTTGACGGATTCACCTTCAACCGGCTGGCACGCAGCCATCCAGTCACGGCTTCAAGGCATTGATGGAAACAATCGGGTATGGTATCCGGCCTGCCATCCATTCTCAGCACCAGTTGGTTGTCATCAGCATACTGATGACACTCCAGACCAAAGTCGCGAACCAGTCGGGCCAGTGGACGCATATAGATAGATATTAAACAATAAAGGGGAGAGGATGGCACCCTGGGGGACCCCACAACTTTTAGTTCACAACCAGCATTGTGCAAATGCACTACTCGTCAAAGAGGAGAAATCTATTTGTATATTGTTCTTTTATTTATATGTATGTTTTTTATTGTGTTTAGTTGACGTTTTGATTGGATTTGATTGCAATCTGTTGTTTGGGCTTGACCTCATGTGAGCCGCCCCAAGTCCCCATCGGGGAGATGGTGGTGGGGTATAAATAAAGATTATTATTATTATTATTATTATTATTATTATAAATCAGAAATACATTGGTCACTAGCAAGATTTACATTGATTAGTCATGTGTCATCATTTACACACATTTGCAAACCCATAGTCCAAGAATAAGATCACCATGGACTTATGACAGTGTTTTTCAACCTTTTTTGAGCCGCGGCCCATTTTCTACATTTACCAAATCCTGGGGCACACCACCAACCAAAATGACACAAAATGACACTCTAACACAATAATACATATAGTTAATATGTTTTCAAATGTATCTATACACTCAGTGTGAACCTTGGGCCTCTTTCGATGAGCACAACATAGATATCCTGGCAGGAATGGCAGAAAGACACACACGAAGGTCTTGCTCAACAGCTGGGAGTTATAGTTCACCCGCAATCAAAGAGCATTCTGAACGCCACCAATGATGGAATGGAATCAAACTTCCCACACAGAACTCCCATAACCAAGAGAAAATTCTATAAGAGTTTGTTGGGCATTGACCTTGAGTTTTGGAGTTTATTTATTTATTTATTTATTTATTTATTTATTGTTTCGATTTACTTAACCGAGGCTCAGGGCTGTTTCCAACATAAAAACATATAAAAATTTAAAACATCATAAAACACTATAAAACAATCCTAACCAATTGCATTTACATCAATCGCAGCGGGTCAGAACAAGCTGACTCGTAACAACAACAATAGTACATGGCAGGATGATGTATCAATTCAGTTCAGGCGCCGGTCAGTCACCAAATGCTTGACTGAACAGCCAGGTCTTGCATGACCTAAGAAGGCCATCAGGTCTCGCAGGGCCCGCGTCTCGGCCGGCAGCGAGTTTCACAGGACCAGAGCAGCCACCGAGAACGCTCTCTGCCGTGTGCTGGAAAGCCTATAGAGCTTCAAACTGGGACCTCAAGCATGTTAAGACCCTTTGAACGCAGTGATCTTCTGGGCACGTATGGGGTAAGCCGTTCCCTCAAGTACACTGGCCCCAAACCATGTAAGGCCTTGAAAGTCAAGACTAACACTTTGAAGGAGACCCGGAATTCAATTGGCAACCAGTGCATTTCGCGCAGGAGAGATGTTATATGGGATGTTCTAGTAACTCCCAGCAGCAGGCAGGTTGCCGCATTCTGCACCAGTTTAAGTTTCCGGATCGCTGACAAAGGTAGGCCAATGTACAGCGCATTACAGTAGTTGAGCCTCGAGATGACTGTGGCTTGGATCACCGTGGCCAGGTCGCAACAGGAGAGATAGGGAGTTTAGTTCACCTATATCCAGAGAGCACTGTGGAGGGGGGGGAGGAAGACGTGGGGCGAGTCTGCGCAGTAGCTCTAGCACGGGTCACGTCTTCCTCCCTCCCCCCTCCCGCAGAAGCGGCAGCGTGAGCAAAGTGAGGCAAAGTGAGCAGAGCGAGGCTGGGAAGACGGGAGCCCGAGTGGAGAAGAAAAAGTGTTCGGCAGGAGGGGGAAGAAAGGGGATTGGAGGTTCCAATTTCCTACGGCACACATGATGATCGCTCACGGCACACTAGTATGCCACGGCACACTGGTTGGGAAATACTTGTCCTGTTACATGAGGGCCAGCACGGTCAAGTCAGATATGGCGATGCTCTCTCGGAGCCTTTTCTAATAACTAATGGAGTGAAACAAGGTTGTGTTCTTGCACCAACCCTATTTACAATCTCCTTCAGCATGATGCTCCAAAGGGCTATGGCAGACCTACAAGAAGAAGACGGCATATATATACGCTACTGTACTGATGGTAGCTTGTTCAACTTAAGTCGTCTGAGGGCTCGCACTAAGACTCTAAACTATCTAGTCTGTGAGCTGCTTTTTGCTGACGATGCTGCCCTTGTCGCCCATTCAGAAGCAGCCCTGCAGCGCCCCACATCCTGCTTTGCAACAGCTGCAGAGCTATTTGGGCTGGAAGTCAGCCTGCAGAAAACAGAAGTCCTCTACCAGCCCGCACCACAGGAAGAACACCATCATCCTCACGTCAGCATAGGCACATCTGTGCTTAAGTCCGTTCAGCAGTTCACCTACCTGGGAAGCATCATCTCTTCAGACGCCAAGATTGACAAAGAGATAGATCACAGATTATCAAAGGCATTCGGAAGGCTTCACAAAAGAGTCTGGAGCAACAAGCACCTGAGACAAAGCACCAAAATCAGTGTGTACGCAGCTATCATACTGTCCATTCTCCTCTATGGGTCTGAAACATGGGTCACCTATCGCCAACACCTACGACTCCTCGAGCGCTTTCATCAGCGCTGTCTTCGCACAATCCTAAATATCCACTGGACCGACTATGTGACGAATGTTGCTGTCCTTGAGCAAGCAGGGATCACCAGCATTGAGGCCATGCTATTGAGAACACAGCTGCACTGGGCAGGACACGTCTCTAGGATGGAGGACCACCGCCTCCCAAAGATACTACTCTATGGTGAACTCGCCACAGGTCAGCGCAAGAGAGGCGCCCCCAAAAAGAGATATAAGGACTCCCTGAAACAACATCTCAGGCTCGGCCAGATTGATCACCAACAATGGTCCACCCTGGCCTCACATCGGGAGGCGTGGAGACGCACTATCCACAATGCTGCGGCCTCTTTCGAGAAGACACGCTGAATGGGTCTCGAAGAGAAACGACAACGCAGAAAGAACCGCAACTTGGAAAAAACATCACCCAAGGAGACTTTCTGCTGCGCTTTCTGCAACCGAACTTGCCTATCTCAGATTGGCCTTTTTAGTCATCAACACGCTTGTAAAAAGCGTGGGATGAGTCCTTCCTGAATCTTCGTTCGCGAAGTAATGCCGAGAGAGGGAGAGAGAGAGTATGCCACGGCACACTGGTTGGGAAATACTGACTTATGAGACTCTCGACTGGAAATGTAACAATTTCAAGAGGAAGGAGATGTCCTTCTCTCTCTCTCTCTCTCCCATCTGCCCACTGCTGGAAGGTATATTATCCCTAGCTACAGTTTCAAGGTGAAGTGAGGACAATCTTGCAGAAGAGGCCTGCTGTTTAGAAAGGAAAAGAGAAAGGTGATTTTCAGCCGAGATTGATTCTGCCGGGGCTTTAGCTCAGGCATCGCAGAGGAGCGGTGGCCACAAACTTTGCCGCTACCTTTCCCCCTGAATTAACGGGCTGCTGTTTGGAGAAGGCGAGGGCATGCTCATGAAAAGGCGGACCGGAGAAAGTACCGCAGGGGCTGCCGAGGAAAGGAACAAGAAGGCCTTTGCCGTGAAAGGGGCCTCTGTGAAAAGGCTCAGCAGGCCACGGCGACTGAAGGCATTTTGCCGCGGAGCTGGCATTTGAAAATCAAAATTGCTCTCGTTCCCAACAGGTGGAGCGGATGTGCACTTGTTTTCTTTTCTTTTCCTTCTACCTTTGAGATATAATAATCCCTTGCTTCTTTTTGACAAGGTAAAAACCTGCCTACCAAGAAAGAGGTGGAATTATACATTACTCTTTCTATACAATTGGGTGTACCTAGCAGGAGCAATTGTGGTTACCTGGGTAGTATAAAAGAGGGAGGTACCCTTGCCAGGATTTTACATGCCCATGTTGCATTGAAACCCTCCTTGCATTTTCACAATATCTTTATTAGACAACCAGGGCCGGACCTAGGTAATTTTAAATGGTAAGCGAACAGTATTTTGATGCCCCCCAACCAATCTATATATATAAAAAGAGAGTGGTCGTGGTACCCAGCAAATAGGCGCGAAAACTACATGTCCAAGACCCACGAAAATTGCCAGCCCACTGACCCATACCCCGGGGTCCCTATAGGGCTCACAAAAACACCCCGAAACACAACCCACCAACCTCTAAAACACCCCCGAAAAACAACCTTTCCACGCATGCACAAACGGCGAACTGTGGCGGCCACGACAACGCCCCGCCCCTCCTCCTCCTCCAACACACCCTCCCACCCCGCCTCCCCTTGGCCCCGCCCCTCCTCCCTCCCACCCCACCTCCACGCCCCAAGACATTACCCCACCCGCGCCGCTGACGCCATGCCCACCTCCTCCGTCGCTACCAGGCCACTCCTCAAGCCGGGACACATGGGCTTGGCCGCCTTCTCCACCGCGTCCTTGCCCTTCCTCGGGGACTGCCATCCGGTTCTGAACCCAGGCCAGGATGGCAGCCGCTGAGGAAAGCCAAGGACGCGGCGGAGAAGGCGCCCACGGCGGCGCCCTGGCCGCCTTCTCCGCCGCGTCCTTACCCTTCCTCGCCGACTGCCATCCGGTTCTGGACCCAGCCCAGGATGGCCGCCCCCAAGGAAGGACAAGGATGCGGCGGAGAAGGCGCCCACGGCGCAACCAGGGTCCATGGGGCGCCTGGGAAACGACGGAGGAGATGACTACGGACAAGGAACTACACCTCCCAGAAGGCTCCGTGCCTCTCACTGGGAAACAGGGGCGGAACTTTCTGGGAACTGAAGTCCCATGCCTCTATCCGCCTCCTCCTCCGACTCCCAGCCTCCCAAGCATTTCCGGACACAACCCACGCGGCCCGGGACCACGGAGGAAGGCAAGGAGGCGACACACCCGTCCTCCTCGCGAAGGTCCCCCTTCGGCCCCCTTTCGACAGGGAAGTACAACAACCAACCTCCTACCCAGGGTCCCCCATCGCACCCTCCCCCCCAACTGCACACACATATATACAGTATATACACATACAAATGTATACACAGACATATATATACACACACACACAAATACACACAAACGTATATATACACACACAAATAAATACAAACAAAAATATACACACATACACATATATACACACATAAATACACACACATACATACATACACAAACACACAAAAATACACACACATATATACACATATACATACCCACCTACACATATATACACACAAACATACACACCACATAAACACACATACACACAAACATACATACACATACAAACACAAATACACGTACAAACACACACATATATATATACACATATACATACACAGAAAAATAAACACACATACACACACATATATATACACCCAAACAGACACATAAAAACACACACAACACACATAGTCACATCACTACCAACCCATACATACCCAGACTTCCACACATCTCCTAAATAGGGCACAGCAACGCGTGCCGGGTTCAGTTAGTCACTTATATATATATATGGATTAGGTGCATAGACAAATTTGGGCCCTCCAGGTATTTTGGACTTCCTACTGGCTGTTTGGAATTGTGGGAGTTGAAGTCCAAAACACATGGAGGGCTGAAGTTGGCCCATGCCACACACACACACACACACATACATTTGGGCCCTCCAGGTATTTTGGACTTCCTACTGGCTGTTTGGATGTGAGCAAAACATCCTCCCCCAAACTGCACCAGGATGTAGAGTGGGTCTTGAGGGTTCTGTGTGCCAAGGTTGGTCTTGTTCTGTCATTGTTGGGGGTCGCAAAGTGTTTTGGCATTAAACTCCCACCATGCCTGACTGCCTCAGGCCTTTGCCTTATCCCTCTCTGGTAGTTTAGAGTGTCAGAATGTTCGTGTTGGCGACTGCCTCAGGCCTTTGCCTTATCTCTCTCTGGTAGTTTAGAGTGTCGGAATGTTCGTGTTGGCGACTGCCTCAGGCCTTTGCCTTATCTCTCTCTGGTAGTTTAGAGTGTCGGAATGTTCGTGTTGGCGACTGCCTCAGGCCTTTGCCTTATCTCTCTCTGGTAGTTTAGAGTGTCGGAATGTTCATGTTGGCGACTGCCTCAGGCCTTTGCCTTATCCCTCTCTGGTAGTTTAGAGTGTCGGAATGTTCGTGTTGGCGACTGCCTCAGGCCTTTGCCTTATCCCTCTCTGGTAGTTTAGAGTGTCGGAATGTTCGTGTTGGCGACTGCCTCAGGCCTTTGCCTTATCTCTCTCTGATAGTTTAGAGTGTCGGAATGTTCGTGTTGGCTGGCCAATTAGAGGCGTTATGCAAATACTCCCTCACTGACAACCAATCATGTTGTCAGAATGTAGAGGCCGGGAGCCAATCAGAATGCTGCCACATACATACATACATACATACATACATACAAACACACACACATACAAACATTCCACTTTATTATATATAGAGATTTATTTGTTTGTTTGTTTGTTTATTTATTTGCAGTATTTATATACCACCTTTCTCACCCCTGGGGGGACTCCAAAGGAACTGGATCCTATCTGATCATGGAAGCTGAGAGTTGAAACCACCACTTGGTATTCTTTGCCTAG
This sequence comes from Anolis apletophallus, assembly GCA_030556195.1. Taxonomy (NCBI): domain Eukaryota; kingdom Metazoa; phylum Chordata; class Lepidosauria; order Squamata; family Anolidae; genus Anolis; species Anolis apletophallus. The sequence continues at coordinate 2,154,749 of JARBWK010000015.1, read as the reverse complement.
AGAAATCCCAATGAATTTCATAGAGTCGGCATAAGTCAACACATGCACACCTAGCCGTCTGGTGCCGCACTGTGACGCCTCTGCGTGCGCTCTCTTTCTCTCTTTCTCCTTCCCAAATAAGGTCAGTTTCTTAACACATTCCCTTAAAGCCAGGACCAGGACCAAATCAATAAATGCAGAGAGTCGAGGAGGCGGGGAGACTTTGGAGAAGGTAAGTGTGTGGGCGGAAGGCTCGCACGGGGCCGGTTTGTTTATGCGAACTTTAAATAATTCATTTCTTTATCCCTGTTGAGCTTGTCCCCAGCGTGACGGAAATAAACGTGTCTTCCTGGCCTATTGTTTGGAAGCAGAGGATTGTCGAGCGAGCGGGAAATATTGCAGTGACCGAGGGAGATACACGTAAGAGGGTAACCTTTAACGGCAGTACCTATAAGCAATCTCATCAAATTAACTCACTGTATATTTCCCTTAATAATCTCTGATTAGGCTTGGGCTATGAGTGGGCACGCTCACCCGCCATTGCTATGCAGCAGGAGGCCTGCTTAGCTCTGGCCAAGCATTTGGGAATAAGTGAGCAAAATGGTTTAATTTGATAGGGTTAGAATCCTGCAGGCTCCGGGGTGAAAGGTCGCCGGCAGCTCCGTTCGCACCAAATATGCAAAAATGTATTATTTTTTTCGAAAAAAAAGCAAATTGCATACATCTGCTGCCAGCAGCTGGGAAAACGATCTGATTGGATAGGCCGAGGGACCTCCGTTTCTTTTGGGTTAGAGACAGGTTTTCAGAGCATCAAAATCTCATAATTGAAGTAATTCTGAATTAATGGACACACTCACCAGACACACACACACACGTGTGTAATGTAGCTGGCTGTTGGCTCCTCTGTGTTTAGGAATGCTTAGGGATGAGGCTTAAACAAATAGCCGCAAATTGTCCTTTATTTCCAATGAATTATCTGTCTTACGATTTGGACACTATTGTGTGTTTTGCCATTGATGACACCTTAGAACAGTGTTTCCCAACCAGTGTGCCGTGGCACACTAGTGTGCCGTGAGCGATCATCAGGTGTGCCGTGGAAAATTGGAACCTCCAATACCCTTTCTTCCCCCTCCTGCCCACAGTGCTCTCTGGGTGTAGGTGAACTACAACTTCCAAACTCAAGGTCAATTCCCAAGCAAACCCTTTCGGTACTTTCTGTTGGCAATGAGAGTTCGATATGCCAAGTTTGGTTCAATTCCATTGTTGCAAGAGTTCGTGATGCTCTTTGATTGTGTGTTAACTATAAATCCCAGAAACTGTAACTCCCAAATGTCAAGGTCTGTTTTTCCCCAAACTCCTTCTGTGTTCACATTTGGGCATATTGAGTATTCATGCTTTGGTCCTGATCCAACATTGTTTCAGTCCACAGTGCTCTCTGGATATAGGTGAACTACAACTCCAAAACCCAAGGTCAATGCCCACCAGGGCCGTAGCCAGGATTTTGTTTCGGGGGGGGGGGGGCTGAGACTGGGTGGAAGAGGGTCTACCCTAGCAAACCTTTTGTATTGTTATCCCAATAACCCCATGAATGTGGGATATAATGAGCATGGTCATCAGATCATGATATGAATAAACATAACAGTTAAAATAATGTACCAGTAAGGCCTTTTCGCGGACCACCCTGAGAATTTCGGGGGGGGGGGGCTGAAGCCCCCTTAGCCCCCCCTGGCTACATGCCTGATGCCCACCAAACTCTTATAGCATTTTCTCTTGGTTATGGGAGTTCTGTGTGGGAAGTTTGTGTCTTTCTGCCATTCCTGCCAGGATATCTATGTTGAGTTCATCGAAACAGGCCCAGGTTTCACACTGAGTGTTTAAATCAGTGTTTCTCAACCTGGGGGTCAGGACCCCTAGGGGGGTCGCAAGGGGGTGTCAGAGGGGTCACCAATGACCATCAGAAAACACAGTATTTTCTGTTGGTCATGGGGATTCTGTGTGGGAAGTTTGTCCCAATTCTATTATTGGTGGGGTTCAGAATACTCTTTGATTATAGTTGAACTATAAATCCCAGCAACTACAACTCCCAAATATCAAGATCTACTGTCTCCAAACTCCACCAGTGTTCAAATTTGGGCATATTGAGTATTTATGCCAAGTTTGGTCCAAATTGTTTTGATTCCACAGTGCTTTCTAGATGTAGGTGAACTACAACTCTTAAACTCAAGGTCAATGCCCACCAAACCCTTCTAGTATTTTCTGTTGGTCATGGGAGTTCTGTGTGTCAAGTTTGGTTCAGTTCCATCAATGGTCAAGTTCAGAATGCTCTTTTATTGTAGGTTACCTATAAATCCAGCAACTACAACTCCCAAATGACATAATCAACCCCCCCCCCCAACCCCACCAGTATTCAATTTTGGGTATTTGTGCCAAATTTGGACCAGTGAATGAAAATAGATTCTGTACATCAGATACTTAAATTATTATTCATAGAAGTAGCAAAATTACAGTTATGAAGTGGCATCAAAAATAATTTAGGGTTAGGGTTAGGGTTAGGGTTAGGGTTAGCACAGCATGAGGAACTGTATCAACCTTTCACGGCATTAGAAAGGTTGAGAACCACTGGTTTAAATACATTCAAAAACATATTAACTATATGTATGACTGTGTTAGAGTGTCATTTTGTGTCATTTTGGTTGGTGGTGTGCCCCAGGATTTGGTAAATGTAAAAAATGTGCCGCGGCTCAAAAAAGATTGAAAAACACTGCCTTAGAATTAAAATATATGGTCGGTGTATTCACTTTGTGCAAAACAGACAGTGTTGAACTAGCTTGTGGTGTTCTTATAGGTATAAGTATAGGTATAAGTGCAATTACGTAATTCTTCCCTGAGATTTTTGAGAGAGAGAGAGAGAGAGAGAGAGAGAGAGAGAGAGAGAGAGAGAGAGAGAGTTTGGAAGATTACAAGGTTGGTGGCAACCCAAACACTTCAATGAATCTCTGAGGAGCGTCCAGGTGCCTCGGGCAAAATCTGCCGTTTGCAGACACCGATATGAGCACAGATTAGGGCGCAAAGAACCAGGTACAAATTAACTTAAAGCAAACGCTGCTGCATCAAAGGGAAGCGTTGTTAGCAACACGGGTCTTTTTTTCAAGGGATCAAGGTAGATTTTTCCTATAACTTCACAACATTTTTTTTAAAAAAAAATCTTTCCAGACATCTTGTTAACTAGATTAGGCTGAGAGCAAGGACAGAATCCTCCACGGAGGAAACGAGTCTCCTTCAAGTGGCATGAGCTCTGCAAAGGAAAGCCATTCTCACCCTCCCTGTTTCCAATGTTTTCTTATTGAATGTGTCTGCACTCAGGGGCGGTCCTACCTATCCCGGGGGGGTAAGCAGATATTATTTTGACACCCCCGTGGCTCCCCAGCGCGCCTCCCGCTTTGGAGCCAGTGCGCATGCGCGAATCTCCACCTTTTCAGTACTTTCTGTTGGTAATGAGAGTTCAATATGCCAAGTTTGGTTCAATTCCATTGTTGCAAGTGTTCAGAATGCTCTTTGATTGTGTGTTAACTACAAATCCCAGAAACTGTAACTCCCGAATATCAAGGTCTATTTTTCCCGAAACTCAATCTGTGTTCACATTTGGGCATATTGAGTATTCATGCCAAGTTTGGTCCTGATCCAACATTGTTTCAGTCCACAGTGCTCTCTGGATATAGCTGAACTACAACTCCAAAACTCAAGGTCAACCCACCAAACTCTTACAGCATTTTCTACAGCAAATCTCCACGCATGCGCACTGGCTCCAAAGCGGGAGGCGCGCTCGGGAGCCAGTGCGCATGCGCGGAGATTCGCGCATGTGCAGAAGCTCCTACAGGCGCTGTAGCCCTGGATGAGGCCTAGCAAATTGAAACTTAATCCAGACAAGACAGGAGTCCTCCTGGTCAATCGAAAGTCCGAATGGGACATAGGGTCACAGCCTGTGTTGGATGGGGTGACACTCCCCCTGAAGACGCAGGTTCGCAGCCTGGGAGTGATCCTGAACTCATCGCTGAGCCTGGAACCCCAGGTCTTGGCGGTGGCCAGGGGAGCTTTTGCACAGTTAAGACTCGTGCGCCAGCTGCACCCGTGCCTTGGGAAGTCTGATCTGGCTACGGTCGTCCACGCTCTGGTCACATCCCTAATAGATTACTGCAACGCACTCTACGTGGGGCTGCCTTTGAAGACAGTTCAAAAACTACAATTAGTCCAGCAGGCGGCAGCCAGACTACTAACGGGAGCTACATACAGGGAGCATACCACCCCCCTGTTGTGTCAGCTACACTGGCTGCCTGTCCACTTCCAAGCTCAATTCAAAGTGCTGGTTTTGACCTTTAAAGCTCTTTACGGTTCTGGCCCAGCTTACTTGTCCGAACGCATCAGCCGCTACGTCCCACCTCATAATTTAAGATCATCTGGGGAGGCCCTGCTCTCACTCCTGCCTACTTCTCAAATGCGGTTGTTGGGGACGAGAGATAAGGCCTTCTCGGTGGTGGCTCCCCGTCTGTGGAACGCACTCCCTATTGATATACGATCAACCCCACCCCTCCTGGCATTCAGGAAAAAAGTGAAATCTTGGTTATGGGACCAGGCGTTTGCACATTAGCACGATACAGCACTTTAGATCGGATTGAAATGGCAAACTGGTGGACATGGCCCAATGCTTCTATTATGGACGGAATACTGTTTTTAACCTATGTGAATGTATATGATGTATTTTAATGCTAATTGTATTTTAATGTATTTTAATGCTAACTGTATTTTAATTCTGACTGTTTTTGGTTTTCTATTATATGTATACTGTGTTTTTGGCATCGAATCGTTGCAGTTGTTAGGCTGCTCTGAGTCCCCCCTCCCTCGGGGGTTGAGAAGAAGCGGGGTAGAAATGGTGGAAATAAATAATAAATAAATAAATAAATAACAGATGGACAATGCATTGAGCAATGGTGTGTTCCGAAGTCGTACCACACGCATGTATGCATTCCGCAGTGGGGATGCTATTGATCCCAATCACTTCCTTCACCAACCTGTGCATGTCCCTGGTCCCCGCTCCCGCTGCTGCTTTCTCCCATCCTGCCTTTCCTCCCCTCTCTGAATTCTATATTGGTTCCTTTCACATTAAAACATAACCCACAGAATGCAGCATTACAACATGCATATTCCAAGTGCACAAGGTTTGGGTGTGTACATCACACTGCAACACACAGAGTGTAAACAGTATAAACAGTCAGTAAGGTAACAAGTTCATTTAGAAATTTCGAAAGTGATTATACACATTCATAAGGACGTTATTACAAAATGTACACATAACTTATGCATATAAAGCATGCCCGCTATGGGCTCCTACCCCGTACGCCAATGGCGTCAATCAATGTCCAGGTAACTTCGGATTTGAAGGGAAACGATTAAGGGTTCATTGAAGAAGACAGGGTTTCAAGGTAAGGCAATGAGGGGAGGAGATGCACTAGCCCAACGGGCCAGTTATATGCTCAGGCGACCCAGCGATAAGTTCTACCACCAATATAAATTGAAATTGCTTGGGTTCCTGCCTGCGAACAACTCTGCGTTACAGCAATCCTCCGAACTTCCAACACGGCTTGCTAGCCAACCCGCTTTTTTTGGGACACAGCCCCGTTGGGCTAGTGCAGGGCTGTCCAACTTCTACGGGCCCAAGGGCCGGAATTCCGGTCACTGATCACCTGGGGGGGCCGAAGGGTCTGCCTCCGCCCCCGGCTCCACCCCCTCCCCGGCTCCAATTTACTTACAATTGACCTTGAGTTGTGGAGTTGTAGTTCACCTCCATCCAGAGAGCACTGTGGACTCAAATAATGATGGATCTGGACCAAACTTGGCAAGAATACTCAATATACCCAAATGGGAGCACTGGTGGATTTGGGGGAACGTTTCCTAATACCTTTGAGTTATTTGAGTCCACACTCAAATTGGGACACACACAAAAACCCCAAACACCTCAATGCCGTCGCAGGGCTTGATGGGGCCTCCTTTCCCAGAGGCGGGTGGAGGAGGCCCAAAGAGCTCCCTCCCTCCCTGAAAGGAAAACAAGCCGTGGGGGCAGGCGCAAAAAAAGCCAGGTTGCGCCCTGCACGCGGGGAAGGCAGCACAACAAGGGGAGGGGGCGCGGAGGAGGGGAAGGAAGCGCCACCAAGGAAAACGCCGCTGAGGGACCCTCCCCCCTCACCCAACGTCCCACTGTTTTTAGATTGATTGATTCGAGCCAGGCCCTTCCTTACCCATACTGCGGGAGCCCCGCCACAGGGCCGAAGCGCCAACGCCGTCCCCGAAGAGCCCCGCTGGAGCCGAGGCCAAGCTCAGGCTGGGTGCGGCGGCTCTCCCATCCGCGGGGCGGGAAGCGAGGGCCCTCCACAGGAAGAGGACGGAGCCAGGAGGGGCTTTCCCTGCCTCTCACTCCCTCCTCCCTCTCTCTGAGGGAATGGGGCTGGCCTGGAAGCAGCCGCGAGGGAGGAGGAGGCGCGCGCCCAAGCCGGCCGCAAATCCCGCGGGACCCGAGATTTCGGCAGCTATCGCGAGACTACGCAGCCACAGGCGGGATTACGACCTCCCTCGAAATCGCATCTGTGGCTGGCGTAGTCTCGCGATGCTTGCCTAAACACGGACGTAGGGTTTTTTTTTGTATTAAAACAAGTTAGGGGGCCGGAAGGAAGGGGCTCGGGGGCCGTGTACGGCCCCAGGGCCGCCTGTTGGACAGCCCTGGGCTAGTGCTTGCGTGAGCAAGCGTGACACACCTCGCGCCAAGAAACAAGCAGACACGTTGGTTGGAAAGTGGTTGGATAATATAGGCCACAACTCGTTTATTGAAAACAGGAACAAAGAGGTTGGCGGCCATGCTTGGGTCCTGGAACATGGTAGACGGCCCCCCGAAAATGTCCAGAGATGATAGCAAGCCAGGGGTGCGAGCGGCCAATGCCTGTCCACGTAAACTCAGCACCCCAGTGGGCCTGGGCGTTATCCCCCTAACAACCAAGGGGTGATAAGCCAACCTGATCCAGGGGCCAAGCCAAACGCCACACGCCGAACACGGAGCTGCGACAAAGACAAGAAAATGGTTGCCCAAACATGATACTAAAAGAACAGGTGCATAAACAGAACAAAAACAACAATGCCATGAGTAGGGAGGGTGGGAGGCAAAAGCGGCCTGCCTCCGAGTGAGGCCAGGTGGTCCCGGGCAGCGAAAGATACCTGCCCGGGCGGAAGTCTGGGCCAGCCGGAAGCAGCGAGGGGGCAGGGCGGAGCCAGCCCCCTCATTGGCCGGCTGGCCTGAATGGCGGGAGACCTTCCCGCCACGGAGGGGGCTTCTGGGCAGTAGAAGCTCCCCCCGGGCAATAAGATGGCGGGAGGGCAGTGCCGCTCCGCAACCCGACGTGGCCGGTGAGTCGGCCACGCCCAATCTCCTCCCCTCATTGGCTTACCTTGAAACCCTGACTTCTTCAATGAACCCTTAATCGTTTCCCTTCAAATCCGAAGTTACCTGGACATTGATTGACGCCATTGGCGTACGGGGTAGGAGTCCATAGCGGGCATGCTTTATATGCATAAGTTATGTGTACATTTTGTAATAACGTCCTTATGAATGTGTATAATCACTTTCGAAATTTCTAAGTGAACTTGTTATCTTACTGACTGTTTATACTGTTTACATTCTGTGTTGCGTTGCCTTTTAGCAACTCCCCCTTTGTTTTGTATAGTGTGCATCACACTGCCTTGCCAACACATGTTGCCAACAATAGTGTGTACATGAGTGCACAGAAAAGATGTGTCATTATTGCTCTGAGTGCTGATGCCTCACCAAACCACAGATTCCCATATTCCATAGTATTGAGCTATGGAGGTTAAAGTGCTATCAAACTCCATTCCTTCGACAGTGTAGCTGCGCCATCGGAGTAGTTCTGACTTAGACCGAGGCAGCTTGCTATGCTGGTAAAATGTCCAGCAGATGCTTCTATGACATTATTCTCAGCAACGTTGTTCATTTTCATAGCGAATACTTTGATATGTTCTCAAGATTGCAGATGAAAAGCAAAGTATCGGCTTTCTTTGAGGTTTAGTGACGGCGAGGGCAACAAGACAACTTGACTGGTATCTGGAGATGCAAGGAATTCGCTCTGATTTTCCGGTCCTTCGTGTAAAAGGGCATTCTGACATACCTTAACGTGAGACAAGAAGAGAAGAGAGTTGCAATTTGGTGGATTTTCACATTTATTTATTGTGCAAACATAATTGTAGATCTAACTAACTAACTAACTACTTTTATTATTTATGAGTCGCCCTCCACAGATGTGCTCCGGGCGACTTACACAGCTTGGCATTTACAATACTAAAATATTAAAATGTTAAAATGTTAAAATGTTAAAATACTGGAATAGACAGGTTCCAGGTCACTGATGGTCACTCATGCATATGCTCTTCTAAATAGCCCTGTCTTAAGTGCCGCCAGAAATGAAGGCAGGTCGAGGATGGCTCTTTGGTCTGGCGGCAGAGAGTTCCACAGGACAGGGGCCACAATGGAGAAAGATCTCTGTCTCGTGGGCTCCAGATGAGCCTCTCTCGGACCCGGGACACAGAGAAGGTTCTCGTAGGCTGGCCGTGGTGCTCTCAGATGGATAGGTGGTATTAGATGGTCTTTTAGGTATGTAGGACCCTGGCCCCGCAAGGCCTTAAATATCACGGTCAGGGTCTTATAAAGGATTCTGTACTCGACCGGCAGCCAGTGCAAACGCTGTAAGGATGGCGTTATGTGACACCTCATAGGTGTTTTCGTGAGGAGCCTGGCGGCAGCATTCTATCCTATCTGGGTCTTGCGAGTTACTGACCGAGGTAGACCCACGTATAAAGCGTTGCAATAGTCCAGCCTTGATGTCACCGTGGCATGGATCACCGTGGCCAGCGCCTCCATTGGTAGATAGGGCGCCAGTTGCCTCGCTTGACGTAGGTGGAAGAAGGCCCTTTTGCTCGTGGAGGCGATCTGGGCCTCCATCGTCATTTTAGAGTCCAGGATGACACCGAGGCTCTTCACAGTGGAAGACGGAGTCAGCGGTTCCCCTTCGAAGGGTGGCAGTGGGTTGACTAGTTCTGATGGGCGACCCGACCACAAAATTTCAGTCTTTGCTGGATTTACTTTCAGTTTGTGGGCCCGTAGCCAACTCGTCACTGTTCCTAGGCACTGGGTAAAATTGTCAGGCACCGAGGTTGCTCCAGGTTCCAACTTTAGGAGGAGCTGAGTGTCGTCGGCATACTGGTAGCATTCCAGCCCAAAGCTCCGGACTAGTCCGGCGAGAGGCCGGACGTAGATATTGAACAGCATAGGTGATAATATGGCGCCTTGGGGTACTCCACACTCAAGAAGGGACTTTCCAGATGTTTGGCTGAGCCATTCTACACGCTGACTGCGTCCTCGCAAGAACGAGTTGAACCAAGTTATCGCTGATCCTTGGATTCCCGTGGCGGCTAGCTGTTGAATCAGCAGATCGTGGTCCACCGTATCAAAGGCAGTGGTGAGATCGAGCAGCACCAGAACTACTGAACCTCCCTTGTCTAATTGACGGCGGATGTCATCCGAGATGGCCACCAGAACGGTCTCGGTCCCGTGTCCGGGACGGAAACCTGATTGAAAAGGGTCCAGGCCACTCGAATCCTCAAGGTATTTTTGGAGTTGAGTCGCTGCCGCGATCAGTGAAAGAAATGTTTCAATCCTCATTACTAAACTAGGGGGACGCGGATAATCGTTTCTAAAGTGTTTTTAAAATATCGTTAGGGTTCTGTATTGTAACTATAACGATATGTCAAATTCTTCGTTACTTTTTGTTAAGTAATTACATTGGGGGAGGGGGAGTCTAACCCACTTTATTCTGCCAGGCAGGAAAAGCACAGGCAAAACACCCCCAACAGATGCCCATCCAGCCTTCGAAATTACAACAACAACAAGAAATCTACTAGGTAAAACCTTGGAGTGACTGCCTCCAAACTTTGCCTACCTCACAGGGTTGATTCAACTCCTAACAATCCCCCTTTCTCCCTTTTTAAGCCCTTTAAAGGATGAAGACATAAGAGGAGGAGGCACAAGGCAGTATGCAGAATTCTGCAAAATGAAGTTTGGGAAGGTGAGGGCTCCTGCGGCAGAGAATTCAAAAGGCCCTGCCCTGAACTACATTTCCCAGAATTCTGCTTGCTTTCCATGTCAAAGCCCTTGGGTTTTCCCTCTCCAAGTTCGAGAAGTTATTTTTAAAGCAGAGGCCCTGCATTGCCTCCAGATCAGCAGTACCAGAGAATTTAGAAAGGCCCACCCTAAACTACATTTCCCAAAAATCTGCTTGCTTCTTGTGTTAAAGCGCTTGGGATTTCCCTCTACAAGTTGGAGGTGTTACTTCTAAAATGGAGGTGCTGAATTTCCTCCAGCTCAGCTGTGCGAGATTTCAAAAGGCCCTGCCCTGAACTACATTTCCCAGAATTCTTCTTGCTTTCTATGTTAAAGCCCTTGGGTTTTCCCTCTCCAAGTTGGAGAAGTTATTTTTAAAGCAGAGGCCCTGCATTGCCTCCCGATCAGCAGCACCAGAGAATTTAGAAAGGCCCACCCTAAACTACATTTCCCCAAAAACTGCTTGCTTCTTGTGTTAAAGCGCTTGAGTTTTCCCTCTCTGAGTTGGAAATGTTACTTTTAAAACAGAGGTGCTGCACTACCTCCAGCTCAGCAGCACCAGAGATTTCAAAAGGTCCTGCCCTGAACTACATTTCCCAGAATTCTGCTTGCTTCTTGCACTGAAGCCTCAATGTGAGTGTGGTCTCTCCCTCTCTCTCTCTGGGCCATATGCAGAGGGGCTTCTTCCTTGCCCGGGGAGATAGCACAGCAGTAACACAGCTGTGCTTGCAATCAGAAGGTTGCTAGTTCTAATCCCCGAGCCGGCTTGGATGACCAGCTATTTGAGCCTGTCCACCCAAGCAGTTCAACAGCCCAGCTGTGAATAAACAACAATTGGGGACCACGGAAAAAGTGGGGGAGGACTTTTGCACAGACTTTACAACGTCTGAAAAAGTTCGGCTGTCGGGAGAAGGGAGATGCGGAAGTGGTGAAACAAGAGGCTCCCGTCATGAGGATGGAACAACAGCACCCCCTTGTGACATGAAGGCGCAATGATGCAAGGACATAACAACAACAATGTTGTAATGGAGCACTCACATCCTATGACGCACACCCTGTATGACGCAGCCAGGAAAAAAAAGTCCTTCTAAAAACTGCACTGTACTGTCTATGTGTAAATTGTATGTCTTCCGACAGGGACTGTCTGTCGTATGTGTATTGTAATTCGCACTGAGTCCCCTTCGGGGTGAAAAGAGCAGAATAGAAATAAACAGTATTATTATTATTATTATTGCCTAACCATATAGCCAGGCATCCCTCACTCCTTTGCTGCCCCCCTTGGGTAAGGAACAGAGCTTCTTTCTCCACTCCGACCTCACCGTCCTCCTCGGGGCCCTAGGGGGGAACTTTTGGAGGAGAAGCAGTACTCACGATGGAGACCTAGAGCCATTTACAAGGCTTACATAACTCAGCCAAAAGTCATAGGTCAGTGTTTTGAATCTTAAGGTTTTTGTGTGGCCGCCCTTCCCATTTCTTAATGTTGCTTCATATGTACAAATCTAATGAATCAGATCCCAAAAAATGAATTGCAATTTATTATATATTGCCCGTTTTGTGAAAAAACATATTGAATTTTGGGTAAATTTCACATTCTCCCACACACAAAAAAGTTGGAAGGCATGCAAAAATGCAACTGTTATCTGAACCTTTAAGAAGTTGCACAAGAGCAAGAATGGTCTACTTTCAGTGTGCCATTCTGGGCTGCCTAACACAAAAATACCCATTCTTGACTTGAAAGAGGTTTGAGATTTTACTGAGTTATGGATTTTTTTAAAATCCTAAGATGTGCAATTGAAACTTTTCCTATTTATTACTGCTTCGAAATCTAGAGTGTAAACTCTGTGGGGCAGGCATATGTTCTCATGCGCTCCATAAGGTCTGATGCACCGTTAAGATCAGCTCAGGGCCCAAAACACCACAGGAAGTCACTATGTCCTCAAGTGTGACTTCCTGTTGTATTTTGGGCCCTGAGCTCCTTGATTTCAGTAGGTGCTTGCTTTCGTGTGCAAGATGCTTGTTGTTTGCATAGGAAACAAACCTGCAAAAATGTATACAAGAATGCCTATAAACAATGTGCAAAAAAATCCCCCATAATTCTCATATTTTTTGCACTTCCACTTATCCCAAGGTATTTATGGACATTTTTGGAAAGACACAAGGGCGGTCCTACTGGTAGGCAAAGGATGCCGCCGCGTGGGGCGCCATCTGGTCAAGGGCGCATTCCCCCGCCCGCCAGCCAGCGTCCTGCCTCCTCCTCAATGGTCTCGAAGGCTGAGCCTCCGGAGGGATGCTCTCACCGCCGCCCGCCATCGCCTCAGCCAGCGCTTGGGAAAGGGACAGAACGCGGAGGGAGGGAAGCAGGGAGCCCTCCTGACAGCCGCCACCGGAAGTAGCCGCCGTGCGCTGAGGCGAACTCCCTCGCCAGGCCCAATCACGTGAACCCTACCACACCCGCCCACCTCCCCACAGGTGTGCGCGCCAGCCGGGAGCATCAAGGAGAGACAGGTGCAACTGCACAGGCGCCTTTGGATCGCAACGTCAATAAAGCGGAAAAGACAAGGCGTAGAATGGTTTCCAAACGTGCTTCCCTCCAGGCATTCTGGACTTCAGCTCCCAGAAACCTTAGCTGACTCTGCCCACTATCAAGAATTCGAATACTAATATTGTGCTATGCTAATAATTATAATAGATTGTATGGATGCATAATATTGATCATAATATTGTCATACAATATAATAAAAATACAATATAACAATAGAATAAGGATATATTTTATATTACATGTAATATTACAAACAATATTGCAGTATAGTGGTATTGTACAAAATAGTAATATATAATATTTTATATTACTTTATTTTGGGTTATTTGAGTTTTATAGGAGTAATGAAAATATTGAGTAGAGGATAATTTTATTTAAATAAATAATTTTATTTATTATTTTATAATAATAATAATAGAATAGAATGTTATATTATATTATAATGTCAATATATTATAATATAATTATATTGTAATGTAGTATAATATAATTATGATATAATATAGTATGAGTATGGTATAATATATTGTATATACATTGATATACAATATAATACTACTAATGGTATTGTGATATTATAATTGTATATTTGTTTTACATGGGGGGCACCAAAATAATGTTTGGGGGCGCCAAAATAATGTTCGCTTACCATATAAAATTACCTTAGACCGCCCCTGGAAGTAACTATGTCCTCAAGTGTGAATTCCTGTTGTATTTTGGGCCCTGGGCTCCTTGATTTCAGAAGGTGCTTGCTTTCGTGTGCAAGATGCGTGTTGTTTGCATAGGAAACAAACTTGCAAAAATGTATACAAGAATGTCTATAAACAATGTGCAAAAAATCCCCCATAATTCTCATATTTTTTGCACTTCCACTTATCCCAAGGTATTTATCAGGGGTGGTCCTACCGGTAGGCAAAGGACGCCGCTGCGTGAGGCGCACCATCTGGGTAAAGGGCGCATTCCCCCACCCGGCAGACAGCATCCGGCCGATGTTCTGCTTTTGGGCCCGCCTGCCTCCCTCGGTGCCTCCGCCTCCTCCACCGCCCACTTCCCGGCCAGTCACTTCCCGGCGAGACGGGAAACATGGTGGCTGGGGGCGGGGGGCAGGAAAGAGCTCTGCTCGGTGGGAAGCTGAGTCAGCCTGCGTTTCCGGCTGGGGGGGGCTCCTCGGGCCCTGGGTGGCCTTCTCCCAACCCTCTTTTTCCAGGACCAGGCTCTCCTTGGGCAGACACGGGCCGGCTTGGGCCCCCCTCCCTCCCTGACTGCGATCCCCGCCATCCCTCAGGGCTTCAGGGCCTTCCCTTTCCCCCTCAGCCGATTCAGCAGGAAAGGGAAGAGAAGGGGCCTGTGTCATGGAATGCAATATAACACTACTACTACTACTACTACTACTACTACTAAGATATTATAAGGATATATTTTATATTACATGTCATATTACTAATAATATTACAGTATAATGTTATAATACAATGTTAATATATAATAGTAATATCGTGCTCTGGCAATACTATAATGTATTGTATTTACCTTTTACTAGGAATGGTGGGCGTTGAAGTCCGAAGCACCTGCCTGCAGGGAGGGCCCCAGTTTGCCCGTGCCTGTGTTAACAATGCCTTTGCGGTGGCGCTGGGGGCTTACTCCTATGGCATCATTATCAAGATTACTGGTAAAAGTAGGGCAGCTGGGACCCTACGCAGGAGCTTCTGGGCATGCGCGGAGGGGAGGGGGCGCCAAAATAATGTTTGGGAGGGGCGCCAAAAAAATGTTCGCTTACCATTTAAAATTACCTTAGACCGCCCCTGGTATTTATGGACATTTTTGGAAAGACATATCGTTGATGATGATAATGATGATGATGGTTGTGGTGGTGGTTGTTGTTGTTGCTGTTGATGTTATTATTACATGACCACAAACTTAAAAATGTGTGGCTTCCAAACCCACAGGTGGTGGTGGTGGTTGTTGTTATTATTATTATTATTATTATTATTATTACAGGACCACAAACTTTAAAATGTGTGGCTTCCAAACCCACAAGTGGTGGTGGTGGTGGTTGTTGTTATTATTATTGTTATTATTACAGGACCACAAACTTAAAAATGTGTGGCTTCCAAACCCACAGATGGTGGTGGTGGTTATTATTATTATTATTATTATTATTACAGGACCACAAACTTTAAAATGTGTGGCTTCGAAACCCACAGATGGTGTTTGTTGTTATTATTATTATTATTATTATTATTACATGACCACAAACTTAAAAATGTGTGGCTTCCAAACCCACAAGTGGTTGTTGTTGTTGTTGTTGTTGTTGTTATTATTATTACAGGAACACAAACTTTAAAATGTGTGGCTTCCAAACCCACAGGTGGTGGTTGTTGTTGTTATTATTATTATTATTATTATTACAGGACCACAAACTTTAAAATGTGTGGCTTCCAAACCCACAGGTGGTTGTTGTTGTTGTTGTTGTTATTATTATTATTACAGGACAACAAACTTTAAAATGTGTGGCTTCCAAACCCACAGGTGGTGGTGGTTGTTATTATTATTATTATTATTACAGGACCACAAACTTAAAAATGTGTGGCTTCTAAACCCACAGATGGTGGTGGTTGTTGTTGGTATTATTATTATTACAGGACCACAAACTTAAAAATGTGTGGCTTCCAAACCCACAGGTGGTGGTTGTTGTTGTTGTTATTATTATTATTACAGGACCACAAACTTTAAAATGTGTGGTTTTCAAACCCACAAGTGGTGGTGGTTGTTATTATTATTATTATTATTACAGAACCACAAACTTAAAGATGTGTGGCTTCCAAACCCACAGATGGTGGTGGTGGTGGTTGTTATTATTATTATCATTATTATTACAGGACCACAAACTTAAAAATGTGTGGCTTCCAAACCCACAAGTGGTGGTGGTGGTGGTGTTGTTGTTGTTGTTATTATTATTATTATTACAGGACCACAAACCTAAAAATGTGTGGCTTCCAAACCCACAGATGGTGGTGGTGGTTGTTGTTATTATTATTATTATTATTACAGGACCACAAACTTAAAAAATGTGTGGCTTCCAAACCCACAGGTGGTGGTGGTTGTTATTTATTATTATTATTATTATTACATTACCACAAACTCAAAAATGTGTGGCTTCCAAACCCACAGGTGGTGGTGGTTGTTATTTATTATTATTATTATTATTATTACATTACCACAAACTCAAAAATGTGTGGCTTCCAAACCCACAGATGGTGGTGGTGGTGGTTGTTTATTATTATTATTATTATTATTATTACAGGACCACAAACTCAAAAATGTGTGGCTTCCAAATCCACAGATTTCATTCAGATTTGTGCGCGGTTCCCGGAGATGCACAATAACACGCAAACCAGCCCCATCCCTCGAAAATAAGTAGTTACGGTGTGTGGGTTGGGAGGGGGAATGTGACTCCCTGAAACCCATCCCAGCCATTATATTCCTTTTTCCAAAAAAAAATAAGAGAAGAGAAAGAATGCTTTCTTCTCCCAACATCTTTCGAATTGCGCCAATCTCTGTGACGGAGGCGCTCCTTTGTCTGCTCCGCTATGCCTGCCACAGTCTATTGCAAGGTATTTGTCAACAATTATGTGTCTATTAAGGGCAAGTCAATCAGCCCACATGCAAATAGTCTAGGCCTCCGGGGTCCCTCTATTGATAGGGACTTGTCAATACTTGATCCAGCCTTCTTTCAGCTACCAAGAAATTAAATACTCGCCCAAATCACCAACTCCCTGAAGCCTGTCTTGCGTTCGGAAAGATGAGGCCTGTCTCTTAATCTACTCGCTTCTTCGGCCTCTAAACAAAGCCAACCGGGGAGGTGATGGAAGAGCTCTTTGGGAGGTACCTGTCCTATCTAACGC
Source organism: Anolis apletophallus (assembly GCA_030556195.1). Classification (NCBI taxonomy): domain Eukaryota; kingdom Metazoa; phylum Chordata; class Lepidosauria; order Squamata; family Anolidae; genus Anolis; species Anolis apletophallus. The sequence continues at coordinate 2,138,113 of JARBWK010000015.1, read as the reverse complement.
CATGCCGATTGCTTGCAATTAAGGCGACTGCCTTTGTCAATGGCGGCGGATAATTCTCATGGCGGTGACGCTAGGAATGGAATTAATAACAGAAACTTTGAATTAGCTTAAATGTAATTAATATGGCTGGTGGGTAAATATCAGCTCTCCCAGTGACACCGAACTCAGCCTTGTTTACCTAACACGATCACTGAAAACGAGGGAAGGAGGAAGGGTGTAATAACGTTCGGCCATTCCCCCTTGTATATATAAATATATCCTCTACCAGCCCGCACCACCGGAAGAACACCATCATCCCCACGGCAGCATAGCAAATCTGTGCTTAAGTCCGTTCAGCAGTTCACCTCCCTGGGAAGCATCATCTCTTCAGACGCCAAGATTGACAAAGAGGTAGATCACAGATTATCCTCTACCAGCCCGCACCACAGGAAGAACACCATCATCCCCACGGCAGCATAGCAAATCTGTGCTTCAGTCCGTTCAGCAGTTCACCTCCCTGGGAAGCCTCATCTCTTCAGATGCCAAGATTGACAAAGAGGTAGATCACAGATGTGCATATAGTGCATTTGGAAGGCTTCACAAAAGAGTCTGGAGCAACAAGCACCTGAGGCAAAGCACCAAAATCAGTGTGTACAGAGCTATCGTACCGTCTATTTTCCTATATGGGTCTGAAACATGGGTCACCTATCGGCAACACCTACGACTCCTCGAACGCTTTCATCACCACTGTCTTCGCACAATCCTAAATATACACTGGACCGACTATGTGACGAATGTTGCTGTCCTTGAGCAAGCAGGGATCACCAGCGTTGAGGCCATGCTATTGAGAACACAGCTGCGCTGGGCAGGGCACGTCTCTAGGATGGAGGACCACCGCCTCCCAAAGATACTACTCTATGGTGAACTCGCCATGGGTCAGCGCAAGAGAGGTGCCCCCAAAAAGAGATATAAGGACTCCTGAAACAACATCTCAGGCTCGGCCAGATAGATCACTACAATGGTCCACCCTGGCCTCACATCGGGAGGCATGGAGAGGCACTATCCACGATGCCGAGGCCTCTTTCGAGAAGACACACCGAATGGGTCTTGAAGAGAAACGACAGAAAGAACCGCAATTTGGAAACAACTTCACCCAAGGAGACTTTCTGCTGTGCTTTCTGCACAGTTAAGACTCATGCGCCAGCTGCGCCCATTCCTTGGGAAGTCTGATCTGGCTACGGTCGTCCACGCTCTGGTCACATCCCGAATAGATTACTGCAACGCACTCTACGTGGGGCTGCCTTTGAAGACAGTTTGGAAGCTACAACTAGTCCAACGGGCGGCAGCCAGGTTACTAACGGGAGCGACATACAGGGAGCATACCACCCCCCTGTTGTGTCAGCTCCATTGGCTGCCTGTCCAATTCCGAGCTCAATTCAAAGTGCTGGTTTTGACCTTTAAAGCTTTATACGGTTCTGGCCCAGCTTACTTGTCCGAACGCATCGGCTTCTATGTCCCACCTCGTAATTTAAGATCATCCGGGGGGGCCCTGCTCTCGCTCCCGCCAACCTCTCAAATGCGGTTGGCGGGGACGAGAGGGAGGGCCTTCTCGGTGGTGGCCCCCCATCTGTGGAACGCACTCCCTATTGATATTCGATCAGCTTCATCCCTCCTAACATTCAGAAAAAGAGTGAAATCCTGGCTTTGGGACCAAGCGTTTGCGCCCTAGCACGACACGGCACTCTAGACTGGTCAGTTGGCAAATTGGTGGTTAAGATCTAAGACTTTGGAGGGAACATTGTTTTAATGGTGATGAATGTACATGATGTTTTTTAATATTAACTGTATTTTAATGTATTTAATTTTAGGTGTATTTTAATGTGTTTTAATTTTAACTGTTGTTTACTATGTATTGTGTGGCATCGAATTGTTGCTGTCTGTTAGGCCGCACTGAGTCCCCCCTCGGGGGTTGAGAAGTAGCGGGGTATAAACACTGGAAATAAATAAATAAATAAAATTCTGCAACCGAACTTGCCTATCTCAGATTGGCCTATTTACTGACTGACTGTCTGACTGACTGACTTTATTATTTCTGAGTTGCCCTCCACGTTAGTGCTCCAGGCGACTTACACACAACAATTCCACAATTAAAATAGAGTATTTAAAACTAGATTAAAATATTCAGTGGTTAAATGCAGGGGCCAGGCTCGGTATTTGAGTTCCTGGTTCTGCATTAACCATGGGCTTTCCTAAATAGCCAGGTCTTCAGAGCGGTCAGGAACTGGGGCAGGTCGAGGGAGGCTCTCTGGTCCGGTGGCATCGAGTTCCAAAGAACGGGGCCACAAGGGAGAACGATCTCCGTCTCGTGGTCTCCAGGTGGGCCTCTTTCAAGCCTGGTACGTGAAGAAGGTTCTTGTTTGCTGGCCGCGGGGTCCTTGAGTAAGCAGGCATCAACAGGCGGTCTTTTAGGTATGTTGGGCCCCGGCCCCGTAGGGCTTTGAAAGCCAAGGTCAAGGTCTTGTGTAAGGCTCTATACTCAACGGGCAGCCAGTGCAGGCGCTGCAGAGATGGTGTAATGTGGCATCTCATCGATGTTCCTGTGAGAAGCCTGGCGGCCGCGTTCTACGCAATCTGGAGCCTGCGGGTTAGTGACCGGGGTAGACCTACATACAAAGCGTTACAGTAATCCAGCCTTAATGTAACCGTGGCATGGATTACTGTAGCTAGCGCTTCCGTCGGAAGATAGGGCGCCAATTGTCTCGCTTGGCGCAGGTGGAAGAAGGCCCTTTTGCTCGTGGAGGCAACCTGGGCCTCCATCGACAATTTGGAGTCAGGATAACACCAAGGCTCTTTACTGAGGGGACGGAATCAATGGTTCCCCTTCAAAGGGGGCAGCGAGAAAGGTGGTTCTGGGCGGCCCGGCCATAAGATCTCCGTCTTTGATGGATTTATTTTAAGTTTGTGGGCGCGGAGCCATTTTGTCACTGCTTCTAGGCCTCGAGTGAAGTTTTCGGGCACCGAAGTTGCGCCAGGCTCCAGTTTCAGTAGGAGCTGGGTGTCATCGGCATATTGGTAGCCCCCTAGGCCGAAGCTCCGGCTATACCACCAGCCAACGGCCGAACATAGATGTTAAACAACGTTGGTGATAATATGGCGCCTTGGGGCACTCCGCACTCGAGGAGAGATTTCCTAGATGTTTGGCCTAGCCATTCAACTCGCTGACTACGTCCGCGCAGGAAGGAGCTAAGCCAAGCTAAAGCTGTTCATTTATTTAGTCATCAACGCGCTTGTAAAAAGGGTGGGGTGAGTCCTTCCTAAGAATCTTCGTTTCCGAAGTAATGCCGAGAGATATATAAATATAATTAGGCTTTTTATATATATATATAGAGAGAGAGAGAGAGAGAGAGCTGTACGCATGCAACAGTGTGTGGGTATGTGTGTGTGTGTTGCTCGTGACTGCGTGCCCCTCACCGACTCCGGCCCCAAGTGGGTGAGCCGGGTGGCAGCGTTAAGCAACAGCCCCCAGCGAAAGCCCCGAAATGAAAAAGGGAAGGCCGCGGATCACGGTCCCGTTGCTTTTGAACCGGCACCTCGCTCTCGTATCACAGGAGACACCGGCTTTCTACAACAAAAGGAAGCATCAAACGCCACGCCACAGAGACCTTAAAAGGGCCCGAAATATTTAAAGCAGCTGTAATCCGGGAAGCCGCGTTCACCCCATGCACGAACCCACATCCTTTTCAAGGCACATCACAGCCGGGTTTGGTGAAAAAAAAATTATTACAGAAACAAACAACCTTTCCTGCCATGCGCTCTTCCAATCCCTCCTCTCTCTTTCTCTCTTTCTCTTTCTGCATTTCTTTATTCCTCCAGTTGATGCTAATCTTCACTGAGGCCATCCCTTTGCAGCCAGGAAACATCGTCCGGACAATTCGCCGGGAAGCGTAGTCTCCAGAAAGCATTGCTAACTGCAACGTTACCTCGATATCCCTTCCTTCTGAACCCAAAGGTTGCCTGTTGACAAGGGCGGCTCGTCTGGCTTCATAACAATAAGGCTTTCCTGTCACTAACAGGAATTGGGCTGAAGAGATGCACGTGGAAAGAGCCCCCATTGTTTGCCATTTGCATTGTTGCCGGTTCGTACGCTTTCAACGGCAGCTCTTCTCCCAAATGGAAACCTGGGTTTGCCGAATTTAACGGGGAAGGGAAAGGGTTGGATCCACTAAAATCTTGAATGGGGGCAGTGCGCTCCACAACATCGAAACCATGCACCCCCTGACAACCTATTTCTTTCTTGCATTTCCAGCACTTCTTACTGTAATTTTTATTAAACTTGGCGATTTTATCCGGAGTGAGGTACCACCGATGGAAAATTTTCAGACTGCTTTCTTTTAGATCAGGGGCGGGCAATTATTTTTGCCAAGGGGCCACACGAGAACCAAAAAATATTACGGAGTGCCGCACCTAAAGGCTGAACTACATTCTAATCTACATAATGTATTTATTTATTTATTTACTATATATTACACGTCATTAATATTAACATATTAATATATCAAGAAATATTCATATATTATTAGTATTAATATCACAATTATTATATTATAGTACAGGGCTGTCCAACTGCCGACCCTGCAGGTGTTTTGGCCTTCAAATCCCAGAAATCCTAGCCAGTTTACCAGTTGTTAGGATTTCTGGGATTTGAAGGCCAAAACACCTGCAGGGTCGGCAGTTGGACAGCCCTGGTATAGTATATACAGTATATATATACATTATAATATATTGAAATTATAATATAATATAACACTATATTATTATATTATTATTATAAAATAATAAAATTATTATTATAAAATAATAATAACAACCACTAAAATTAAATTAAATTATATTCAAGAAGATAAGATGCGAACCAAGACAAAGGCTGACAGGAAGACGAAGGATCCCAAGATGGAATGGCCCAATGGCCCCATCGCGGGCTCTGTGGGGCCCGGGTCGGCAGACAGGCCGGAGGAGCGGCGGCTTGGGAGTGCCTGCCATCCCTGGAGGCGATCCTGGCCTGCAGGGGGAGCACTCGGCAATCTTAGGCGGCTGATTGCCCTGGCGACCTAGAAGACGTTTAAGTCTTCCGGGTCGCCATGGTGATCAGCCCCGTGCAGGTCGCTGAGTGCTCCCGTTGCAGGCCCGGATCACCTCCAGGGATGGCGGGCACTCCAAAGCCGCCGCTCCTCTGGCTTGTCTGCTGAATTGCGAGAATTGTCATGCTATTTACACTGAGGAGTGAAATAACAACAACAGCAACAATTTTATTTCTTACACACCTCTCCTCATGGTTAGAGGAGGAGATCTATCCATCCGTCTGTCTGTCTGTCTTTCTATCTCACAGAAACACAGAGTATGGAACATTGGAGTACATGGGAGCACTTGGTGACCTGCGGGGGCTGATCGCCGTGGCGACCCGTAAGTCTTGATCGTTTTCCGGGTCGCCACGGTGATCAGCCGTCTCAGATTGCCGAGTGCTTCCCCTGCAGGCCAGGATCGCCTCCAGGGATGGCGGGCACTCCAAAGCCGCCGCTCCTCTGGCTTCTCTGCTGACACAGGCCCCACAGAGCCCGCGATGGGATGGCGGCAGTGGCACCCCTTCCTCTTGGCCCCGCCCCCGATGCCCTTCTCCTGCGCCAGACAGAATCGGCTGGCGGGCCGGATCCGGCCCACGGTCCGTAGGTTGCCCACCCCTGTTTTAGATCGTATGCATAAGTATAGTTGAGATGTTTCTTCCAAAAAAATTCCCAAGATTTTAATGGGATTGTATGGCCTACATCTTGGGCCCATTTAATCATGCATACCTTTATCGTCTCCTCTTCCGTCTGCCACTCAAGTAGTTTGTCATATAGATAAGATATCCTTTTGTTATTTTTTTTTTGATTAGATCTTGCCAAAAGTTATTTGTTACACAGAAGCCCCAATTTTTTTTCTTTTTTTGTAGGGAATTCTCATAATAAGCCCAACCACCCCTTTGAATAACAAGCTCGGCGTGACTCCCGAGAAGCAAGATATGCTCGTTTCCTTTCAATGGATATCTATAAACCACATTCGTTTTCTGAAAAGGAGCATGCCTTCCGAGAATAGCCGCCATCATCCTGATGTTCCCTGTCTGTTTTCCAACTACCAAACATGTCGTTCCAATCTACCAAATTTGTTAGTTCACCTTAAAGCTGAGGAAGGAGATGTTTCAGAAGGAAGAATGGCTTCGGCTGCTGAAGGAGACTTTGCTTTTTCACAACAGGTAAATGCACGGAAATCTTGAGCGCAAGGACATTTCCTTCTAGTTTCCTGATTTTGCTTTGATCCACAATTCTGTTGCAATGAGCAAAATGAGATAAGTGGCATTGCTAGAGTGGTGCAAAGGGGTGTGGAGCACAATGGGTGTCACCATCAGAGCGAGTGACACCCCCAGGGGCAGTCTAAGGTAATTTTAAATGGTAAGCGAACATTACTTTGGTGCCCCCCCAACATTATTTTGGCACCACCCCCCCTGCAGCAAGCACTCCCTCCCCCGCTCGAGCCTTTCATCCCGCCGCCCCCGCGTGTTTCCATTGGCCGAGGTCAGGCCTTAGAGCAGTGTTTCTCAACCTGGGGGTCGGGACCCCTATGGGGGTCGCGAGGGGGTGTCAGAGGGGTCGCCAAAGACAATCAGAAAATACATTATTTTCTATTGGCCATGGGGGTTCTGTATGGGAAGTTTGGTTCAATTCCATTGTTGGGGGAGTTCAGAAAGCTCTTTGGTTGCATGTGAACTATAAATCCCAGCAACTACAATTCCCAAATATCAACGTGTATTTTCCCCAAACTCCACCTGTGTTCACATTTGGATATATTGAGTATTTGCGCCAAGTTTGATCCAGATCTATCATTATTTGAGTCCACAGTGCTCTCTGGATGTAGGTGAACTCCAACTCCCAAACTCAAGGTCAATGTCCACCAAACCCTTCCAGTATTTTCTTTTGTGTCATGGGAGTTCTGTGTGCCAAGTTTGATTCAACTCCATTGTTGGTAGAGTTCAGAAAGCTCTTTGATTGTACATCCCAGCAACTACACCTCCCAAATGACAAAATCACCCCCCACAACCCCACCAGTATTCAAATTTGGGTCTATTGGGTATTTGTGCCAAATGTGGTCCGGTGAATGAAAATACATTTTACATGATGATTCATAACAGTAGCAAAATGACAGTTATGAAGCAGCAACGAAAATGATTTTATGGTTGGAGGTCACCGCAACATGAGGAACTGTATTAAGGGGTCTTGGCAATGGGAAGGTTGAGAAACACTGCCTTAGAGTAAGCCGGCGAGGGCGATCTCCCACCTGTCATCAGCCAGAAGCCTCCTCGACCTCCAGCATCCTGACCTCGACCTGCCCCGAAATAGATCACCTGAGCGAGCCCGTGACTCAGGGCTTGTCTCGCGACGCAGGCGCACTCTGAGAAGGCGCCTGGTGCTGCCTCCTCTTTCTTCTCCCCGTCAAGCTTCCTCCTCCTCCTCAAACCCAGCGCTCCGAAGCTTCCCATTGGCTGCCGGGCGCACGCGCCACGCATTCCCACCTCCCCTTCTTCTCTTACGCCCACCGCCACCCCGAACCTTATTTTCAAGAAGCCGCTCTTTTTTTCCCTCCCCCCTTTCATTTCCAAAATGGCTTCCTTTCGGGTCTTAATAACACACAATAACAGACTAACAGTTTATATGTCACGTTCTCACGGGAGCACCCTGAGGTGGGGGTGGGGTGTCACTCTCCCCTCAAGGACCTATGGCCTCACGACACCGAGGGGGCAGCTTTGTGTTGCAGGAAAGGCCCTCTTAGTTGGGCTCCTTTCCTAACGTGACGCTGTCTGGCGGGCGGGGGAATGTGCCCATTACCCAGATGGCGCGGCTGGCGCCCCACGCAGCGGCGTCCTTTGCCTAATGGTAGGACCACCCCGGGTGACACCCAAAGGATTGTGGCACCAGAAGAGATGCCATGCTTGGCCCTCCACCTACTCCAGGGGGCAAAAGTGCGTAGCGTAACATGACCTTCTCTTCCCCCTCTTTTCTCTTTCCCTCGGGTAGGATTAGGCCCCTCAGCCATGGCCACCTTTCCTCCTACAGATCCAAGAAACCAACCCAGTGCGGTAGCATTTCCCAAAGGAAAGCCACCAACCGGATGGGAGTATATGCTGCTGAGACAACAGCATGCAGGGATTGGGAGTTGTTGCATCCAGCACCTGTGCCTTAAATTTCCCCCCCTGTTTACATGGCACCGGCAGTGCTTGCTATCTCATGGCAGGAGGAAAGAAGTCAGCTGTCCACCAAGGGGTCTCACCAGAGCGGCGAGGAGGGATGATTTCCCAAAGTCCAGGACCAGGTAGATTAGAGTTCCTCAAACTAAGGCCCAGGGGTGAGATGCAGCGTCCAAGACACTTTACTCAGCCCCCACCCTAAGCCCCTGACATTAAGTCCAGTCGTGACCAACTCTGGGGTGTGGTGCTCACCTCCATTTGTAAGCTGAAGAGTCAGCATTGTCCATAGACACCTCCAAGGTCATGTGGCCCGCATGACTGCATGGAGCGCCATTACCTTCCCGCCGGAGTGGTACCTATTGATCTACTCACATTTGCATGCTTTCGAACTGGATGTTAAGATTGTCTGGGGAGGCCCTGCTCTCGATCCCGCCTGTGTCATAAATACATTTGGTGGGGATGAGAGACAGGGCCTTCTCAGTAGGCCTGGATTACCCATAAGGCCACCCTACGCCAAGGCCTAGGGCGGCACCCATGGGGGGGGAGCAGCAGGTCTGGACCCCCCCTCCAAAGTTAAAAAAATCGGGGGGGAAATTTAAAAAAAATTCAAAAAAATAATAATAAAATAGTGTGCATGCGTGCGGCCACCACCCGCCGCTCCCCGGATTCGAACCTGCGACCTTTTGGCCGGAGAGATAGCACAGCGGTAGCAACCGCTGTGCTGGCAATCTGAAGATCTGGAGATTGCTGGTTCGAATCCCGGGCTGGTTTGGAGACCCAGCTGTGAGCCCTGTCCACTGTTTACCCAACAGTTCGAAAACAGCTCAGCTGTGATTGGATGAAACTGGGAACCGCCAAGCGGGGAAGGATTTTTTCAAAGAAGGACTTGCAAAGCCTAAATAAGTATGATTGGCTGTCCGAAGGTGGAATGAGGAAAAAACAGAGGCTCTCCGTCATGAGGATGAAGCAACAGCACCACCTTGTGACGTAATGGCGCAATCACACCTTGTGACGCACCCTGTGATGTAGCCCGAAGAAAAATCCTTCTAAAAAATTGTACTGTTATATGTTGTATGTTGTATGTAATTGTATGTGGAACTGGCAGGGACTGTCTGCCGTATGTGTGATGTAATCCGCTCTGAGAAGAGCGGAATATAAATAAAGTGTATTATTATTATTATTATTATTAACAAGCTCGGCAACTCAGCACTTTAACCCACTGCCTTCTTTTCCAACTATAGTTTGTCACCTAACAGTCTGGGGGACCATGAACCGGTCCTCAGATTAAATATTTTGGGGACCCCTGTTTTGAATTCCAGACACTGCTCCCTTTCTCAAGACTGGGTGACAGCAATCCTAGAGATGCCATTGGAAGGAGTAGTCCATTGTTGTTGGTGGTGAAGGCGTTGACAGTCTAGGATTTCAGTGTCAAGGATGAACTTTGACAGTTATTTGTGAGCAGAATCCATCATGTTTTGTTTTTCTGCAGGTCAGTTTAAGCAAAGCCGACACAAGAAGCAAGAGATCCATTAAGCCAGTGTTTCCCAACCAGTGTGCCATGGCACACTAGTGTGCCGTGAGCGATCATCAGGTGTGCCGTGGGAAATTGGAACCTCCAATCCCCTTTCTTCCCCCTCCTGCCGAACACTTTTTCTTCTCCACTCAGGCTCCCTTCTTCCCAGCCTCGCTCTGCTCACTTTGCCTCTCTTTACTAATGCTGCCGCTTCGGCGGGGGGGGGGGGGGGGGAGGAAGACGTGGCCCGTGCGGGCGCTACTGCGCAGACTTGCCCCACGTCTTCCTCCCTCCCCTCCACAGTGCTCTCTGGATATAGGTGAACTATAACTTCCAAACTCAAGGTCAATTCCCAAGCAACCCCTTTCAGTACTTTCTGTTGTTAAGGAGAGTTCAATAGGCCAAGTTTGGTTCAATTCCATTGTTGCAAGAGTTCAGGATGCTCTTTGATTGTGGGTTAACTATAAATCCCAGAAACTGTAACTCCCAAATGTCAAGGTCTATTTTCCCCAAACTCCATCTGTGTTCACATTTGGGCATATTGAGTATTCATGCCAAGTTTGGTCCTGATCCAACATTGTTTGAGTCCACAGTGCTCTCTGGATATAGGTGAACTACAACTCCAAAACCCAAGGTCAATGCCCACCAAACTTTTATAGTATTTTCTCTTGGTTATGGGAGTTCTGTGTGGGACGTTTGTGTCTTTCTGTCATTCCTGCCAGGATATCTATGTTGTGTTCATAGAAAACGGTCCAGGTTTCACACTGATTTAAAAACATATTAACTATATGTATTACTGTGTTAGAGTGTCATTTTATAGTATTTTCTCTTGGTTATGGTAGTTCTGTGTGGGAAGTTTGATTCCATTCCATCATTGGTGGAGTGCGGAATGCTCTTTGATTGCGGGTGAACTATAACTCCCAGCTGTTGAGCAAGACCTTCGTGTGTGTCTTGCTGCCATTCCTGCCAGGATATCTATGTTGTGTTCATCGAAACAGGCCCAGGTTTCACACTGAGTGTATAAATACATTTAAAAACATATTAACTATATGTATTACTGTGTTCGAGTGTCATTTGGTGTCACTTGGGTTGGTGGTGTGCCCCAGGATTTTGTACATGTAGAAAATGTGCCGCGGCTCATAAAAGGTTGAAAAACACTGCATTAAGCTCTTTGGGTGAGATTTTATCCCGCGACTGAGCCTCTTTTCCATTGCCTTGCCACCTTTCCATAGGTTGCAGAAAGAGGCCTTGTTCATGTCTTGGCGGTTTCCCAACTTTTCTCGGGAAGCTTGCTTCGTTTCTGCATGTACAAGCCCCGTAGATGCTCATCTATTCCGTCATTTGTGGGCAAGGCTCGATGCAAAAGGTGATTCGGACAATTAAGGCTAAAGTTAATTAGTAGTTGATCTTCGTATACAGTGGCACCAAGGCTTCCCAAACACAGATCCTCGCTCCTTTCGTGAATTACCTGTCCCAGGATTTAGGGACAGATATGTAAAATATGATAAAAAGGGATCTAACGTTCGAAGGCAGGAAGAGACAGGATTCGGATTGCAGGAGGTTTGGGTTGCATTTCTGACAAGGGCTGTCTTATTATTTCTTCCCACTGTTGGGAAGCGGATTGATAAATGTACAGATAAATAAAAGGAAACTAATTAGAGGAGAAAGAAGGGATGTAGATTTGACAGACAAGCATTCTCTCAATAGCGCTGCTAGCTAGTTTGGAGCGAGAAAGAGAAGCCTGCCAAAACCTGGCTTGCTCTTCCAGTCGTTGCTTTTTCCAGCCTGCCGACGGGTGAGGCTCTAAGTGCCGCTTATGGATTTAGCATGTCAAAAGTGTAAAGAACACCGGGCGAAGGCTGACAGGGCCTCTGTCCTGAAGTCACCCCGAGGGGCTGCCCCATTGGAGGGGTCCACAAAGAGGGTGACCTTCCCAACAGGGTGAAATGCTCGGCAGCCCTTCGTCACAATGGGACGGGGCTTTGCTTTCGCCTCCTCGCGTTGGCTGAATCGCCGGCGCTTTGTTGGCATCGATGGAGATGTCCAACTCTCTCTGAACCCAGGAAAAAAGTTCTTAATCTTGAAACAGATCATTGCAGCCCTGGAGGAATCGGGAGAGATTCATATACATTTTAAAGGAGTGATTTTAAACCAGTCTGTTTTCAGAAAATGCAAGCCAGTCGATAGGTAGGTAGGTGGGTAAATAGAGACAGATAGATAGTTGATAGATGTACATAGATAAGATACATAGATAGATATACATAGATTTATGCATAGATAGATAGATAGAGACATAGACATAGACAGATACATAGATATACATAGATAGATACATAGATAGATGAATAGAAAAATAGATATACATAAATACATAGATATACATAGATACGTAGATAGATGAATAGATAAATAGATATACATAAATACATAGATATACATAGATACGTAGATAGATGAATAGATAAATAGATATACATAAATACATAGATATACATAGATACGTAGATAGATGAATAGATAGATTGATATACTTACATACAGTAAATACATAGATCTACATAGATACATAGACAGATACATAGATATACAGTATATATATAGATAGATACATAGATACATACATAGATATACATAGATACATAGACAGATACATAGATAGATAGAGACATAGACAGATACATAGATATACATAGAAACATAGATAAATAGATATACATAAATACATAGATATACATAGATAGATACGTAGATAGATGAATAGATAGATATACATACATAAATACATAGATATACATAGATACATAGACAGATACATAGATATACATAGATAGATAGATACATAGATATACATAGATATACATAGATAGATATACATAGATAGATATACATAAATATATATACATACTGTAGATAGATACGTAGATAGATGAATAGATAAATAAATATACATAAATACATAGATATACATAGATAGATACGTAGATAGATGAATAGATAAATAGATATATACATACATAAATGCATAGATATACATAGATACATAGACAGATACATAAATGCATAGATACATAGTAAACATACTGTAGACAGATACATAGATATACATAGACAGATACATAGACTGATACTAGATAGATAGATACGTAGATAGATGAATAGATAGATAGATACATACATACATAAATACATAGATATACATAGATACATAGACAGATACATAGATACATAGATACATACATGCATAGATACATAGTAAACATAGACAGATACATAGACTGATACTAGATAGATAGATACGTAGATAGATGAATAGATAAATAGATCGATATATACATACATAAATACATAGATATACATAGATACATAGACAGATACATAGATACATACATACATACATGCATAGATACATAGTAAACATAGACAGATACATAGACTGATACTAGATAGATACTCTTACGACTACAACAAAAACATCAACACTGAATGTATTACCTGCTTCTCCCTGCGGCACAAGACTGGATACAACATCATTAAAACAAGAGATAAAACACTATTAAAAGACGTACAACAAGATACACAGAGTTAAATTCCACTGACGAAATGCTGAAATGATAGATAGTAGGTAGGTAGGTAGTAAAGGGAGAGAGATAGTATCAACGAGACGGCAATCCCACAGCTCTTGGAAGCAATTGTCATTACAATCAGCAGAATATACTCGCATGTAAATGTGTTTGATACAAAGGTTTCACGGTATGTTTAAACACTCCTGTGTAAATGAACACGATCCACCCACCCGAGCGAAAGGATGGATTAGAACGTGTTGTTTCCTTCTTGCTCTTTCCTTTTCTTACCTTTCCGCATGTCTCTCGTTTGTGCGCTGCAATGTGCAGCTCCAAACATATCCAGATGTGTTTTAATGCATTCTACGGTGTCAAAATATACTTACCAATGTGTGCTTTTGAGCTAAACAAGAGTACACACTTACAGATGTGTGCCCTGTGGCGGGGAGGGGGGGATCAATTCTAAATTAATATTTCAATGTTAATTTTCTTGCCGAGTGTGTGAGTTTGTGTCTGTCTGCTTTGAAAGGCAGAATAATCTATAAAAAGAGGAGCAAACAGGCTTCAGACGCATGGAACCGAATAGGGAATGATAGCCTAACGTCGATTGAGTCAAATAATCGATGCCCATTAAACGTACGGGGAAGTATTTAAACCTTTTGTGGAAAGCAAAGCATGGAGTCAGGGTGGGGTGGGGGAAAGGCGCATCCAAATGGTTTGCCTCGCAATTTACGCGGCAGGGGCCGTGACTTTCTCAGGGTGCGCGATGCCGTGAATATTTGGAATGGCTTCAAAGCCAAAAAGAGCCACGCTTGAAAGGGACTTTTTTCAGAAGCCGGCAGGCTCCGCGAATCCAGCCGCTTTTCAGCCTCGAGCAGCAGCGCTCGCTTTTTGTCCAAAGACAGAGAAGTTAGAAAAACCGTCGGGCAAAAGTGATCCCTGCAGACGATGGATCGTTGTCTCCTTTCAGTTCTGGGAACCTATTGTGCTCTCTTCCCATCAGCCCAGTTCGTATTACACATCCAGGATGATTGGGGCCATCTTTTAACCTGCGTCGTTCAGGAGAAGCCATGGGTGTGCATTGAGCATCTACACTCCATGGCTCGATGCGATGGAATCCTGACAGTTTTCGTTCGGCGAGACAACAGCACTTTGGGGCAGAGAAAGCTAAATACAGTTTTACAAGGTCATCTTACAACCTCTTTACTCTGGGTTGTTGTAGGTCAGTGTTTTTCGACATTTTTTGAGCCGCGGCACATTTTTTTCATTTACGAAATCCTGGGGCACACTACCAACCAACAAAGGTAGTTCAACACAATATGGCAATCACTTTTTCATTTTATATAATCAAATCATACAATAACAGTAACAATCACATTCCTTATCTATGAGCATCCAACATGGTACCGTGTCTGTGGTGCGGCTGTAGCGACATAGTGTCTATAGGAAGTACATCTCCATAAGTTCAGTCCGTACACACTGGGCTCAATAGTCCGGGGCTCAATAAGAGCATAAACACAGGTACAGGGATGCATGAAGGTAATCCATAACCATAGACCGAAAAGAACCGAAGCCACTACCAACCAAAATGACACAAAATGACACTCTAACACAGTAATACATATAGTTAATATGTTATTAAATGTAGGAAAGGCAGAAAGACACGAACTTCCCACACAGAACTCCCATAACCAAGAGAAAATACTATAAGAATTTGGTGGGAATTGACCTTGAGTTTTGGAGTTGTAGTTCACCGACATCCAGAGAGCACTGTGGACTGAAACAATGTTGGATCAGGACCAAACTTGGCATGAATACTCAATATGCCCAAATGTGAACACTGATGGAGTTTGGGGAAAATAGACCTTGACATTTGGGAGTTACATTTTCTGGGATTTATAGTTAACACACAATCAAAGGGCATCCTGAACTCTTGCAACAATAGGATTGAACCAAACTTGGCCTATTGAACTCTCATTACCAACAGAAAGTACTGAAAGGGTTTGCTTGGGAATTGACCTTGAGTTTGGAAGTTGTAGTTCACCTACACCCAGAGAGCACTGTGGACTCAAACAATGTTATGTTGTGTTGTTGTTTCTTTTCTATCTAATTCATAGGAGCACCGCCATCAGCTGAAATCAACTTGAAGGCAAAGGACAACAAGTAACACAAAATGACACTCTAACACAGTCATACATATAGTTAATATGTTTTTAAATGTATTTATACACTCAGTGTGAAACCTGGGCCTGTTTCGATGAACACAACACAGATATCCTGGCAGGAATGGCAGAAAGGCACAAACTTCCCACACCGAGCTCCCATAACCAAGAGAAAATACTATAAGAGTTTGGTGGGAATTGACCTTGAGTTTTGGAGTTGTAGTTCACCTATATCCAGAGAGCACTGTGGAGGGGAGGGAGGAAGACGTGGGGCGAGTCTGCGCAGTAGCGCCCGCATGGGTCCTGTCTTCCTTCCTTCCCCCTCCAGCAGAAGCGGCAGCGTGAGCAAAGCGAGGCAAAGCGAGCAGAGCGAGGCTGGGAGGAAGGGAGCCCGAGTGGAGAAGAAGAAGTGTTCGGCAGGAGGGGGAAGAAAGGGCATTGGAGGTTCCAATTTCCCACGGCACACCTGATGATCGCTCATGGCACACTAGGGGGGAAGACGTGACCCGTGCGGGCACTACTGCTTAACAAGAAAGCATCAGCATCACCATTTTAAATATACAAATATAGCAGTGTTTCTCAACCTTCCTAATGCCGCGACCCCTTAATACAGTTCCTCATGTTGTGGTGACCCCCAACCATAAAATTATTTTCATTGCTACTCCATAACTGACATTTTGCTACTGTTATTAATCGTCATGTAAATATCGAATATACAGGATGGATTTTCAATCACTGGACCAAATTTGGCACAAAAACCCGATAAGCCCAAATTTGAATACGGGTGGGGTTGGGGGGGGGGTGTGATTTTGTCATTTGAAGTTGTAGTTGCTGGGATTTATAGTTCACCTACAATCAAAAGCATTCTGAACCCCACCAATGATGGGATTGAACCAAACTTGGCACACAGAACTCCCATGACCAAGAGAAAATACTGGAAGGGTTTGATGTGCATTGATGTTGAGTTTTGGCGTTTGTAGTTCACCTAACCCTGAGAAGAGAGCACTGTGGATTCAAACAATGATGGATCTGGACCAAACTTGGCACAAATACTCAATATGCCCAAATGTGAACACTGGTGGAGTTTGGGGGAAATAGACCTTGACATTTGGGAGTTGTAGTTGGTGGGATTTATAGTTCACCTACAATCAAAGAGCATTCTGAACCCCACCAATGATAGAATTGGGCCAAACTTCCCACACAGAACACCCATGACCAACAGTAAATACTGTGTTTTCTGATGGTCTTTGGCGACCCCTCTGATACCCCCTTGTGACCCCCACAGGGGTCCCGACCCCAGGTTGAGAAACACTGAAATATAGGAACATTAAAACAAGATTAAATATACTACTACTACTACTACTACTACTACATTTACAAAATCCTGGGGCACACCACCAACCAAAATGACACTCTAACACAGTAATACATATAGTTAATATGTTTATAATAATAGTTAATAGTTAATAATTAATAATAGTTAGAGTTAATAGTTAATAATAATAATAATAATAATAATAATAATAATCAAGTTCTGTACCAAAACTTCCATTTGTACCAAGGCTTCCCCGAATTGTGGAACACATCCCCTGAAACAAAAGCATCAATGGTACCCATAGGTTTTGGCTCCTTCATTGATGAAGAATTGCCGAGAAAGACAAAGTGGCAGAAAGACAAAATAGAGATAGTGGGAAGAGACTGGAGCCATCGCCTTGGCTTTGTCCGGCGTTTCTCTGTTTCGCTTCCTTTTACGAAATGTATTCTCTCCGAATGGATTGCCCCAGGGGTGGGTCACCCGCCCTTGCTGCGATTTTAAACTTTTTTTGTTTTGTTTTGTTTTGGGGGGTCTAACTAAGACGTGCCTTCACTTTGGATGCCTTCGAAGAATGTCACCTTAGCTACGGTTTCCTGAAAAGAGAGCCTAGACCTCTGGCCCCGGCGGAGCAGAGCTTGAACCACTCCGCGCATGGCCTCCTGACACAGCCGTCGCCTCTGCTTAACGCCTTTGATCCCATCTCTGCATCCAAATCCATCCAAAGACAAACAAACACGAGCAGCGAGGGCCTGGCATCCAGGTGAGAGGCAAGTGTGTCATTTTGAGATATCTAAAGCTATATCCATGCAAAAGATTTGGATATTTATTTATTTACTAGCTTTGGGACCCAGCGAACTGCACCAGGATGTAGAGTGGGTCTTGAGGGTTCTGTGTGCCAAGTTTGGTCTTGTTCTCTCATTGTTAGGGGTCGCAAAGTGTTTTGGGCTTAAACTCCCACCATGCCTGACTGCCTCAGGCCTTTTTCTTTCCCCCTCTGCCACTTTAGAGCATCGGAATGTTCGTGTTGGCGACTGCCTCAGGCCTTTGCCTGATCCTCCTCTGCCAGTTTAAAGGGTCGGAATGTTCGTGTTGGCGACTGCCTCAGGCCTTTGCCTTCTTCTCCTCTGCCACTTTAGAGCCTCGGAATGTTCATGTTGGCGACTGCCTCAGGCCTTTGCCTTCTCCTCCTCTGCCACTTTAGAGCCTCGGAATGTTCATGTTGGCGACTGCCTCAGGCCTTTTTCTTTCCTCCTCTGCCACTTTAGAGCCTCGGAATGTTCATGTTGGCGACTGCCTCAGGCCTTTGCCTTCTCCTCCTCTGCCACTTTAGAGCCTCGGAATGTTCATGTTGGCGACTGCCTCAGGCCTTTGCCTTCTTCTCCTCTGCCACTTTAGAGCCTCGGAATGTTCATGTTGGCGACTGCCTCAGGCCTTTGCCTGATCCTCCTCTGCCAGTTTAGAGGGTCGGAATGTTCGTGTTGGCGACTGCCTCAGGCCTTTGCCTTTCCTCCTCTGCCACTTTAGAGCCTCGGAATGTTCATGTTGGCGACTGCCTCAGGCCTTTGCCTTCTCCTTCTCTGCCACTTTGGAGCCTCGGAATGTTCATGTTGGCGACTGCCTCGGGCCTTTGCCTTCTCCTCCTCTGCCAGTTTAGAGGGTCGGAATGTTCGTGCTGGCTGGCCAATAGAGGCGTTATGCAAATACTCCCTCACTGGCAACCAATCATGTTGTCAGAATGTAGAGGCCGGGAGCCAATCCGAACGCTGGCACATATTCCTCCACAAACACTGACTTTTATATATATAGATAGATGTATTTACTATATTTTTATACCGCCCCTCTCAGCCCGAAGGCAATTCGAGGCTTTGTACACATGGCAAGGACTGCCCACATATAAAATACATCAGCAATTAATAAAACAACCATATAAAAACACAAATTTAGCAATTACTTTTTTTAAAAAAAACAAACACAATCTCAGCGTCTCATTATTAAAATCGATTTCCATTGCGTCGTCATCGTTCCTTAAGTCTCAATTTAGCTAGTTACACTTCATCTGCAAATGCCTGGTCAAACAGCCAGGTCTCAACTTTCTTGCGAAATGTCAAGAGGGAGGGGGCAGCTCTGATGTCACTAGGAAGAGCGTTCCAAAGTCGAGGGGCCACCACTGAAAAGGCCCTGTCTCTCGTTCCCGCCAATCGCGCTTGCGAAGAGGGCGGGATCGAGAGCAGGGCCTCCCCAGATGATCTTAAACATCTCGGAGGTTCATAGGGATATAGCAGAACAAGATAGCTATGGCACCAGGTTTGCCTTAATAAACTCACCACAGGTGAAATGTTTACACACAAGTGAGAGGCAAGTGAGTAATACATATAGATGTTATAGAGATAATATAGATATAGATTAGATATAGATAGATAATTTGTATATAACAGAACACGGTAGCTAAGCTATGGCACTATGGTTGCCTTAATAAACCAAGGACAAGTAAAATGTTTACACATACACACACACACACACACACACACAAGTGGGAGCAGGCCCGGATTACCCATAAGGCCACCCTAGGCCATGGCCGGAGGGGGCGCAGTTCACGGACCAAAAAATATGTTGAAACAAAACCGCAACGTGCGGCATGGAGATGACTCTCTCTCTCTCTCTCTCTCTCTCTCTCTCTCTCTCTCTCTCGGGGGAGGGCAGGGGGAGAGCGCTGTGAAGGGGCAGAGGAGGAGGCAATGGCACCCCCTGCCATCGCCCCACCCCCTTGTCAAGGAAGGAGTGCGCGAGGAGGAGGAGGCGGAGGGAAGCCCCCTGGGCCGCTGCGGGCATGCGCGGCACCCAGGAACATGGCGGAGGAAGCAGAGGCACTCACGCCCTCCTTCCTTGACACGGGGTGCTGCGCATGGCCGGCAGCGGCCCCGGGGGTGGGGCTTCCCTCCTCCTCGCGCCCTCCTTCCTTGAGTCAAGGAAGAGAGACAGGGCCTTTTCAGTGGTGGCCCCTCAACTTTGGAACGCTCTTCCTAGTGACATCAGAGTCAAGGAAGGAGAACGCGAGGAGGAGGAGGAAGGAAGGGAAGCCCCCGGGGCCACTGCCGGACATGTGCGGCATCCAGGAACATGGCAGAGGAGGCAGAGGTGGCTTGAATCCCGGCACAGTTGCCACCCCGCAGCAGCCTTCACGCTGAAAGGTCATGTGAGCACGGGAAGAAGGGCTCGACGCCTGTGGGGGAAAAGAAGGAGAAGCAGGGTTGGAATTAGGCCAGGATTCTCCTTGCTCATGTGGGGGGGGGGGGGGCGGTAGCGGTTGGTTTGATGGCATAATTTCAAACTGTGGCCTAGGGCGCCCAAAGGGGTTAATCCAGGCCTGAGTGAGAGGCAATCAAGTACTACATATAGATGATATATATAAAGATAGATAGATAGATGACAGATAGATAGATTTGAATTTAAAGAACAAGGTAGCTATGGCACAAGGGTTGCCACAGATGAAATATTTACACACAGAGAAGTCAGAGACAATTGAGTAATATATATAGACTAGCTGTACCCGGCACGCGTTGCTGTGCCCTATTTAGGAGATGCGAGAAAGTTTGAGTATGTAAGGGTTGGAATTGATCTTAGTTATGGTCTTGGTGGGGTCATGGCTGTGTCGTTGTGGGTTGTTCTGGTGGGTGGGATGTTGAAGTCCTGGGGAGTTGTCGGTGTGTGGTGTTGCTGGCGTTCTGCAGAGCTTGTGGATATACAATCTTTTGTGTCTTTCCGTCTGCTGTGTTGATGTAAAGGTTCTCGCTACATAGAGTTGTCCGTGGGAGAAGCCTTCTGTGTCAAGGTCTGTGCCACAGATTTGTAGTGTTTGTCCTTGAGCCTTGTGTATGGTGATGGCAAAAGCTAGTGTAGTGCAGTGTCTTTCTGTTCTGGCGTTTGTTCTGCTCTTTTTGTGTGTGATGTATGTAGCGTTGCGAGTGTGTCGTCCGATGCTGTTCTTTTTAGGAGGCATGGCTTGTCTTTTGGGTCAGCTTATGCCTGTGTGGAAGGAAGGAATGGCATACAAATGGGTTCAGCAGTAGACGCAAGTTTGTGTTATGTGCGTATTGTGTTGTGTGTAGGTATTACGTTTTTGATGAGTTAGTGGGTGTGTGGTGGCATTGTGGGTGGTAGTATGTTGTGGAATGCTTGTGTGGGTGGGGTGTTTTGGGTGTCTGTGTGTGTTTGTAGAATATCAGTGCAGTGCTGTATTGTGTTGTGGTTGGAGTATAGGTGGAGTTGGTTTTTGTTTGTGGTGGTGGTAGGTGTTGTGTGTGCAGGGTCCCGTAAGGTTGGGGGGATGGGTTGTGATAGAAAGTTGTGTTGTGCTGTGTGGGTAGGAATTGCTGGAGAATTGCTCCCTCATAGAGTTTGGTTTTGTCAGTTTAACCCTCAAACACCAACTGACTGAACTGAAATCACTCAGCATTCTATCCTAGCCTTGGCTGGCTGTGCCCAGCATTACTATGGTTACTCAGCCTCCCTGCATTTTGTGTGGGCCAATGTTGGCCAATGGGTTTCGCTGGCTGCCGCAGAGGATGCTGGGAAATGTAGGTTTTTTGTATCGTTGTTTTGGGGGCCTTCTAGGTTTTTTTGGGAAGGGGGGGAGTTTCTTTGCTAAAAACCTTCCTTGCCTGAGGCCTATTTGTGTTGGCAAGTTTGGTGTCTCTGCCTTGGAAGTTTTCTCTGTCTCTGTCAGTCGTTTGGCGACGGGACCTCCTTTATATAATAGATTATATAGATACAGAGCCATAGAAATACATATAGATAGATATATTTGATTATAACAGGACAAGATAGCTAAGCTATGGCACTATGAATGCCTTAATAAACCAAGCACAGGTGAAATGTTTACACACACAGGTGAGAGTCAATTGAGAGATACATATAGATGATATAGATATATAGCCATAGAAATAGATATACCGATAGATAGATAGATAGATAGAGACATTTATTTATTTATTTATTTATTCGGGTTTCTATGCCGCCGACTCCCGAAGGCTCGCGGCGGCTTACAAGAGCCGAAGGCACAATAAAATACAGAAGGTTAAGAACAATTAAAAGCAAGCAACACAGTAAAAACAACAACACAGTTGAGGTAGTGGCACAACCAAGACGCACGGGCCTACCCATCGAAGGCCTGCCTAAACAAATAGGTTTTACAAGCCCGCCTGAACGGGAGCAGGTCCTTCATTGCCCGGGTGTCGGCCGGGAGGGCGTTCCACAGCGTGGGAGCTATGACAGAAAACGCCCTCCGGCGGGTGAATGTCAGCCGTGCCAGCTTCGCCGAAGGTACCTCCAAGAAGTTAGCATCCTCGGACTGCAGTGATCTCAGAGGGCAATATGGAGTGAGACGGTCCCTCAGATACGCTGGCCCCAGGCCGTGCAAAGCCTTAAAGGTGAGAACCAACACTTTGAAGGCAATCCGGTGCTCAATTGGCAGCCAGTGCAGGTCCTGCAAAACAGGTGTTATATGGCAACCTGCTGGAGAGCCAGACAGGAGCCGGGCGGCAGTGTTCTGCACCAGCTTGAGCTTCCGAATCGCCGACAAAGGAAGGCCAATGTAGAGCGCGTTGCAGTAATCTAGTCTTGAGATGACTGTGGCTTGGATCTCCGTGGCGAGGTCGTTCCGGGAGAGATAGGGCGCCAGCCTCCTTGCCTGTCGGAGATGGAAAAAGGCCACTTTGCTGACCGCAGAGACCTGGGCCTCCATGGTCAGCTGAGAGTCCAGATGGACTCCCAGGCTCTTCACGGAAGACGATGGGCATAATGCCGCACCGTCCAGGGTCGGAAGCTGGACATCTACCCCACACGGGCGGCCCAGCCACAAGATCTCCGTCTTCGCCGGATTCACCCTCAACCTACTGGCTCGCAGCCATCCAGTAACGGCTTCGAGGCAGTGCTGGAAATTATCGGGGACGGATCCCGGCCTGCCCTCCATCCTCAGAATGAGCTGGGTATCATCTGCATATTGGTGACACTCCAGCCCATAACTCCGCACCAGCTGTGCAAGCGGCTGCATGTAGATGTTAAATAACAGAGGGGAGAGGATGGCCCCCTGCGGAACTCCACAAACTAATGAGGAGCCCTCGGAGACCACCCCGCCCCTCCTCACACGCTGAGACCGCTGGTGGAGGAAGGAGGTCAGCCATTTTAGGGCTGTCCCCCTCACTCCAGCCATGGCCAGGCGGTGGGTCAATAGATTGTGGTCGACCGTGTCAAACGCTGCCGTGAGGTCCAATAACACGAGCAGCGCAGACCCGCCTTGGTCAAGCTGGCAGCGGAGTTGGTCTGTGATGGAGACCAGAACCGTCTCCGTCCCGTGCCCCGAACGGAAGCCGGACTGGAAGGGCTCTAGCCACGTTGCATCATCTAAGAAGGACTGCAGCTGCTCCATTACTGCCCTCTCAACTACCTTGCCCAGGTACGAAAGATTCGACACTGGGCGGTAGTTGGAGGGAACCGCAGGGTCTAATGACGGTTTCTTCAGTAATGGAGCTACCATTTGAATATAAGAGAACCAGGTAGCTATGGGTTGCCTTAATAAACCAAGCACAGGTGAAATATTTACACACACAGAAGTCAGAGGCAAGTGAATAATACGTATGGATGATGATATAGAAATAGAAATATAATAGATATAGATATATGGTTTGTATACAACAGAACAAGGTAGCTAAGCAATGGCACTATGGTTGCCTTAGTAAACCAACCACAGGTGGAATATTTACACAAAGAGAAGTGAGACGTAAGTGAGATACATATATATAGAGAGGGGGGGCATAGGCATATGCTTGCATTTGAATATAACAGGTAGACATGGCACTATTGTGGCATTTATAAACCAATCATAACTGAAATATTCACACAAACACACAAATAAGAGGCAAGTGATATGCAGAACATTTGAATATAGTTGAAGGAATTGCTATGCCTTTATAAAACAACGGAAATAATTGCTTTTATGCATTTATGACAGAGAGAGCATTTGAATATAATAGAACAAGGTAGCTAATTGGTTGCATTCATGAATCAAACACAACAGAATATTCACACACACACACACACACACACACAAGGGAGAGGCAAGTGAGATATAGATGCTATCGATAGGGGTGGGGATGGAGATAGATATAAACATTTGGACATAACCAAGCAAAGTAGCAATGGCACTATGAATCAACCACAATTGTAATATTTACACACACACACACATGTATGTATATGTGTGTGTGTGTATCACCAAAACATTTGAGTGTAGCAGGGCAACTATGGCACTAAAGTTGCCTTTCTAAAATAACTGCATGGACCCCAGTCTCTGCCCTAAGAGAATGCCTTCTCACACTCAGTGTGTTATGTTATATGGGTCTCAAGAGTCCTATTTGGGCTGTAAGATGTGCATTTAGAGAATAGAGTCCTCTTCTCTGTCTATTGTGATGGCACGCCCGAGCCTTTGGGAAAACTATATTGTCTGGCTTTACTTGGGGGCTATCTGATACCTTCTGATAAGATTAAGACCCTTAGCAGATAGAGGCACTTTGAGGCAAGGTGAAAAGATAACCAAATGAAGATACTGAAACAAGATGAATAAAGGGTTAACTACTCCTGGGACTATCATAGCATAACTTAAAACAATACATTACAAAAGGAGAACTTGCTGGTTGCAGCCTTCTTTCTGGGGTCTTTAAATGTCTCTTTTGCCTCTGGTGCAAAGTGATGGTTATAAACTGCCTTAATCTTCTTTCCTGTGAAGCTTAGGCTGGCCAAAAGCGGTGAAATTAATGTAATTTCTGATATATTGCCAAAGTTTTTCGATCCTTTCCCAAAGGGTACATCTACATTGGTAAATGAATGCAGTTTGGCACTACTTTATGGAATCCTAGGAGTTGTAGTTTAGCAAGGCACCAGAACCCATTCGCAGAAAAGACTCAAAACCTTGAAACGCTACAGCTCCTATAGCCTATATTGGCAAAGATGTCTATAATGGGACATCATAATGGCATACAACTTCTCAATGGTGCAAAAAAAAAATCAGCTAGTAAACGACAAAACTGGGCCTGGAGTTACACTGTCATATAATGCAGTTCCAAACTGCATTATATGGTTAATTTGGTTCAAACGGCAATGCATTGTATGGCAATGTCCTGCGGGCGGAAAGAGGTGGTGTGTGGGATGAAAGAATTGTGGGAGTTGAAGTCCAAATTGCCCCCAGGATGTTAGGAATTGTGGGAGTTGAAGTCCAAAACACCCGGAGGGAAGGCCCAGGTTTGCCCATGCCAGGTCTATACTGACTATGTCACACAGTCCCAAACTGCATTTAATGGCATTGTAAATCCAGGACGATAATGTACCTCCCTTTAATCGTATCCCAAAATCTACAACCATCTGATCCTGAAACCTGGAGTAGAAGTTGATCTCCAGTCCTGAAAATCTGGATCCTCTTTGTGGAGAAAACCTACAAATCTTCAAAAGTATGTACTGGACAACTACAAATCCAAACTTAGAAATCTTGATTGATCTAACAACCATTTCCCAGACTCAGAGGGAAGACGTTACCATCCCGAGAGTGACGCTGCTCTGCATTTTGCACGGTTGTCCTCGGCTCAAAAATTGCAGACAATAATGCATATCCTTAAGGAAATTTGCATCGGAAATCAATGAAAAATCTCCATGCTTTTTTCTGCACACAAAAATGCAGACTGCTGCAGAAATTGGATGAAAACAGAATGATGATGGAACGCGTGCCAGATTGACACCAACCAAGTACAGATTAATTTGTCTATCCCTACATCATAGCCGAGTACATTTATTAAAATGGCCTCTTACCGTCTAAGGCTGGATCTACACTGTCAGATAATGCAGTTTGAATATGGTCCATTTAGATCAGGGGTGCCCACACTTTTTTCAGCATGCGAACTACTTTTAAAATAACCAAGTTAAAAAGATCTACCTTCTCCTGCCGCTGTGCGTGCACTCCTGCCGCCGTGCGCGTGCTCCTGCTGGCCGCGTGTGCGTTTGACACGCTCCTGCTCCTGCCGCCCGTGCAGCATTGCGGGAATGAGGGAGTGTGAGGCTCCCTCATTCCCACAATGCCCTGTGGGCGAAAGAAGCACCACGCGGGCGGAAGGCTCCTGCCACCCGCACGCC
Organism: Anolis apletophallus; assembly: GCA_030556195.1. Classification (NCBI taxonomy): domain Eukaryota; kingdom Metazoa; phylum Chordata; class Lepidosauria; order Squamata; family Anolidae; genus Anolis; species Anolis apletophallus. The sequence continues at coordinate 2,112,138 of JARBWK010000015.1, read as the reverse complement.
GCCTCTTTCCGCCCATGCGCCACCTCTTTCCACCCGCACGGCATTCCGGAGGCCCCGCCTCGTGCTTCCTCATTCCCGCAATGCCCCGAAGGCAGAAAGAGGTGGAGCCTGCCGCCCGCATGGGGTGCTTCTGCCGCGTGCGCGTGCACCCTGCGTGCGGCGCTCCTTCCACCTGCGGGGCATTGCAGGAATGAGGGAGTGCAAGGCTCCATCATTCCCACAATGCCCTGCAGGTGGAAAGAGGTGGTGCACGGGTTGGCGGAGGCTCCTGCAACCTGGCAGGAGCCTCTTTCAGCCTGCGCGCCGCCCTCTTTCATGCCGGAACGAGGGAGCCTCTTTCCATCCATCCATTGCGGGAATGAGGGCGCATGAGGCTCCCTCATTCCCGCGGCCCCATGGGTTGAAAGAGGTGGCGCGTGGGTGGAAGGCTCCTGCCGCCCGCACGCTGTCTCTTTCTGCCCAAGCACCACCTCTTTCCACCTGCGCGGCATTCCGGAGGCCCTGCCTCGTGCTTCCCCATTCCCGCAATGCCCCGAAGGCCCCGAAGGCAGAAAGAGGTGGAGCCTGCCACCCGCGTGGTGCTTCTTCTGCCTGCAGGGCATTGCGGGAATGAGGGAGCCTCATGCTCCCTCGTTCCTGCAATGCCCCATGGGCAGAAGGAGCACCGCACGCAAGGGATGCACGCACATGGCAGAAGCACCCCATCCGCCTGCGATCGCCCTGATTTCGACTCACGATCAACTTCCAGGGCAGCCCTGATTTAAATCCATCTGACGCAGTTCAGAGCCGTCCAAACCACATCATATGGGTCTACTTTGATCATATAACACCGTTCCAAACTGCGTTATTTGGTAGTGTAGCTCCATCCAAAAAAGAAAGAAGAATCAGTATTTTAACCCAAATGCAAAGTGTTTGAACACTTGTTCCTTCTCTGCCAAGTGGGTGAATTGACTTCTACACAAACTGCATTTAGTATATGGGAAATATGTATTTGGTGCTAAGATGCCACTCTGGGTAATCAAGGCGTTTTCCTCCATTCGCATACAAGAGATTTTCTTGTTTTAACATATTGGAAAGGTGTTCCTTTCATGTACATTTTTGTAGATGCAGTTGAGATATATTGTACATACATACATACATACATACATATATATATATATATATATATATATATATATATATATATATATCTCACAAACTGATTTTCAAAAGAAAAGTGATTTTGTTAAAATAGCTCTAAGCATGGAAATGCGCTCCTGGCCGGTGTTAAATGAGATCTTTCCTGCTCGAACCCCAAGAGATCCCAGCTCAACCTCAACCCACAGAAACTAGAAAAGGAATCGGTGACTGGCTCCCATTCTGTTCCCAAAGTTAAAACAAAACCAAAAAGAAAGAAACTCTGAGGCAGAATGCTTTTTTTTACGTTATACCTTAGCACCATCTACTGACCAATCTTGGGATTCAGTTTAAAGATTGGGATGTTATACACTTTAATACAGTGTTTTTCAACCTTTTTTGAGCCGCGGCACATTTTTTACATTGACAAAATCCTGGGGCACACCACCAACCAAAATGACACAAAATGACACTTTAACACAGTCATACATATAGTTAATATGTTTTTAAATGTGTTTATACACTCAGTGTGAAACCTGGGCCTGTTTCGATGAACACAACATAGATATCCTGGCAGGAATGGCAGAAAGACACAAACTTCCCACACAGGACTCTCATAATCAAGAGAAAATACTATAAGACTTTGGTGGGCATTGACCTTGAGTTTTGGAGTTGTAGTTCACCTATATCCAGAGAGCACTGTGGACTCAAACAATGTTGGATCAGGACCAAACTTGGCATGAATACTCAATATGTGCAAGTGTGAACATAGAAGGAGTTTGGGGAAAATAGACCTTGACATTTGGGAGTTACCGTTTCTGGGATTTATAGCTAACACACAATCAAAGAGCATCCTGAACTCTTGCAACAATGGAATTGAACCAAACTTGGCATATTGAACTCTCATTATCAAAAGAAAGTACTGAAAGGGTTTGCTTGGGAATTGACCTTGAGTTTGGAAGTTGTAGTTCACCTACACCCAGAGAGCACTGTGGACTCAAACATTGTTATGTTATACTGTTGTTTGTTTTCTATCCAGAATCACAATGTTGGAAGGAGGCTCACCACTTTAAGGTCCCTCAAACAGTCATGGGCAAACTTTGGCCCCCTGGTTGCTTTGGACTCCAACTCCCACCATTCCTAACAGCCTGAGGCCCTTTCCTGCTTAAGTGGCTGAGGGGGGAAAGGAAAAGGGCCTGAGGCTGCTAGGAGTGGTGGGAGATGGAGCCCAAAACACCTGGAAGGTCCAAGTTTGCCCATGCCAGCTTTTGATTCCATCGCCACATCTACCTTCAGTCTCTGGCGGTTTGAATATATGTGGTTATCTACGTGATTTTCTACCTTGTCGCTATGGTTATGGTGCTGCTTCTTTAAATTGTCCGCAAACTGACTGTGTTATTGTGCGGATCCCGGAACTGACATTGGATAACATTGTGAGGATACACTTTGTTTTTTGCACTCACTTCCGTGATTTCATCAAATATCCCGAGTTTTCTGTAGAGGAGCGCTCCGTGAACTCGCTACTTCCTGGTTCGCAACTCATCTGCTCTCTGTGGCGACCACGCCGAACTACCTTGTGTAAGACTTTTGATTTTCTCCACCAGATTGGGTACTTTGAATGTGTTTTTTGAATATGATTATGTATGATTAATTGTGCATTTTGTACTGTGACGTAGCGGCGCTCCTTTAATAAGTAAGGGTCTTGGAGGTTCCAATTTCCCACGGCACACCTAATGATCGCTCACGGCACACTAGTGTGCCCCGGCACACTGGTTGGGAAACACTTCTTTAATACACATGGGATGCATCCACACTGGTGAATTAATGCAGTTTGACACCACTTTAAGATCAATGGCAAAGTGTGCTGGTGCCTCACCAAATTCCAAATCCTATCCTTCCGATAGCACTGAGCCACTGCAAGTCAAAGTGTGATCAAACAGCATTAAATCTACAGTGTAGATGCACCCATGCACTAAAGCAGTGCTGTCCAACTTCTACGGGTCCAGGGCCGGATAAAAGGTCACTGATGACCTAGGGGGTCGCTCGGCCCCGCCCCAGGCCCCGCCCCAACCCCAGGCCCCGCCCCTCTAAACGGCCGAAAAAGGGCAGAAGGCGGCGCCAAGAGCAGCGCGTCACAGGCCTGGCATGACGCGCTGCCCCTTGGCACCGCCTACCCTCCTCGGCGCCCCCTCCCTTCCTAGGCGGGGGCCAAGAGTAGCGGCGCCAAGAGCAGCAGCGTCATGCCAGGCCTGTGACGCTCTGCTCTTGGTGCCGCCTACTCCTCCTTTTTGGCGCCCCGCCTAGGAAGGAGGGTGCCGGTGCCAGAAGGCGGCGCCAGGGCAGCGCGTCACGCCAGGCCTGTGACGCCTGCTCTTGGCGCCACCTACTCCTCCCGGCCGGCCCCCCTAGGAAGGGAGGGGGCACTGAAAGTGGCAGAAGGTGGCGCCAAGGGGCAGCGTCACGCCAGGCCTGTGACACGCTGCTCTTGGCGCCGCCTTCTGCCCTTCGGCGGCTCCCCGCCCTAGGTAGGGAGGGGCGCCGAAAGGAGGAGGAGCTAGCTCTCTTCCTCCTCCCTGCCCCGCCTCCCCCCCCCCGCGGCCCCGGCACCATTTTTTAAAAAAATTCGATTTTCTTTTTCAAATTTAAAAATGGCGGCTGAGGGCATAGGTGGGGCCGTGTCCAACAGGCTACGGGGGCCGGATCCGGCCCCGGGGCCGCCAGTTGGACAGCCCTGCACTAAAGCAACCAACCTCATAAATTCCCAGATTTGCATTTTGGACAATCACAGGAAAGAAAATCAAATTGTTTGTATATTTATTGGATTTTATATTTTGTCTCAAATTCCCCTTTATTTTTGTTAAGAAAGTGTTTTGTCTTTAAAGTTGACGTAATATAATCCTTTGGGTTTTAATGCATTTGATTGCTGTTATTTGATTGTGCGCACAACCCATTTTCCTTCATTTCATCCATTCTTTCGTACTTTGGTTACCTTCAGGAGCACATAACGGGAAGCTGCCCCCCCCCCCATATGAAAATTAGCTCAACACAAAAGTAAGTGGGAGCCCATTATCAACGCCCCCTCTGCTTTCGTGAGCACATGGTGCTCAGTGCCTCCTTGCCTTGGAAAGAGAGAATATGTGTGTGGCGTGCAGGCCCAATGTGTACCTACTTGCAGCCAAGCATCTCCTCTAGACCCGTGTTTCTCAACCTTTTTTGAGCCGCGGCACACTTTTTACATTTACAAAATCCTGAGGCAGACCACCAACCAAAATGACACGAAATGACACTCTAACACAGTAATACATATAGTTGATATGTTTGTAAATGTATTTATACACTCAGTGTGAAACCTGGACCTGTTTCGATGAACACAACATAGATATCCTGGCAGGAATGGCAGAAAGGCAAACTTCCCACACAGAACTCCCATAACCAAGGGAAAATGCTATAAGAGTTTGGTGGGCATTGACCTTGGGTTTTGGAGTTGTAGTTCACCTATATCCAGAGAGCATTGTGGACTCAAACAAGGTTGGATCAGGACCAAACTTGGCACGAATACTCAATATGCTCAAATGTGAACACAGATGGAGTTTGGGGAAAATAGACCTTGACATTTGGGAGTTCCTGGGATTTATAGTTAACACACAATCAAAGAGCATCCTGAACTCTTGCAACAATGGAATTGAACCAAACTTGGCCTATTGAACTCTCATTACCAACAGAAAGTACTGAAAGGGTTTGCTTGAGAATTGACCTTGAGTTTGGAAGTTGTAGTTCACCTACACCCAGAGAGCACTGTGGACTCAAACAATGTCATGTTATGTTGTTGTTTGTTTTCTATCCAGAATCACAATGTTGGAAGGAGACTCACCACTTTAAGGTCCCTAAAACAGGCATGGGAAAACTTCGGCCCTCTGGGTGCTTTGGACTCCAACTCCCACCATTCCTAACAGCCTGAGGCCCTTTCCTGCTTAAGTGGCTGAGGGGGGAGAAAGGAAAAGGGCCTGAGGCTGCTAGGAATGGTGGGAGTTGGAGTCCAAAATACCTGGAAGGTCCAAGTTTGCCCGTGCCAGCTTTCAACAGAGACCTCTTCTTCCCCCTTCCCCTTCGCGCCCTTTCTTCCCCCTCCTGCCCTTACCTTTTCTTGTACACCGCCGCTTCTGCCGCCATTTTGCTCCGAGGGGGCAGCGTGAGCGTGTTCAGGAGGGGAGGGGGGAGGGAGGAAGACGTGACCAGTGCGGGCGCTACTGCGCAGACTCGCCCCAGAGCAAAGCGAGGCAAAGCGAGCAAAGCGAGGCTGGGAAGAAGGGAGCCCGAGTGGAGAAGGAAAAGTGTTCGGCAGGAGGGGGAAGGAAGGGTATCGGAGGTTCCCATTTCCCACGGCACACCTGATGATCGCTCACGGCACAGTGTGCCACGGCACACTGGTTGGGAAACACTGCTCTAGATGTTTCTCTTTCTTGTATTTTGTATCCCATTAACTTCACTCAATAAAAATTATTTTTTAAAGAAAAAGATGTGGTAACGAAAGGAAAAAAAAGAAGCGATGAGACCAGCTTGACATGGGAGGCCCTCTTTTTTCTTCTCCGACACATCAAAGCCCGCTCCGTGAGTGTTGCAATCCCCACCTGTGCAAATGGCACCGCTGTGGTCTCCTTCGTAGCACAAAGCTTTTCACGGTGGGAAGGTAGTCTTTAATGCTCCTGGAGATGGGAGAGACCTCAAGGCAAGCTTAAAGAGGGGGAGTGACACTCTTACTCAGGGAGGAGAGAAGTAAGTTGCCTTCTGAGGAACACTCCAGAGGAGACCATCCTCGAAGAAGGAGGAGAAAGGCGACCACCAACTCAGACACAGAGAAAACCCAGCGAGGAGAGGAGGAAGAGGAGGATGCCAAAGGCTTCTTGGCAGGCCCGGATTAACACCTTTTTGCACCCTAGGCCACACTTTGGAATTATGCCCCCTTTAAGCCAACCTCTACCGCACTACCCCCTCTCCCCCCCGGGAAAGGGCCGGGCCCCCTCCTTACTCGCCGGGAAGCAGAGCAGGAAGGTCAAGGTCACCAGGAGGCTCCGGCAGGTGCTTCCCATGGCCAGGCGGAAGGAGGAGAGCCGGGACAGGAGAGCCGAGGTGAAGTGAGCGGGCGGGTGGGTGTCCTCCGTGCCTGTGTCCGTCCGTCCATGCCTGGCCGGTGTGCCAGGAAGGTAGAAGAGTCCCGCCTAGCAGGGCAAGGGGCACGCCATGCCCACAGCCAGCCCCCCTCCCCCGTGGTGGACAACGTGTCCGCGCCCCCCCCCCCCCGCACGGACTCTGAGCCTTGACCCCGACCCTCGCTCGGCCCAAGTTTTCTGGTGGAGCCTCTTCCCTTCCTTCCTCCCTGCCTGCCAGTTGCAAAGGTCCTGGGCTGCCCCCCCATGATGTCCCCCCCCCATGATGAGGCTCTCGGAGGGGGCGGGTCCATTGCCAAATGAGAGCGAAAGGGGCCCCTCCTTTCCTCTCTCCCTCCCGCCCGCCCGCAAAAGCCACGTTTCGGCAGCTGAACCCACTCTCCCCACCCATGTTTTGATGATAGAAGCCACGAGGAAAGACTGGCTGACATGGACAACTCACCAGCCCTGGAGGAGACTCTGGCAAGAAAGACCCTACCCTCAGGACTGCCCCCTCCTGCACAACCCATTCAGAACACACCCACACACTCATAAGGGTCATTATTTGCACAAAAGCAGAGAGTTCCCCTGGTGAACAATAGCTCTCTCTCTCATACACACGCTGTCAGGAAGCTCATCCTCTGTCACACCTCAAGGGCCTCAGGCGTCACTTCTGCTTGAGCGAAGTTCCAGCCAAGGTAACCAGAGTGTAATTTCCAAACCAGCTTGCCTTGCTCTTAAACCCTGCTCGGGCCTCCCATGCCTTTCCCGTGAGAAGACTAGGGATGCAAGCATAACATAGGCCTTTCAAGGTTGTACCATCTCTGCCTCCCTGGTAATGGAAGCGGGCCGCGGGAGTAGAAAGCCTGACTCCCCGGCCCAGGTTGCACTTGCTAACGAGCACCACATTCCAAGAGTACTGAGTTCACAAAACATACAAGGGATCATCAATCTTAGCTTTTGACGTGCGACGCAACTAAGGAACACTATAACTGGCTTGCAGACCCCCATGCCGGTGTCTTGTGCCAACAACGCATTTGGGAGAAGACATTTCGGGTTAGGCCAGTCGGGCCTTCCACCAAGCCTTGCCAGCCAGCCTGCTTCAGGCTGACTTGTTCCAGTATTGCCTTATTCCTGTTCGTTGTCGAAACCCAGTGATTGATCCTGAAATACTCTTTGCCTTTTTGAACTCTTTGCATTTTAATCAACACATCCCAGCCTCACTTGCTTCAGCTGGGATTCCAAGAGACTCTTTGCATCCGGCTTGTGTTCCTGTTTTCCCACTTGTGCTCCTTTTTACTGCGGAGCACCGACACCCTTGCTAACTCCTGTTTTGCTGCTAGTTGGAGGCACTATAAGGATTGCCTCCAACCTCTTTCCTATACTTACCTATTATCAATAAAACCCGTTGTACCTCAGCTGCTGTGTGGTTTATCCAGGGGGGTCAGGTTGCCAAGGCCTCAGAGGGCTATATCCTCTCTTTCTCCCTCCCTCCCAAGAAGTAGAGCCCCCCCACCTGGCCTCCTTCTCCTTCCCAGCCAAGGGAGCAGCCAAGGGCCCCGGGGACAGCCTCCCCAGGAAAGATGGAGGGAGGGAGGGTGCCGGTCAGGCCAAGGCGCCCGCCTGCACGCCATTCGCTCCCTCCCTCCCTCCACAAAGGAGGGCATGTCCGGAACCAGGAGGGAGGGAGGGAGAAGAGGGCCAGGTCCTCGGGATTGGACCCGGGGACAGAGCCAGGCACCCTCCCCACAACCAACATGGCGTTTTTATTTGATTGATTGATTGATTTTATTATTTATGAGTCGCCCTCCACGTCAGTGCTCCGGGCGACTTACACATAAAACACATAAAAGAGTTCAATAGTTAAAAGCTAAAAGAATAAGAAAATTAATTAAAATAGTTCCAGTAACTCAGGCTAAGTCTGGAGGGTGTCCTTAGCCGTAAGCCTTTCGGAAGAGCCAGGTCTTCAGTGCGGTCAGGAACTGGGGCATGTCCTGGATGGCTCTCTGATCCGCCGGCATCAAGTTCCAAAGAACAGGGGCCGCGATGGAAAAGGCTCTCCGTCTCGTGGTGTCGAGGCGGGCCTCACTCACACCTGGGATGCGGAGAAGGTCCCTGTTTCCTGAGCGCGGCGACCTTAAATGAGCTGGTTCGGACAAGCGGTCTTTTAAATAAGCTGGGCCGGCGCCATGGAGGGCCTTAAAGGTAAGCGACAAGATCTTGTGGATGGCTCTGAGCTCGACTGGCAGCCAGTGCAGGCGCTGTAGAGATGGGGCGATATGGCATCTCAGTGGTGTCCCGGTGAGGAGTCTGGCGGCTGCATTCTGCACTAGCTGGATTTTACGAGTGGTTGACTGCGGCAACCCCACGTACAAGGCATTACAGTAGTCCAGCTGTGATGTCACTGTGGCATGGACCACCGTAGCCAGCGCATCTGATGGAAGGTAAGGTGCCAGTTGACGTGCCTGGCGTAGGTGGAAAAAAGCTCCCTTACTTGTCGCAGCAACCTGGGCCTCCAGTGAGAGTCTCGAGTCTAGTATCACACCGAGACTCTTCACCGACGGGGCCGGGATCAGCGGCTCTCCCTCAAAGAGAGGCAGCGGAATGGGTGGCTCTGGGCGTCCCAGCCATAGAATCTGTGAATTTGTTTCAACTTCTTGCGCCCCTAGGCCATGGCGTAGGTTGGCCTTATGGGTAATCCGGGCCTGCTTCTTGGTGACCGTCAGAGATGAAATGGCTCAGTTGGGAGCCCTGGTAGGAACCCAGGTAAATGTAACGGAAATAAAGCAGATCTTTAATGTGTGCGTCTTCGGCAACTTACTACGGAACAACATCCATCATTCTCCTGCCAGGAAAAGTGTTCTTTTTGATTTTTTTAAAAAATTACTCCTCTTTGAGCCGTGATGTGCCGCAAACACCCTGGGGTGGTTTAAAGCTCTTTCAATGACTTAGAGTGCCTTAACGTTAATGTTTACACTTAAAGTGCTCTGCTCTGGTTGAGGCGAGTGCTTTCCGAACTGCGTTGTCAGAAATTCTGGAATTCCAGACACTTCTTTCCCTCGCTTTCTGAGTCTCGGTCTTTCTTTTTCACACACACACAGACACACTAACACCTACACACGCAGAGTCATCTTCTTCACAATCAATGAGGAGAAGAAACCAGTGTACGTAACATTGCTGTACTTTCAAGACAATACCTCTATCTGTTGTCTGTCCTGTCTGCCTTAACGGCACTGAATGTTTGCCGCGGCACATTTTTTACATTTACAAAATCCTGGGGCACACCACCAACCAAAATGACACAAAATGATACTCTAACACAGTCATACATATAGTTAATATGTTTTTAAATGTATTTATACACTCCGTGTGAAACCTGGGCCTGTTTCGATGAACACAACATAGATATCCTGGCAGGAATGGCAGAGAGACACAAACTTCCCACACAGAACTCCCATAACCAAGAGAAAATACTATAAGAGTTTGGTGGGCATTGACCTTGAGTTTTGGAGTTGTAGCTCACCTATATCCAGAGAGCACTGTGGACTCAAACAATGTTGGATCAGGACCAAACTTGGCATGAATACTCAATTTGCCCAAATGTGAACAGATATGGAGTTTGGGGAAAATAGCGTGAGCGTGTTCAGGAAGGGAGGGGGAGGGAGTAAGACGCGACCCGTGCGGGCGCTACTGCGCAGACTCGCCCCAGAGCAAAGCGAGGCAAAGCGAGCAGAGCGAGGCTGGGAAGAAGGGAGCCCGAGGGGAGAAGAAAAAGTGTTCGGCAGGAGGGGGAAGAAAGGGAATTGGAGGTTCCAATTTCCCACGGCACACCTGATGATCGCTCACGGCACACTAGTGTGCCACGACACACTGGTTGGGAAACACTGCCCTAGGGGACCCCACAACTTAATGGGAGTCTCCCAGAGGCCACCCCTCCCCTCTCCACACGGTGTCCCTGGTCTTGGAGGAAGGAAGTCGCCCATTTGAGGGCAAACCCCCTAACTCCCATCACGGCTAAACGCTGGGTCAGTAATGCACGATCTACTGTGTCAAACGCTGCCGTGAGACATGATTCTATGTGTTGTAAGTGGGATGCATAGAAAGGAGACATGGGTTGAGTCCCGTTTTTTTAAGTAAAAAAAACCCTTCATTCACTAATGTGAATCCGAGTTTTGTATTAAACGCGAGTGAACATCATGAAGCGACCGTACCTTTTAACAAAAATGGACGGGGTCACTGGAGTGCCTTGCATATATCTTGCAATTCCCAAATATCTATAAATAATTAGTTCTAAGGGGCCCTTCCTCTGCCTCCATTTTGTGGGCCTAATTTAGGTGCTTTATCAACATGATTTAGAACGACCCCCTTGCGTGGAAGCCGTATTTCACCGCTCTTATTTATGGGAGTCTTCCAACAATGGGCGTTCTAATGCATGTCCTGACTTTTTGCCAAAGCTGTCCATCGCAAGGTTTGAGATCGCAGCGGCCCGTTCCTGGGGAGTTATATTTATGAGATTTTTCATATCAATACAGACCAATTCATCAACGTAAATCTTTCCCAGAGGGGCATAAATCTCTCCCCCAACACCCCCATCTAAATGCCCCCACCCCCCAACCAGCAGCTAAAAACTGGGCAGCCTCCTGATCCAAGTCAACTTTCACCAACCCCAGAATAGTGGGTTTCAGGAACTGGAGGAAACAATCAGTACTTCAATGGTCAGTCCTGTTCCTTTCCATTGTGAACAACACTCGTTCAGCAATGAGGTTGTATTCACTAAATGTAAAAATTCTCCATATCTAACCGTCTATTTCTAGTTATCAGTTAACAATAGCCACCCTCCAATACACACTTAGGATACGTCTAGATCAGGGGTGGGCAATTATTTTTTCCAAGGGGCCACACGAGAGCCAAAAAATATTATGGAGGACCACACCTAAAGGCGGAACTACATTCTCATCTACATTTTTATTTATTTATGTATTTATTTATTATATCTATTATATAAATGGGTTCACGTCATGTGATGTATACCTCAAACAAAGAAACCATACAACGCAGAAACACAATACTTGCCAACAGAAATAGGCCTCAAGCAAGGTACGTTTTTTGCAAAGAAACTTTCCCCCCCAAAACCTAAAAGGCCCCCAAAACAACGAATAAAAATAAAACTACATTTACCAGCATCCTCCGGGGCAGCCAAAGACTCACCCAGCCCCTACATTCTGAACAACATGATTGGCTGCCAATAAGGGCGGATTTGCATAACTGCTGCACTGGCCAGCCAACATGAAAATTCCGATCCATAATAAACTGCCAAAACAGAATAAGGAAAAGGCCTGAGCCAATCCCCAACACAAACACCCAAATCACTTCCAACCTAAAATTTACACCCCCAAAAATCACAGACCACGCCCAAAATTGACAGTAAGGCTTCATTAACTAGATTTCCTAACTAGCCCTCACTTACTGGGAAGCTGTTTACGCTCTGAATTGACAGTAAGGCTTCATTAACTAGATTTCCCTAACTAGCCCTCACTTACTGGGAAGCTGTTTACGCTCTGAATTGACAGTAAGACTTCATTAACTTGATTCTCCCGACTAGGCCTCAGCTCATTGGACATTGTGTATGGCCTGAATTTACAGTAACCTACCTTGGCACACAGAGCCCCGACCATGCATGATGGGACTTGAAGTACCACCTTGGAAAACGGGATTTGTAGTACTTCAAAACCCATCATTCCCCACAGACCACTGTGGCCCAGAACCAAGACCAATAAAGACCCAACTTGGCACACCATGCCCCCCATGACCCACACTCCATCCAACTGCAGTTTAGAGGAGGGCACACCGTGGATGATTGGACTTTCTCGCATCTCCCAAAAAGGGCACAGCAACGCGTGCCGGGTACAGCTAGTTTACTATATATTACACATCATTAATATAAACATATTAATATATCAAGAAATATTCATATATTATTAGTATTAATATCATAATTATTATATTATAGTATATACTACCTTGGGGACCCGGCCTGCCCGGGTTATTTGAGAAAGGCATTGTGTGCCAAGGGTGGTCCTTATGAGATGTTTATGTGGCTTGCAGTGGTCTCAGGAAGTTAGTGAAGGTACTTCAAGTCCTATCATCCATGGTCCATCCTCCTTCAAATGGCACCAGGATGTAGAGTGGGTCATGAGGGGTCTGTGTGTCAGATTTGGTCTTGATCAGTCATTGGATTAGGTTTGCAGCAGTTTTGGGAAGTGAGTGAAGGTACTTCAAGTCCCATCATGCATGGTCTGCCCTCCTCCAAGCTGCACCAGGATGTAAAGTGGGTCATGGAGGCTCTGTGTGCCTAGTTTGTTCTTTTTGGTAATTGGATGAGGGTCGCAGTGGTCTCAGAAAGTGAGTGAAGGTACTTCAAGTCCTATCATCCGTGGTCTGTCCCACTCAAAACTGCAGCAGGATGTAGAGTTGGGTCATGGGTACTCTGTTTGCCAAGTTTGGGCCTGGTCTGTGATTTGTAGGAGCTTCAATGTTGTGTGGGAAATGAATTGGGTGAAGGTACTGCAAATCCCATCATTTGTGGCCCATCCTGCCCTACACTGCACCAGGTTGTAAAGTGGGCCAGTGGGCATCTGTGTGCCAAGTGTGGCCCTGATACTACTATGGTGTGGGCCACAGTGCTCTAAGCAAGTGAGTTAAAGTACTGCAAGTCCCGACATCCATGGTCCATCCTCCCTCAAACTGCACCAGGATGTAGAGTGGGTCTTGAGGGTTCTGTGTGCCAAGTTTGGTCTTGTTCTCTCATTGTTTGGGGTGGCAAAGGGGTCGCAAAGTGTTTTGGCCTGAAACTCCCACCACGCCTGACTGCCTCAGGCCTTTTCCTGACCCCCTGCCACTTTAGAGCATCAATGTTCGTTTAGCGACTGCCTCAGCCCTTTGCCTTATCCTCCTCTGCCAGTTTAGAGGGTCGGAATGTTCGTGTTGGCTGGCCAATAGAGGTGTTATGCAAATACTCCCTCACTGGCAACCAATCATGTTGTCAGAATGTAGAGGCCGGGAGCCAATGAGAACGCTGCCACATACATACAAACACACACACACACATACAAACAAACATTCCGCTTTATTATAGAGAGAGATATAGACATTAAAATATATTGAAATTATAATATAATATAACATTATATTATATAATTTATTATATTATTATTATAAAATTATTATAAAATAATAATAAAACCACTAAAATTAAATTAAATTAAATTCAAGAAGACAAGGTGTGAACCAAGATGGAATGGCCCAATGGACCCAGCCCAGAGGATGGCAAAGCGGACACAGCCGCGGCCGCAGCTGTAGCACAGCAGTTCTCGTTTGTGCCTGGAGGGCAGGGAATAGGTCTTGGGGTTCCATTAGCATTAGGGCCTGCAGCAGCAGAGGTGGATTCAGAGGATGAGCTAGATGACTGGGGTGAAGCACAGGGCCCTTCGGATGGGCCTCGTTCGCCCACAGAGAGCTTGGCATGGGATGAGATGATGTTTGGGCCTAGCATAGATTCCGATCACCAGGTGGAGATGGGAAGCAGCAAAGGGAGTTATGAACACCCCGGGGGAAGGAATTCCCAGGAGCTTGAAAGTGAAAACATGGACGAAGCCAAGTGGGAAAGTGCTAGGGAGGAAAGTTCTCAGGAAGATAGCGACACAGCTGCTGAGAGGCAAGGTCGCTCCTTCGATAGGAGACGGGACATTGAGTCTACCAGGAGGGCTTGGTCTAGGGTCCTAGACCGACCGAGGTCCGTGAGCAGAGATTGGAGACGAAGAAGCCTAGAGCGTCGCGGACCTCGGCCGAAGGATTAAGTATAGGATCCGTGGGAATGCATCCTCAGTTCTCCGCCACGTCTTTCCTGAATAGGCGTGAGCGGAGTGGGACCACAAGCTAAGCCGTGGTCATCAAGCCTTGCCTTGCATTTGCCTTGCCTTGTTTTCTTGATCCGCATTGGATTGCGGAGCCCTGCCTTGTTCCTGAGCCGCATTGGATTGCGGAGCCTTGCCAAGCTTCTAGCCTATTTGCTACGTTATTTTGGACAATCTTGCTTACTACCTTTTGGACCCTTGCATATTATTGGACTATATATTCTTTGGAACTGTTTTTATACTCAATAAAGTAGTTAGCCTTCAGTACATCTCTGTGTGTGTGATTAAGGGGCCCGCTAAGTCCGTGATCGTGACAGCAGCAGAGGAGAGCAGAGCAGCAGGCGATCGGAGGCTGCAGGCCTCCGCCCGCTCTCGCCCCCAGCTGATCGCCCTGCTCTAGAGTACCTGCCATCCCTGGAGGCGATCCGGGCTGCAGGGGGAGCAGTCGGCGATCTGAGGCAGCTGATCGTCCTGGCGACCCGGAAGACGATCAAGTCTTGTGGGTTACCAGGATGATCAGCCGCCGCAGGTCGCCGACTGCTCCCCCTGCAGGCCCGGATCATCTCCAGGGATGGCAGGCACTCTAAAGCGACCGCTCCTCCGGCCTGTCTGCCGACACAGGCCCCACAGAGCCCGCAATGGGATGGCGGCAGCGGCACCCCTTCCTCTTGGCCCCGCCCCCGACGTCCTTCTCCCCGGGCCGGACAGAATCGGCTGCTGGGCCGCATCCGGCGCACGGGCCGTATCCGGCCCGCTGGCCGTGGCTTGCCCACCCCTGGTTTAGATTGATGAGTGAATGCAGTTTGATGCCACTTTCACTGCCGCAGCTCCATGCTATCGCACTTGGCGAGGCAACCTCATTCTCAATGCTTTGCATGTATAGTTGAACCACCACATTTGCGAATTTGACTTTTATCAATTCGATTATTCGTGAATTTGATTTAAAATGTTCTCTGTTGGAAGTTGAAGTTGAGCCCAAAGTCATGGCGTAGAGCGTATGGTTAGAACAAATCACAATTGTTTTATTTGTCGTTTTACACTTTGATGAAGGTTCTGTGCCCCCATCCCCAGGAAATGGGAAGGGCTGGCTGCGGCCCCATCTACACTGCCACACAAGGTGGTTTGACGCTGCATTACATAAGGTAAAGGTAAAAGTTTCCCCTGGCATTAAGTGCAGTCGTGGTTGAATCTGGGACTCTGGTGCTCATCTCCATTTCTAAGCTGGAGAGCTGGCATTGTCCTTAGACACCTCCAAGGTGATGTGGCCACTGGCATGACTGCATGGAGTGCCATTACCTTCCTGCCGAAGTGGTACCTATTGATGTACTCACATTTGCATGTTGGCAGAAGCTGGGGCTTACAATGGGAGTTCACACCACTCCCTGGATTGAAACTGCTGCCCTTTTGGTCAGCAAGTTCAGCAGCTCAGCGGTTTAACCCACTGCACCACCGGGGGTTCCACATTTATATATATATACATATATATATATATATATATATATATATATATATACAGAGAGAGAGAGAGAGAGAGAGAGAGAGTGAGTAGCCTTAAACGGTTCTGGCCCAACCTTCCTGTCCGAATGTACTGTATCTCCTTCTATGAACCTGCTAGGATGTTAAGATTGTCTGGGGAGGCCCTGCTCTTGATCCCGCCTGTGTCACAAATACATTTGGCGGGGACGAGAGACAGGGCCTTCTCAGTGGTGGCCCCTCAGCTAGGGAACGCCCTTCCCAGAGACATTCGCATTTCGGAGGAAAGTTAAAACCTGGTTGTTCGAGCAGGCATTTAAATAGGCAGTGAAACAAACCAACTCCGCTGCCAGCTCGACCAAGGCGGGTCTGCGCTGCTCGTGTTATTGGACCCCACGGCAGCGTTTGACACGGTCGACCACAATCTATTGATCCACCGCCTGGCCGTGGCTGGAGTGAGGGGGACAGCCCTTAAATGGCTGACCTCCTTCCTCCACCAGTGGTCTCAGCGTGTGAGGAGGGGCGAGGTGGTCTCCGAGGGCTCCCCACTACTCTGTGGGGTACCCCAGGGGGCCATTCTCTCCCCTCTGTTATTTAACATCTACATGCAGCCGCTTGCACAGCTGGTGCGGAGTTATGGGCTGGAGTGTCACCAGTACGCTGACGACACCCAGCTCATTCTGAGGATGGAGGGCAGGCCGGGTTCTGTCCCCGATAATTTCCAACACTGCCTCGAAGCCGTTACTGGATGGCTGCGAGCCAGTAGGTTGAGGGTGAATCCGGCGAAGACGGAGATCTTGTGGCTGGGTCGCCCGGGTGATGTTAATGTCCAGCTTCCGAGCCTGGACGGTGCGGTGTTATGCCCATCGCCTTCCGTAAAGAGCCTGGGGGTCCATTTGGACTCCCAGCTGACCATGGAGGCCCAGGTCTCTGCGGTCAGCAAGATCGCTTTTTCTCATCTGCGACAGGCAAGGAGGCTGGCCCCTATCTCTCCCGGAACGATCTGGCCACGGTGATCCAAGCCACAGTCATCTCAAGGCTGGATTACTGCAACGCGCTCTACGTTGGCCTTCCTCTGTCGGTGACCCGGAAGCTCAGGCTAGTGCAGAACACTGCCGCCCGGCTCCTGTCTGGCACGCCAGCTGGCTCCCACATAACACCTGTTTTGCAGGATCTGCACTGGCTGCCAATTGAGCACCGGATCACCTTCAAAGTGTTGGTCCTCACCTTTAAGGCCTTACACGGCCTGGGGCCAGCGTATTTGAGGGACCGTCTCACCCCATATTGCCCTCGAGATCACTTCGGTCTGAGGACTCCAATCTCCTGGAGATACCTTCAGCTAAACTCGCAAGGCTGACTGCTACCCGCCGGAGGGCGTTCTCTGTCATAGCACCTACGCTGTGGAACGCCCTCCCGGCCGGAACTCGGGCGATGAAGGACTTGCTCCCGTTTAGACGGGCCTGTAAAACATACCTGTTTAAGCAGGCCTTTGGTGAGTAAGTCCTGCCCATGCCCCGCCATCTATTCGTTCCTCTGAGGACGATGTGCTGTTCATTGTTTTAACTGTGTTATTAATTACTGTACTGCTGTTGTTTTTAATTGTTTTTAACTGCTTATTGCCTGTATTTTACTGTGCCCTTCGGCTCCTGTAAGCCGCCGCGAGCCTCAGGGAGTCGGCGGCATAGAAGCCCGAATAATAAATAAATAAATAAATAAATAAATAAATAAATAAATATAGGAACATGGAATGACTGGATGATGAAATTGGATCCTGATTTTAACTAAGAGACGCTAACGAGTTATGTTGTATTGACTTTGCAATGATCATATATTTATGCCATTGTTTTGATTGTTTTAATTGTTTTTATGATGTTGAGCATTGAATTTTTGCGTCTATAAACCGCTTTGAATCGCCCGAAGGCTGAGGAAAGCAGTATATACTGTAAATGGAGTAAATAAATATTTATTTATTTATTTATTTTTATTCAATTTTGTATACCGCTCCTCCCTGCAGGCTCGGGGCGGTTTACCACAATCAGTTGAGATACATGTAAAACACATAAAATACATTAAACACATATAATCAATTAAAACATTTGTCAGATAGGGCATGGTCAGAACCGGAGGGATTAGTTAGAGGCAAGCTTTAACAGAGTCGTTTTGCATGCCCTCCGGAAAGGAGCCAGCACCGTGATGGCGCGAACGTCGTCCGGCAATGCGTTCCATAGCGCCGGGGCCACTGCGGAGAAGGCTTGCTGTCTAGTCACAGAAAGGTGGCAGGAGCGGACTGATGGAACTGTCAGGAGATTTTGTTCTTCTGAACGTAGTGGTCTCGGGGGAACGTGCGGGGTGAGACGGTCCCTCAGGTACGCTGACCCTAGACCATACAAGGACTTGAAGGTCAATACCAGCACCTTGAATACCGTCCAGTACTCTATTGGCAGCCAGTGCAATTGCTGCAGGATAGGAGTGATACGCTCTCTCGCCGATGCTCCCACCAGCAATCGAGCGGCAGCATTTTGCACCAGCTTGAGTTTCTGGATTGTCGACAAGGGAAGGCCAATGTAAAGGGCATTACAGTAGTCTAGCTTCGAGATGACAGTCTCCTGGATTACTATGGCCAGGTCATCACTGGATAGGTAAGGAGCCAGCCGCCTAGCCTGTCGAAGGTGGTGGAATACTATCCTTCTGACAGTGGGGACCTGGGTCTCCATGGATAGCAGTGGATCCAACTGGACTCCTAGACTTTTTACCAAGGGTGACGGGTTTAATTGCTTGCCACCCAGGGTAGGCAACCGGCACTCACCCACCCCAGGGCGACCCAACCACAGGATCTCCATCTTCGATGGACTCACCTTCAGCCGGCTGGAACGCAGCCATCCAGTCAGGGCTTCAAGGCATTGATGGAAACAATCAGGTGCCGTATCCGGCCTGCCGTCCATTCTCAGCACCAGCTGGGTGTCATCGGCGTACTGATGGCACTCCAGACCAAACTCACGAACCAGCTGGGCCAGCGGACGCATATAGATGTTGAACAATAAAGGGGAGAGAATAGCTCCCTGGGGGACCCCACAACTTAATGGGAGTCTCCCAGAGGCCACCTCCCCCTCTCCACACGTTGTCCCCGATCTTGGAGGAAGGAGGCCACCCATTTAAGGGCAATCCCCCCAACTCCTGTCATGGCTAAACGATGGGTCAATAGTGCACGATCTACTGTGTCAAACGCTGCCGTGAGATCTAACACCACGAGCAGGGCTGACCCACCATGGTCCAGCTGACAGCGAAGTTGGTCTGTAATGGCGACAAGCACGGTCTCTGTCCCATGCCCAATACGGAAGCCGGACTGGAAGGGATCAAGTCCAACCGTGTCATCTAAGAACTGTTGCAGCTGATCCTCTACTGCCCTCTCAATCACTTTTCCCAAGAACGGCAAGTTGGAAACCGGTCGGTAACTGGAGGGAACCGAAGGATCTAAATTCGGTTTTTTTAGTAGTGGTCTTACCATCGCCTCTTTCAAACCCCCTGGGAATACTCCTTGCTCAAGGGAGCTGTTGATTATCTTTCCCAGGGGGTCTCGTAACCCCTCCCGGCAAGATCTAACAAGCCAGGAGGGGCACGGATCGAGGGAGCATGTAGTTGGCCTAGCTGCAACCAGTATCCCATCAACAGTTGCCACGTCCAGCGGTTGGAAACAGCTGAAGGTGCGTCCAGCGAGTAGCAGCGGAGTCTTGAGTCTATATCAGGGCTGTCCAACAGGCGTACACTGCTCCCGAGCCCCTTCCCTACGGCCCCCTAACCCCCTGCAAGACACCAGTTTTTATTTTTTTAAAAAAAATTGGAAAAAAAATCCAAAAAAAATCGTCGGGGGGGGGGGCGGCGCGAGGTGGGGCGGGGGCGGCGCGAGTGAGGAGGAGGCAGAGGGAAGCCACGTCAGATGTCGTAGGGGCGGGACTTCCCCCGCCGGTTCCTCGCTCGCACAGGGCCGCTCACGGGCTTGGCGCGCCAGGACGGGATCGGGCGAACCGCCCTCCGCCGTCTCCCTAGCTCTTGCAGTGGCCGCCTGAAGGAAGGTAAGCCCCGGGCGCGGCCGCTGCAAGAGCTAGGGACACAGCGGAGGGCAGCTCGCCGATCGCGTCCTGGCGCGCAAGCCCGGTATCTTGCGCGACCCGCCCCTTTTCGGTGGGACTGGGTGATGTCAGGCCCGCCGAAAGGACACAGGACTCTGGGCATGCGCGCCAGGGCGGGAGCGGCCCCGCCCCCCGTGAGCGGCCATGCCCTCCTCTCCGGCCCCCAAGGTGATCAGTCACCTGAATTTCGGCCCTTGGGCCCGAAGAAGTTGGACAGCCCTGGTCTATATGAATAAATAGATTCATATAATGTAGTTTAATGCAGTGAGTTGCATGCAAACTTAAAAGAAGTTATTTTGGAATATAATCCAACAGGTATCTTTCGCCATAAAAGAATGCCTCAGGGATCAATCCAACGGTGAATGTTTTGCCACCCTTTCCATGAGGCCCCAAATCCATGTGCCTGGTGCCTTCTGCATACTGCCTTTCCTTAATGCTATGGGATAACGTACCCATTGTATGCGAAGCCGGCATAAAAGCAGTCCTGAACATCAAGGGATGGATCAAAGCGAAGGCGCGACCACTTTTCCGCGGGAAGAAGCCACGCCTGGCAAAGTGGGAGAACAAGGGGAGGCGGTGCGCATTTTAACTACCTTCCTGTGACTTAAAACAAGGATCCGCAAGAAGTCTCCTACTGAGGCAAGAGTCGGGGACTGGGAGCTGCTACAAAGATACTCGTCTCCGTTGCTCTTCTCTCTCCGCCTTGCTTTGCTCTCTCAAATGACATTTCCTTCGCCAACTTCAGGTGAATTGGAAGCCGGATTTCTTTTCCCCTTGTTGTTGAAAGGAAGAAAGGAAGGAAGAAAGAAAGAAAGAAAGAAAGAAAGAAAGAAAGAAAGCAGAGGAAGGCAAATTCTATTCAACTCTTCTTTTTTAAGACTACGGAGAAGGAGGTATAGTTTTCAAGCACTTTCCATGACGGTACGGCAAAGCAAACGAAGCTCTGTCCGCAAGCACAAAGCGGAGGTTACAGAAGGTCACGGCCAGAAGCAAATGAGAATCCTATCCCCCAAAATAAAATAAAAAATGTGTTAAATGACTAGTATTAAAGGGAGTTCTACTATGGAGAAGGAATGGCACCACTTGAAGTGCCATGGCTCAGTGCTACAGAATCATGGATGTTGTAGTTTTGCAAGGTCTTTAGTCTTCTCTTGCAGAGTATTAGCGCCTCAGCAAGCTATGGCTCCCAGGATTCCAACTATTTTAATACGTACTAAATATACACTGGACCGACTATGTGACGGATGTTGCTGTCCTTGAGCAAGCAGGGATCACCAGCGTTGAGGCCACGCTATTGAGAACATAGCTGCGCTGGACAGGGCACGTCTCTAGAATAGAGGACCACCGCCTCCCAAAGATACTACTCTATGGTGAACTCGCCACGGGTCAGCGCAAGAGAGGCGCCCCCAAAAAGAGATATAAGGACTCCCTGAAACAACACCTCAGGCTCGGCCAGATTGATCACCAACTATGGTCCACCCTGGCCTCACATTGGGAGGTGTGGAGACGCACTACCCATAATGCCGCGGCCTCTTTCAAGAAGACACACGGAACGGGTCTCGAAGAGAAACGACAACGCAGAAAGAACCGCAACTTGGAAACAACCTCACCCAAGGAGACTTTCTGCTGTGCTTTCTGCAACCGAACTTGCCTATCTCAGATTGGCCTTTTTAGTCATCAATGTGCTTGTAAAAAGCGTGGGATGAGTCCTTCCTAAGAATCTTCATTCGCAAAGTAATGCCGAGATAGTGTTGTAGATTTCGGGTTGTAAATTGTGTTTTCAGTATTGTAAGCCAGTGTTTTTCAACCTTTTTTGAGCCGCGGCACATTTTTTACATTGACAAAATCCTGGGGCACACCACCAACCAAAATGACACAAAATGACACTCTAACACAGGAATGCATATACTTAATATGTTTTTTAAATGTATTTATACACTCAGTGTGAAACCTGGGCCTGTTTCGATGAACACAACATAGATATCCTGGCAGGAATGGCAGAAAGACACAAGTTCCCACACAGAACTTCCATAACCAAGAGAAAAAACTATAAGAGTTTGGTGGGCATTGACCTTGGGTTTTGGAGTTGTAGTTCACCTATATCCAGAGAGCACTGTGGACTCAAACAATGTTGGATCAGGACCAAACTTGGCACGAATACTCAATATGCCCAAATGTGAACACAGATGGAGTTTGGGAAAAATAGACCTTGACATTTGGGAGTTACAGTTTCTGGGATTTATAGTTAACACACAATCAAAGAGCATCCTGAACTCTTGCAACAATGGAAATGAACCAAACTTGGCATATTGAACTCTCATTACCAACAGAAAGTATTGAAAGGGTTTGCTTGGGAATTTACCTTGAGTTTCCCAGGGCACACCTGATGATCGCTCACGGCACACCAGTGTGCCACGGCACACTGGTTGGGAAACACTGGTTTACACAATGCAAATGAAAAAGTATTGGGTAAGTTTTGATTCTTAAGCTTTTGGCACAGACCATGCCCACGTGTCAGATATCATGTCGCAATTATGAATTTAACAAATGTAATATTACTTACGGCAACTAATGAAAAAATTGCACACCCCTAATGTGTATGTGTATGTGTATTACAAAGCAGGTGAGCAGGCTGGAGTGAATCATCGGGGCATCTGGGGAAGCCGGAGCTATTTCCAGGGTGGAAACGTTGGGAGCTCGGCCTGATCGCTTTTGACAAGCTCATTGTGGCGCTCTACAATTGGAGCCATTTGTGCTGCTTTATTAATGTAATGAAACCTATCCTCCAGCAAAAACAGAAACCAAAGGTTGACACAAGAGCTGAAGGGCAAACTGAAACCAGATCCGCTTGGGGATCTCTTCGAGAAGATGGAAAGCTAATAAAACCCAGGCTTTTTCCTTTCCTCCCTCCCTCCTTTTCTACCACTTAGTTTCCCTTGCCCACCATTCTCCATCAGGTTTGAGAGAATAGCCATGCCTCTCCAAAACTAATTGACTCCATCAGGGTCCTGGTGTCAGACAGGCAACGTTTTCCCCTCCAATGTAAGAGAACGGTGGATGTTTGAGTACTCCCAAGTCAGTATAACTGTTCCGGGTTTTCGTTCAATTTTTACAAGGGCGATCCAAGGTTATGGAGCTATTTGAGGGACAGGGATCACCACACTTGAGAGCATTTTAAAGTTTGGACTGAAACTCACAGTGGTTTCACCAGAAGCATCGATGTCCACCCCTTTTGCATTCTTTCACTCCAAGAGAGAGAGAAAAGAGAGGGGGAGATGGAGATTGAGCTAGAGATGGAACTAGAGATGGAGATGGAACTGGAGATGGAGATAGAGATGGAGATGGAGATAGAGATGAAGATAGAGATGGAGATGGAACTGGAGATGGAGCTAGAGATGGAGATGGAACTGGAGATGGAACTGGAGATTGAGACAGAGATGGAACTGGAGATGGAGATAGAGATGGAGATGGAACTAGAGATGGAGATAGAGATGAAGATGGAACTGGAGATGGAGCTAGAGATGGAGATGGAACTGGAACTGGAGATGGAACTACAGATGGAGATAGAGATGGAGATGGAACTAGAGATGGAGATGGAACTAGAGATGGAGATGGAACTAGAGATGGAGATGGAGATGGAACTAGAGATGGAGATAGAGATGGAGATGGAACTAGAGATGGAGATAGAGATGAAGATAGAGATGGAGATGGAACTAGAGATGGAGATGGAACTAGAGACGGAGATGGAACTAGAGATGGAGATAGAGATGGAGATGGAGATGGAACTAGAGATGGAGATAGAGATGAAGATGGAACTAGAGATGGAGATAGAGATAGAGATGGAGATGGAACTAGAGATGGAGATAGAGATAGAGATGGAGGGGGCCAACTTCCGAGCCTGGTGGAGATGGAAAAACGCAACCTGGCTGATCATAGAGACCGGGGTTTCCATGGAGAGCCGGGAGTCCAGGTGGACACCAAGGCTTTTTACCGATGACGACAGGCATAAGGCCACACTGTCCAGGGTCAGAAGCTGGGGATCCCCACCGCCCGGGTGACCTAGCCAAAGGATCTCCGTCTTCGCCGGATTCATCTTCAACCTACTGGCTCGCAGCCATCCAGTAACGGCTTCGAGGCAAAGATGGAAATTATCGGGTACTGAGTCGGGCCGGCCCTCCATCCTCAGAACGAGTTAAGTGTCATCAGCGTACTGATGACACTCGAGCCCAAAGCTGCGTATCAGCTGGGCAAGTGGTCGCATGTAGATGTTAAATAATAGAGAGGAGAGAATGGCCCCCTGAGGAACCCCACAATTAAGGGGGGGAACCCCAGAGACCACCTCACCCCTCCTCACTCACTGAGTCCGGTTCCGGAGAAAGGAGGATAGCCAATTCAAAGCCGTCCCCCTCACTCCGGCCCCGGCAAGGCGGTGGATCAAAAGATCGTAATCAACTGTATCAAACGCTGCTGTGAGGTCCAATAACACAAGCAGCGCCGATCCGCCTTGATCCAAGTGGCAACGCAGCTAATCTGTGATGGAAACCAGAACCGTCTCAGTCCCATGCCCCGAACGGAAGCCGGACTGGAAGGGGTCAAGCCAAGTTGCATCATCTAGGAAAGCCTGCAGCTGCTCCATTGCTGCCCTCCATTGTTGAAAATAGATGTGGGAAAAATATTTTTAAATGTTTGTGGTGGGTTTTTGGGTCTTTGGTGGCCTTCATATACTATATAAGGGCTGTCCAACTTCTACGGGCCCAAGGGCCGGAATTCCGGTCACTGATCACCTGGGGGGCTGAAGGGTCTGCCTCTGCCCCTGGCTCTGTCCCCGGCACCGCCCCTGCCCCCTCCCCCGGCTCCGTCCCTTCCCCGGCTCCAATTTACTTACAATTGACCTTGAGTTGTGGAGTTGTAGTTCACCTCCATCCAGAGAGCACTGTGGACTCAAATAATGATGGATCTGGACCAAACTTGGCATGAAGACTCAATATACCCAAATGGGAACACTGGTGGATTTGGGGGAATGTTTCCTAATACCTTTGAGTTATTTGAGTCCACACTCAAATTGGGACACACCAAAAAAAACAAACACCTCAATGCCGTTGCAAGGCTTTGATGGGGCCTCCTTTCCCAGAGGCGGGTGGAGGAGGCCCAAAGAGCTCCCTCCCCCCCTGAAGGGAAAACAAGTCGTGGGGGCAGGCACAAAGGAAGCCACGTTGCACCCTGCACGTGGGGGGAGGCAGCACAACAAGGGGGGAGGGGGGCGCGGGGGAGGGGGAGGAAGCATCGCCAAGGAAACCGCCACTGAGGGACCCCTCCCCCCCCTCACCCAACGTCCCACTGTTTTTAGATTGATTGATTCAAGCCAGGCCCTTCCTTACCCATACTGCGGGAGCCCCGCCACAGGGCCGAAGCACCAACGCCACCGCCGTCCCGAAGAGCCCCGCTGGAGCTGAGGCCAAGCTCAGGCCGGGCGCGGCGGCTCTCCCATCCGCGGGGCGGGAAGTGAGGGCCCTCCACAGGAAGAGGGCGGAGCCAGGAGGGGCTTTCCCTGCCTCACTCCCCTCCTCCCTCTCTCTGAGGGAATGGGGGCTGGCCTGGAAGCAGCCTCGAGGGAGGAGGAGGCGTGCGCCCAGGCTGGCCGCAAATCCCACGGGACCCGAGATTTCAGCAGCTATCGCGAGACTACGCAGCCACAGACGGGATTTCGACCTCCCTCGAAATCCCGTCTGTGGCTGGTGTAGTCTCGCGATGCTTGCCTAAACCCGGAAGTAGGTATTTTTTTAAAAAAAATTAATTATTATTTTTAATTTGTATCTTATTAAAACAAGTTAGGGGGCCGGAGGGAAGGGGCTCGGGGGCCGTGTACGGCCCCAGGGCCGCCTGTTGGACAGCCCTGATCTAGGAAAGCCTGCAGCTGCTCCATTGCTGCCCTCCATTGTTGATAATAGATGTGGAAAAAATATTTTTAAAGGTCTGTGGTGGGCTTTTGGGTCTTTGGTGGCCTTCATCTATTATATAAATGGGTTCACGTCATGTGATGTATACCTCAAACAAAGAAACCATACAACGCAGAAAAACAATACTTGCCAACAGAAATAGGCCTCAAGCCAGGTACGTTTGTAGCAAAGAAACTTCCCCCCCAAAACCTAAAAGGCCCCCAAAACAACGAGAAAAAATAAAACTACATTTACCAGCATCCTCTGGGGCAGCCAAAGACTCACCCAGCCTCTACATTCTGAACAACATGATTGGCTGCCAATAAGGGCGGATTTGCATAACTGCTGCACTGGCCAGCCAACATGAAAATTCCGATCCATAATAAACTCCCAAATCAGAATAAGGAAAAGGCCTGAGCCAATCCCCAACACAAACACCCAAATCACTTCCAACCGAAAATTTACACCCCAAAAAATCACAGACCACGCCCAAAATTGACAGTAAGGCTTCATTAACTTGATTTCCCTAACTAGCCCTCACTTACTGGGAAGCTGTTTACGCTCTGAATTGACAGTAAGGCTTCATTAACTTGATTCTCCCGACTAGGCCTCAGCTCATTGGACATTGTATATGGCCTGAATTGACAGTAAGGCTTCATTAACTTGATTCTCCCGACTAGGCCTCAGCTCATTGGACATTGTGTATGGCCTGAATTGACAGTAAGGCTTCATTAACTTGATTCTCCGACTAGGCCTCAGCTCATTGGACATTGTGTATGGCCTGAATTGACAGTAAGACTTCATTAACTTGATTCTCCCATGACTAGGCCTCAGCTCATTGGACATTGTGTATGGCCTGAATTGACAGTAAGGCTTCATTAACTTGCTGTTCCTAACTAGGCCTCAGCTCATGGGACATTGTGTATGGCCTGAATTTACAGTAACCTACCTTGGCACACAGAGCCCCGAGCATGCATGATGGGACTTGAAGTACCACCATGGAAAATGGGATTTGTAGTATTTCAAAACCCATCATTCCCCACAGACCACTGTGGCCCAGAACCAAGACCAATAAAGACCCAACTTGGCACACCATGGCCCCCATGACCCACACTCCATCCAACTGCAGTTTAGAGGAGGGCACACCGTGGATGATTAGACTTTCTCGCATCTCCTAAAACGGGCACAGCAACGCGTGCCGGGTACAGCTAGTATACTATATTAAGGAATCCAAGGGATGTATGTTCACGTTGACCACCTTTAAGTACAGGGTTAGCGCTTAGGCTAAGATCAAGCCCCGCTGAGCCTTTGTCCAGACTGGTCTCTCAATGACACATTGAGCAAAGCGAGTGGTGGCAACATAAATGGAGTGGGAGGAGAGCTCAGAAGTTACTTAGAACTCTGAAGTGAATCATTCAAAAGCTGACTTCCCTCTTGCTTTCAAAACCGAGCTTCAAAGTTGGCTCTAATTTCACTTCGACATGCAAGGAGTGGAAATGACACACACAGAGAGGGAAAGAAAACCCACTTCGTGCTTTGAGTTTCTTTTATTTTTCAAAAAGAAAAAAACCCTCCTAACTTTGAAAAGAGCAGGTGGAAAAGCAGCGAAAGAGACCTCCGAGGTCAGCCAGGAGGAATTTCAGAGTCCAGTTAACTCATTAAGTTTTAAGTGGAAAATAGGGGATGAAAGCTTCGTTTAGGAAGAATTAAGGAAACGCCGAGGAATGAGTTTACAAAGTGAAATGTTTTCTCTCAAAGCCCAAAGGTTAGCAGGTTGGTTTCTACCATCTGCGAGCGATTAAATGCGTTCGAGGGGGACAGGTGGCTTTCGGAAATGGAATACTTAAAGAGATTTAAAAATATTTGCAGCACTCGGTTATTGGATCCATTTTCACCGGCTGCCCTTCTGGAAGACGGCGATTCGACAAAGACCACCTTTTCCCAGACCGTAACCATGTTGTTGTTTTTCCCATGATTATCTGGAGTGCAAAATGCTACAATTAATATGTCACCAAACATGATAAAGAACGCGGCATCCTACTTACTAACATAGATGGAAGCAGCCCGGATTTCAAATAGTTTAACTCAGTGTTTCCCAACCTTTTTTGAGCCGCGGCACACTTTTAACATTAAAAAAAAACCGGGGGCACACCACCAACCAAAATGACACAAAATGACACTCTAACACAGTAAAGAACGGCTGGGGCTTGGTGGCCTGCTGGGAGCAGCTGCTGGGAGTGCCAAAGCCGGGGAGGGGGCGGAGCCAGGCTGCACCATGCCCCACCCCTACCCCCCGGCTTCACCTCTCCCAGCAGCTGCTCCAGCCTTGAGGGGGCAGTGCCAAGCCAGCGGTGCCAGAGCCAGCACAACGCTGGCTTCGCACTGTCCCTCAAGGCTGGAGCAGCTGCTGGGAGTGCCCCTCCCCCAGAAGCAGAGCCAGGCCGTGCCATGCCCCACCCCCCTCCCCCCTCCCCCCAGCTTCAGCTCTCCTACAGGCCGCGCCATGCCCCGCCCCCCCCTCCCCCCAGCTTCAGCTCTCCTACAGAGGAGGAGCATGAGCGGTGGATGGGCTTCAGTGGGAGGGGTTCCTCCTCCACGCGGCTTCAGTGAGCGAGGGGCGAGAGTCATGGTGGGAGTCATGGTGGATTGGAGGCTGGATGGGGAAATGGCCGAAGGAGGCGGCGCCCCGGTCCCTTCTTCTTTTTCTTCGCCACTGCCTGGCCCTTCCTCCTCCCCCAAGCAGCAGGAGTTCAGCAGGAGGGGGGAGGAAGGGGGGCAGAGAGCTTTTCTTGCGGCACAGCAGGAGGTCCGTCACGGCACACTGGTTGAGAAAGACTGGTTTAACTCTTGGCCAGGGGCGGTCCGATATATACGCAGATTAAGCGGCCGCGTAGGGTGCCATCTTCTGGGAAGGGCGCCGCCATGCTGGCCGCGCCGCCGTAGCAAACCTCCCTGCTGCTGCGTCGGCTTCAGCGCATGGCCTGCAGGAGCTTCTGGGCATGCGCGGAGATTTTCGTGCATGCGCAGTGGCTCCAGAGCTGAAGTTGAGCTCTGGACCCACTGCGCATGCCCAGAAGCTTCAGCAGGCACTGAAGCCAAAGCCTGTAAACACGTCATGTCAGCACTCCGTCCGTATTCGGCACGCAGGAGGCGGAGGCAAAGGGAGAGGGGGTGGAGACAGAGGGAAAGGGGTGGAGACAAAGGGGGGCGCCAAAGTAATGTTCGCTTACCATATAAAATAACCTTAGACCGCCCCTGCTCTTGGCATTACTTCGCGAACGAAGATTCTTAGGAAGGACTCATCCCGTGCTTTTTACAAGCACGTTGATGACTAAAAAGGCCAATCTGAGATAGGCAAGTTCGGTTGCAGAAAGCACAGCAGAAAGTCTCCTTGGGTGATGTTGCTTCCAAGTTGCGGTTCTTTCTGCGTTGTCGAGACCCATTCGACGTGTCTTCTCGAAAGAGGCCGCAGCATTGTGGATAGTGCGTCTCCATGCCTCCCGATGTGAGGCCAGGGTGGACCACTGTTGGTGATCAATCTGGCCGAGCCTGAGATGTTGTTTCAGGGAGTCCTTATACCTCTCTTGCACTGACCCCCGGTGAGTTCACCATAGAGTAGTATCTTTGGGAGGCGGTGGTTCTCCATCCTAGAGACGTGCCCTGCCCAGCACAGCTGTGTTCTCAATAGCATGGCCTCAATGCTGGTGATCCCTGCTTGCTCAAGGACGGCAACATTAGTCACATAGTCGGTCGAGTGTATATTTAGGATTGTGCGAAGACAGCGCAGATGAAAGCGTTCGAGGAGTCGTAGGTGTTGGCGATAGGTGACCCATGTTTCAGATCCATAGAGGAGAATAGACGGTATGATAGCTCTGTACACACTGATTTTGGTGCTTTGCCTCAGGTGCTTGTTGCTCCAGACTCTTTTGTGAAGCCTTCCGAATGCCTTTGCTAAGCTGTGATCTATCTCTTTGTCAATCTTGGTGTCTGAAGAGATGATGCTTCCCAGGTAGGTGAACTGCTGAACGGATTTAAGCACAGATTTGCCTATGCCCTCATCACCCACACAGAAGCAGCCCTGCAGCACCTGACATCCTGCTTTGCAACAGCTGCAGAGCTGTTTGGGCTGGAAGTCAGCCTGAAGAAAACGGAAGTCCTCTGCCAGCCCGCACCACAGGAAGAACACCATCATTTAACTAATTAGAAAGTTTAAAGTTGCTGTTCTGATCATCACAACAGTGTTATTCTAAACATTGAAGCCCCGTTTAAGCTTGACTGCTGTGTGTCTACCAGCAGGGCTGTGCAAAATTAAGGTTTTCTCAAGCCTAACCACACCTTATGGTCACCTCACTTTATGGTCACCCCGCTCCTGTAGTGTGGTTAGGTTTGAGAAAACCTCCATTCGATATGGACTTATGGTATAAATATGCGAGGCCTTGATAAAGCTCCGGGATTCGACACTCAATGCTGTAATAGTACCACACGGCTGTATTTCGTCAATTACGGTCGCAAGTATATGCACTTGGTCTGGGGATGTGTATTGTGTTGTCCTCTATGCCTTATCGTTTAAATGAATATATATTTTTGATACTGAAATAGTGCCTTTGTGTTAGTTTAGTGTTTACGCAACCCTTGCTCAGTATTTCAGTGGTCTCTCGACCGCCAGCCCGGCAGCGCAAGGTCAGCAACATGCTCCGTCAGCCAAGGGCAACAAGTTTATGTCTCGGTACCCCAGCCAGAATCAGGGACGATCGGGGAAGGATCCACTGCCGGGGCCGAGGGTCTTTCCACCCTAGCCTCCAGGACCGGTCCTCGTCCGGTGTCCCAGGCCCGGATTACCCATAAGGCCACCCTAGGCCATGGCCTCGGGCGACACTTTTGGGGGGGCAGCAGATCCGGACCTCAAAAATTTTAAAAAAAATTCCCAAAGAAATGCGGGAAATAAATTCGATTTTTTTTTTAAAAGGGCGCATGCGAGGGGTGGCGCAAGCGCCATCCACGCCGCCCCCTCCCTTTGCTCTGCTCCCCTCAGCTCTGCTTTAGGAGGGAGGATCGGCTCCGCCCCTGACTCCACCCCTCCTCGTCCCCGGCTCCGCCCAGCTCCGCCCCTGGCTCCTCGCCGGCGCGGAGCCGATCCTCCCTTCCTCCTAAAGCCGGCCTGAAAAAGGCAATGTCGGCCGCATGGCGGCTTTAGGAGGGAGGGAGGGAAGGAGGGAGGAGCAGCCGTGGGGAGGCCCCACATCGGCTCCGGGGGTGGGGCTTTCCTTCCTCCTCCTCCTCGCGCTGGTGAGGAGGTGGGGGCGGAGCGGGCGGAGCCGGGGGCGGGGAGGGGCGGAGCTGGGGGACGGGGAGGGGCGGAGGCAGACCCTTTGGCCTTGGGCGGCAAAAGGGCCTGATCCGGGCCTGCGGCGTCCTCCTCCTCTGCCATCTTCCTGGCGACCCTGTCCATGGGGATTGTCAAATTACATTATGATTTTACAAATTAATCACCAAAACATCATGTTTTACCACAAATCGACAGAAAAAAGCAGTTCAATGCATGGTAACGTTATGTAGTAATTACTGTATTTACAAATTTAGCGCCAAAGCACTTCAATGTATTGAAACAGATGTGGATCCGGGCGCGACGCAGACTGCGTTGGATAATACAGAATGTTAGATGAGCGAAGGTTGGCTAAGCGAAATTCTACTATATATAGCTACTAGCTTGGGGACCCGGCCCTGCCTGAGTTATTTGAGAAAGGCATTGTGTGCCAAAGATGGTCCTTATGAGATGTTTATGTGGCTTGCAGTGGTCTCAGGTAGTTAGTGAAGGTACTTCAAGTCCCATCATCCATGGTCCATCCTCCTTCAAACGGCACCAGGATGTAGAGTGGGTCATGAGGGCTCTGTGTGTCAGGTTTGGTCTTGATCAGTCATTGGATTAGGTTTGCAGCAGTTTTGGGAAGTGAGTGAAGGTACTTCAAGTCCCATCATGCATGGTCTGCCCTCCTCCAAGCTGCACCAGGATGTAACACTGGTCATGGGGGCTCTGTGTGCCTAGTTTGTTCTTTTTTGGTAATTGGATGAGGGTCGCAGTGGTCTCAGAAAGTGAGTGAAGGTACTTCAAGTCCTATCATCCGTGGTCCGTCCCACTCAAAACTGCAGCAGGATGTAGAGTGGGTCAAGGGTACTCTGTGTGCCAAGTTTGGGCCTGGTCTGTGATTTGTAGGGACTTCAATGTTCTGTAGGAAATGAATCGGGTGAAGGTACTGCAAATCCCATCATTTGTGGCCCATCCTGCCCTACACCGTACCAGGTTGTAAAGTGGGCCAGTGGGCATCTGTGTGCCAAGTGTGGTCCTGATCCTTCTATGGTGTGGGCCACAGTGCTCTAAGCCAGTGAGTTAAAGTACTGCAAGTCCCATCATCCATGGTCCATCCTCCCTCAAACTGCACCAGGATGTAGAGTGGGTCTTGAGGGTTCTGTGTGCCAAGTTTGGTCTTGTTCTCTCATTGTTTGGGGTCGCAAAGGGGTCGCAAAGTGTTTTGGTCTGAAACACCCGCCATGCCTGACTGCCTCAGGCCTGTTCCTTACCCCCTCTGCCACTTTAGAGTGTCGGAATGTTCATGTTGGCGACTGCCTCAGGCCTTTGCCTTCTCCTCCTCTGCCAGTTTAGAGGGTCGGAATGTTCATGTTGGCGACTGGCTGGCCAGTTTAGAGGGTAGAGGCGTTATGCAAATGCTCCCTCACTGGCAACCAATCATGTTGTCAGAATGTAGAGGCCGGGAGCCAATCAGAACGCTGCCACATACATAAATACATACAAACACACACACACACACACATACATACAAACATTCTTTTTTAATTATGTATACAGATTGTTTCCAGTCTCTGGTTTCTGAAATGAGCGCCTTTTAAACATCTCAAAGACTCCCAAAATCATTGCAAAGACTTTTCCGGAGCTGGATTTTGCAAGGCTGCCCCGGCCTGGCTTCAGTCCCGTTATTTTTCCAAAGAGAGAATGCCTCTCCCGCCACTTTGCGCTCCACACCATCTCACGCTCAGATGTTTCCGCTCACACTTCTCCTGAGCCAAACTACATTTTGATTTATGAGGCTCTGCTAAGATGCAAATCCTCTTCTCCTTCCTTTTTCTGCAAAGCCCTGTTTTAGTGCTCTGCGTTGTGAAGGAAAAGAAATGGATTCTCTTGTTGAAAGGATAGCGACACAGCCTCGCGCAAATGTCACGCGCGTGCACTTCTTGTCGCCTTCTAAAACGCCAGCACTTGAAGGATGGCGCAGCCTTTGTCTTGTGTTGCATTACTTTGATCATGGCTCTTGAAAACAACTTTGCCTACCTAACATTTCCTCGGACAAAAACAATTGAGTTGGCAATAAATCTGCAAGAAGAGAACTCACGTCAACGGCGGGTAGGTGGAAACTGGAACAATTTAGAGAAGAGCCAAAGCCCAGGAGTTTCCCACTAAAGTGAGATCTGTTGGAAGTGGGGCTTGGGGGTACTGTGTTGCAGTGGCTCCAATCCTTTCTGGAAGGTCGTACCCAGAAGGTGTCATTGGGTGGCACCTGTTCGGCTCTGCAACCGTTGTCTTGCGGAGTCCCTCAGGGTTCAGTTCTGTCCCCAATGTTGTTTAACATCTACATGAAACCGCTGGGAAAGATCATTCGGAGTTTCGGAGTACCAAGGTTCAGTTTTGGGTCCGTTACTTTTTAATTTATTCATTAATGATCTGGATGTAGGAGTGAATTCTGAGGTAGCAAAGTTTGCAGACGACACTAAACTGTTCAGGGTAGTTAAAAATGAAACTGATTGTAAAGAGCTCCAGAAAGATCTCTCGAAATTGAGTGAATGGGCAACAAAGTGGCAAATGCATTTTAACCTAAACAAGTGTAAAGTCATGCACATCGGGGCAAAGAACCCCAACTACACCTACCAATTGATGGGGTCAAAGCTTTCCGAGACAAACCAGGAAAGGGATCTTGGGGTTTTGGTGGACAGCTCAATGAAGATGTCAACCCAGTGCGCTGCAGCAGTGAAAAAAGCAAATTCTATGCTTGGCATGATCAGGAGGGGAATCGAAAATAGGTCAGCAAATGTTGTATTACCTCTCTACAAATCTATGGTGAGGCCACATCTGGAGTACTGTGTACAATTCTGGTCTCCGCACCTTAAGAAGGATATA
Organism: Anolis apletophallus; assembly: GCA_030556195.1. Lineage (NCBI taxonomy): Eukaryota > Metazoa > Chordata > Lepidosauria > Squamata > Anolidae > Anolis > Anolis apletophallus. The sequence goes on along the minus strand of JARBWK010000015.1, from coordinate 2,078,244 downwards.
ACGGAACTGGAAAAGGTACAGAAAAGGGCAACAAGAATGATCCAAGGGATGGAGCGGCTCCCTTATGAAACCAGGTTGCAACGCCTTGGTCTTTTCAGCCTTGAAAGACGGCGTTTAAGAGGTGACTTGATCGAAGTGTATAAAATCATGCATGGGATAGAAAAGGTGAATAAAAGAAAAATATTTTCTTGTCACACAACACTAGGAGTAGGGGCACTCCTGAAGCTCCAAGGTAGGAAAGTTAGGACTAATAAAGGGAAATATTTCTTCACCCAGAGAAAGGGTCATTGGGTTATGGAACTCACTTCCAGAGGAGGTTGTGACAGCTGTCAGCCAGAACAACTTCAAGGCAGGATTAGACAGATTCATGGATACCAAGTGTATTGGTAGTTACTGAAAAGGACATTCAAGTGCCACCTCGGAGTTGGTTGAGGTAGGCAGGATTTCCCTGGGTACTGGTTGTGGGGGTCGGGAGCAGGTCAGGTTATGCCCCTCCTTCTGCTCGAGATCCCTGTGTACAACTGGTGGGCCACTGTGTGATACAGAATGCTGGACTAGATGGGCTGAGGTCCGATTCAGCATGGCTCTTCTTATGTTCTTATGTTCTTAGTAAGGTGTTATCTGTACGCAGATGACGTCCAGATCTGTCACTCCTTCCCACCTGTCACTAAGGAGGCTGTCCAGACCTTGAAACGGTGCTTGGCTGCTGTGTTGGACTGGATGAGGGCTAGCAAATTGAAACCTAATCCAGACAAGACAGAGGTCCTCCTGGTCAGTCGAAAGGCCGAACAGGGCACAGCGTGACAGCCAGTGTTAGATGGGGTCACACTCCCCCTGAAGATGCAGGTTCGCACCCTGGGAGTGATCCTGGACTCATCGCTGAGCCTGGAGCCCCAGGTCTCGGCGGTGGCCAGGGGAGCTTTTGCACAATTAAGACTCATGCGCCAGCTGCGCCCGTACCTTGGGAAGTCTGATCTGGGTACGGTCGTCCACGCTCTGGTCACATCCCGAATATATTACTGCAACGCACTCTACGTGGGGCTGCCTTTGAAGACAGTTCGGAAATTACATCTAGTCCAACGGGCGGCAGCCAGATTACTAACTGGAGCTACATACAGGGAGCATACCACCCCCCTGTTGTGTCGGCTCCACTGGCTGCCTGTCCAATTCCAGGCTCAATTCAAAGTGCTGGTTTTGACCTTTAAAGCTCTATACGGTTCTGGCCCAGCTTACTTGTCCGAACACATCAGCCTCTACGTCTCACCTCGTAATTTAAGATCAGCTGGGGAGGCCCTGCTCTCGCTCCCGCCAACTTCTCAAACGCAGTTGGTGGGGACGAGAGGGAGGGCCTTCTCAGTGGTGGCTCCCCGTCTGTGCAACGCGCTCCCAAGCGACATACGATCAACACCATCCCTCCTGGCATTCAGGAAAAAAGTGAAATCTTGGCTGTGGGGCCAGGCGTTTGCACATTAGCACAATGCAGCACTTTGGACTGGATTTGTAACGGCAAGTTGATGGAGATGGCTCAATGCTCCTGTTATGGACGGAATACTGTTTTTAACTTAAGAGAATGTGTGTGATGTGTCAATGTTAATTGTATTTTAATGTGTTTTAATGCTGTATGTTTTTGATTTTATGTTTTTTATTATGTTGGCATCGATGTTTTGTTAGATTTTATATTGTAATAAATAAAGAAATAAATAATGTCACCTCCGCCCTTTGCACTACAGACATAAGCTAAAGTGCTACATTGGGGCTCCATGGTGCAAATTCCCACCTATGGTTGTATGCATTCATTATGCTGTACAACCCTTGGGACAAACAGCAGCACTGCAGGACTGAACCATGACATTAAATGTGCAACCAAATGCACAATCACATGTGCATGCACACCAGGGTATTTTTTCCGATTGCACAGTTCTATAATATACATATCTCCTAATACTAACATTCAATTATTATTATTATTATTATTACTAATATCTATCTTCTATCTATCTATCTATGTATGTATATAATAAAAGTCAGTGTTTGCAGGTGGTGGGTGGTGCGGAGGGAGGAATATGTGCCAGCATTTCGATGGGCTACTACTCTGAGATTATTTGCATGAAGGGCTCTGATTGGCCAGCCTCAGAACTCCAACATTCTACGCCCCAGACAGAAGGGATTGGTTGCCACTGAAATGGTATTTCCATAAAGGACTCCGATTGGCCAACCACATTCCAACATTCTAAAGTGACTCAGAGGGAAAAGGAAAGGCCTCAGGCAGTCAGCCACTGCGGCCCACAGCAATGACGGATCACGACCAAACTTGGCAAACAGGGGCCCAATGTTCCACTTCACAACCTGGCGTGGTTTAGGGCAGGATGGGCCACGAATGATGGGATTTGCAGTACCTTCACCTCATTCATTTCCCAAACAACACTGTAGCCCCTATAAATCACAGACCAGGTCCAAACGGCCCCAGACAAAGGGGATTGGTTGCCACTGAAATGGTATTTGCATAAAGGACTCCGATTGGCCATCCACATTCCAACAATCTAAGGTGACTCAGAGGAAAAAGGAAAGGCCTCAGGCAGTCAGACACTGCAGCCCACAGCAGTGACGGATCAGGACAAAACTTGGCAAACCGGGCCCCAATGGCCCACTTCACGACGCAACCCTCACCCAATGCCACAATTACAAATTACAATACAGAGCCCCCATGACCCACTCTAAACCTGGTGCTGTTTCAAGGAGGATGGACCACAGATGATGGGACTTGCAATACCTTCACTCACCTTCCGAGATCGCTGCAACGCTCATCCAAAGAATGATCAAGACCAAATGTGACACACAGAGCCCCCATGACCCACTCTACGTCTTGGTGCTGTTTGGAGGGGGATGGAGCATGGCCAATGGGGCTTGCAGTACCTTCACTAAGTTCCTGAGACCACTGCAAGCCACATAAACATCTAATAGGAACCAACCTTGGCACACAATGCCTTCCTCAAATAACCCAGGCACCACCGGGTCCCCAAGCTAATTCAATAATAATAATAATAACAATAATAATAATAGACTTTGGCACAAGCCAGTAAAGGTTATCCCAGTGGTGACTGGCACACTGGGTGCAGTGCCTAAAGGCCTTGGCCTGCACTTAAGCACAATTAGCACTGGCAAAATTATCATCTGTCAGCTGCAAAAGGCCACCCTGCTGGGATCTGCAGGCATTATTCGCCGATACGTCACATAGCCCTAAACACTTGGAAAGTGCTTGACGTGTGATCCAATACTACAGTCAGCAGAGTGACCTTGTTTCCTGTGGACCCATCTTGTTGTGTTTATAATAATAATAATAATAATAATAATAATGATAATAATAATAATAGAATCTGAAATACTTCTGGTCCCAAGCCTTGCAGGCAAGAGATAGACGACCTTTCGGAGCAGAACTCCAGGTTTACCTTCCCTCCACTCAATATTCAAATTTCACCGAGTTCCGAGTTCCGCTATCAGCATCTGTGGCTGTCGACTCCACTCCTTCCCATGTGCCCTGCCTCTGAGCTGTAGCATGAGTAATCTAATTTTCCTGCATAGCATGTTTCTGTTTGATGGACAGGTTGCCAAGGGACGTTCCATGTGTCAGCATCAGTGGAAATGGCTTCTGAGCAGAGCTCCCACCCTTGCACAAGCAAGGAATCCAAATGGCTGCAAGGCTAATCCACCCATTTGCCCCCAGTTTCACTCCTAGTTAATGTATTCCTTTGCCTCCGGCAGGGAAAAATCAGAGAGAATCTCTACAGAATACTGATATCCGCCAGGAGGAGGAAGAGGAGGGGATCCATAATTAGGAATATTCAGATGTCAAGCAGCCGGTTTGGATAGTAGATACTGGATGGTTGTGGCCAGTGGCTTCCATGCCTTGTGATACTTTGCTATCCAAGGTGCTGAACCCTAACCACCCAAAAGGTTCAGCACCTTGGAGAGTTCCTTGAAAATGGAGTCTAGAACTCAGTCTGGATTTACCATAATAGAATCTCCTGCTGGTAGTGTGTGTTTGTGTGTGTGTATCTATTATATAAAGGGGTTCCCGGCATGGAACGACCGTCCCAAACAGAGAAACCTTACAACGCAGAAACACCAAACTTGCCAACAGAAATAGGCCTCAAGCAAGGTAGGTTTGTAGCAAAGAACCTTCCCCCCCCCCCAAAACCTAAAAGGCCCCCAAAACAACGAGTAAAAAACCTACATTTCCCAGCATCCTCCGGGGCTGCCAACGACTCTCCCAGCCTCTAGATTCTGACAACATGATTGGCTGCCAATAAGGGCGGATTTGCATAACTCCTGTACTGGCCAGCCAACATGAACATTCCGACCCATAATAAACTGTCAGAGGAGGATAAGGCAAAGGGCTGAGGCACAAACACAAACACCCAATTCACTTCCCACAGAAAATTTACACCCCTACAAATCACAGACCATGCCCAAAATTGACAGTAAGGCTTCATTAACTTAATTTCCCTGACTAGGCCTCACTTAATGGAATGCTGTTTACGCTCTGAATTGACAGTAAGGCTTCATTAACTTGATTCTCCTGACTACGCCTCAGCTCATTGGACATTGTGTATGGCCTGAATTGACAGTAAGACTTCATTAACTTGCTGTTCCTGACTAGGCCTCAGCTCATGGGACATTGTGTATGGCCTGAATTGACAGTAAGACTTCATTAACTTGCTGTTCCTGACCAGGCCTCAGCTCATGGGACATTGTGTATGGCCTGAATTTACAGTAACCTACCTTGGCACACAGAGCCCCTATGACCCACGCTACATTCTACTACAGTTTGGAGGAGGGTGGACCATGGATAATGGGACTTGAAGTACCTCCATGGATAGTGGGATTTGTACTACTTCAAAACCCATCATTCCCCACAGACCACTGTGGCCCAGAACTAAGACCGATAAAGACCAAAATTGGCACACAATGCCCCCATGACCCACACTCCATCCGACTGCAGTTCAGAGGAGGGCACACCATGGATGATGGGATTTCAAGTACCTCCACTCACTTCCAAAGTACCCCACCCACACAAGCATCAACCTCTACATCAACACAGCAGACGGAAAGACAAAACACATTGTATATCCACAAGCTATGCAGAACGCCACCAACACCACACACCGACAACTCCACAGGACTTCAACATCCCACCCACCAGAACAACCCACAACGACACAGCCATGACCCCACCAAGACCATAAGTAACATCAATTCCAACCCTTACATACTCAGACTTTTTCGCATCTCCTAAATAGGGCACAGCAACGTGAGCCGGGTACAGCTAGTATATATATATATATATAGGCTTGGTTGATCAAAAAAAATCATGGTTTTAAAATTCAATGGGGGGGGGGTATTTTTTTTATTAGTAATAGAAATACTTACAAAAAAAATTCCAAAACTTTCTGAACTGTAACGTAATTAATAACGAAATTCGTTATTAGTTCTTATTCCAGCGCATGCGCACAGCAGGAAAACACTTCAGGGCTGACATCACAGGCAAATCAAGGGGGAAACATTTCCCTTCACTTCTGGAGTGCAATTGACTGGAGCTGAAGATTTATAGCATATAGAAATAGTACCACCAACTTATACAGTATGAGGTTCTTGTAACAGGAATATATCAACCATCTCCCAAATTAATTTTTAGGGTGACTTACAGAGTATCACAGAGCTGTGCCTTTCCTTCCTGGCAGAAGGGGCTTGGACTGGATGCCCTTCAGGGGTCCCTCCTATGCCTTGGATTCTGTGGCATGGTGATGACCATGATGAAGTGGGCTGGGTGGCCACCTGTGGGGAGGGCTTTGCTTGTGCCTTCCTACATCAAATCAGAAGGGGGTTGGGCTGGGTGCCCTTTGGGGACTCCCTTCCAACTCTAGGAGTCTATTATTATTATTGGGCAGGGGCTGGATGGCCATCTGTGGGGAGGGATCGAGCTGTGCCTTTCCTTCCTGGCAGGAAGACACTTGGACTTGGTCGGAGAAAAAGCGCGCGAAGGCTGTTTTTCCCTTCAGTCCTCCAGTCGCTCTAGGAGTCCCGGTTCTTCTCTATGGTTTCCCCTTTCTTCTGTAGTTTTCCCTTCTTCACTCTGTGGTCTTGTCACTCCCTCCTCCTCTTCTTTCAGCCTTTATTCTCTGCTTCACCTTTCCTTCTCTCCCCCCCCCGATTTTCTGGATGTTTAAAGTGCTTTTCCCCCTTCAGTCCTCCAGGTGCTCTAGGAGTCGCATTTTTTCCTCTATGGTTCCCCCTTGCTTCTTCACTTCCTCCAGGAAGGCCTTTTACTTTAATTATCCTCCGACCAGGCAAAGGGCCCTAATATGTCTGTAAGTACCCTGAAAAGCTATTTTGGAGGAGATAAATATTCCTGTTAGAATAACTGAGAGGGAAGATACGATCTAATTACAATAATTAAGAAAATTGGCGGCCCCCAAGTTCGGTAAAGATATTACACTTCCGGGTTGGAGCACATGGTTCAAAAAACAATTAAATTAACTTTTTATACGAATTTAATCCGATTCCATTTAATCCGGCCTCAAGGCAGGGATGGAAATTATCGGGTATGGATTCGGGCCGGCCATCCATCCTCAGGATGAGCTGGGTGTCATCAGCGTACTGATGACACCCAAGCCCGAAGCTACGCACCAGATGGGCAAGTGGTCACATATAGATGTTAAATAACAGAGGCAATTTCCCACATAGAAGGCTTACAAGAATGCCCTATGGTGGCATATAAACGCACGAATAATCTCAGAAACTATCTTGTACATAACAACTTGACACCGGTTCCCCTTAATACCTCTTTATCTCCAGGCTCTCAACCTTGTTTGCATTGCTCTATATGCAAAAACATTAGTACCAACAAACAAGTGTTCAGCCTCTCTAAAAACAGGTGGTTCCAAATTAGATGCTTCGGTACTTGTTCCTCCAAATTATTAATTCATGGAATCTCCTGGAATCTCCTGCGAAATCCTAACAGCTGGTAAACTATGGTCTGAGGGCATAGGCCAGACAAAAAGAGAATTGAAATCGCGATTTATTGAACATCGTTCGAAAATTAATAGAGGTTGCACTGATTCAGCCTTTTATTCCCATTGTCTTGACAAAAAACACACTGCAGACTCTTTAAGAGTCAGAGTTCTAGAAAAAATCACTCCCAAACCTCACACAGATTTATCTGTACAATTAAACAAAGCCGAATTAAAATGGATAATTCTCCTAGATTGTGAGTGGCCACGTGGCCTCAATGACCCTGTTAACATCCACACCCTTCTCTCGTAAACCATTTATATTCCCCTATATTTGGGTAATACTTACCCACGGGTCACCCTACTTCCCTTGAAGCAGGGTTCAGGTCGGTCGAATCTTTTGATTGGTATGTATACCCTTCCTGAATTTGTATATATTTATTCTTTTGCTATATGTGACTGTGTACTTAATGCCATGTATCTGAACACTTTCTAGTAAATATGGGACGCTGTTATCCTACAAAAACGCCTTGAAAAAGCCAAGCGGCGAAACGGTTTTCAGCAGCCGATAATACAGCGAATGCTTTCCATCGGCATATTTCCAACTCGATCCCGTTCGAGGAGACTGCCATCCTTCGTCTCCCGCATCCTGGAATCTTTCCCTACATGTCTACTACTACCCCAATCCTTTGAACATCTTTCCTATTTCCCATCATTGGATTTACAATTTATTTCTCCTAGTGGAACTGACTTTTTGGCACACAAGGAAAACATCACCAACTATATTGGACTGGAACTTTGGGACTTCCCCAGTACGTGGCATATTGCCTTCACTTCAATTGTTCTGATTGGAAGCAGCAAAAAGGAGGAGCTTGCCTGGGATTCCCTTCCTGAGGGAGCTCTCTCCCTGGTGCCTGGGATACTTACCCGTAATTATCACACCCTAGGTGCACGTATGTACTTATGAATTATATACCTGTATATTTTTTCTATTAAGCCTTGTGCTTTTGTGTCAGCTTTGTTGTTATTGTTATATAGCCCTGCTCTTGTGTTTACCCGAATAACAGAGGCAAACCTTTGACTCTGACAAACCTATATGCATCCATGGCCATGGGGGATGCTAATATTCCACTGAAACCCACTCGTATGCATACCTATTTCTTCTTGGATGGATTTCGAGAGCTCTTTTCCATGCACCAACCTTGCTTCGGTCGATGAAGACAGACACCAAGGGATTGAAAAGAATCCTTTCCAAGCACCTCACCTCTGTTCTGGCAGACGATCCTTCTCGCTTCCCATTGTGCAGAGAAGTACAGGAATGCGCTCCATGCGCAAAACCTATTGTGGTTCGTCTGTGTCTGTTGAATGTAAATCTCTTCAAGCAACTGCCAGGCTCTTTTTTTTTATGGAAGCGGGCATCGCCGGTTTCCCTCCGCCAAAGATGCCTGCCGTTCAGCACATGCCACCTTATAAAAGTAACCTAAAATCTTCCGCTCCCCAATTAAAGTACGAAAGCAGAGCTGTTGGGAGACATTTACAAGGTGGCGATTTCTGTTTACCTGACAGAATTCAGCACTGGTTGCAATGCGGTGCCCGGTTTCATCCTTTTACTGGGGCGAATAGTTTTGGGTGGAAATGGTATCTGTGGAGAACCAATGCACACACATCTACATGCACAACATTCCTGCTTACCACCTCTTCTTCCATCGCCTGCTGCCGAAAACAGAGGCCATCATCCCAGAACTCATAGAATGGCTCATCTTCTCCAGAATCCCGCTCTCCATATCACGATCAGTGAGAAATGATGGTCCAGACCAGGGCTGTCCAACTGTCTGTATACGGCCCCCCAGCCCCTTCCCTCCGCCCCCCTAAGCTTTTTAATATAAAATAAAAATTGAAAAATAAAATAAATAATCAAAATTTTTAAAAAATACCTACTTCCGGGTTTGGAGCAAGTATTGCGAGAATACGCAATCCACACGGGATTTCGCTGTCAACGCGAGATCACGCCGGCGTTGACAGCGAAATCCCGTGTGGATTGCGTATTCTCACGATACTCTTCGGCTACTCTACTACTGGATCGCTGAGGCCCACAGACGCGATTAGGACCTTCTTCGACTCAGTCGGTCGTCGCCTCTCTCGTTGTCCGGGTACTCCTGGATCCTGCGCGTTTGGAAAAGGTAGGCCGAAGCAGGGGCTCCTCAGGGGCCCCTCATTCCCCCCCATCTCCCTCATGTATTAAATATAAAATTAAATATATTTAAAGATGAAATAAGGGAGATGGGATACATTAAAAGAAGGGGAGGGAGGATGGAATTAAATATATTTATTATAAAATAAAATTAAGGGCTAGGGGAGGATGTAATTAAATATATTAAATTTAAATTAAAATAAGGGGGAGGGGAGGATGGAATTAAATATATAATTTATTTTATCCCTGCATTTTATCTCAGTAAAAGATTATATTTGACTGTATGCATGCAGGGGTGAGGGCAGAGCCGGGGAGAGGGCGGAGCCGGGGCGGGGTGGAGCCGGGGGCGGGGGCAGACCCTACGGCCCCCCAGGTCATCAGTGACCGGAATTCAGGCCCCTGGGCCGGTAGAAGTTGGACAGCCCTGGTCCAGACTTAATGGTCCAGTTTCAATGTTTTTTCAAGCCTGGAAGGAAGCACATAGTGACCAGAGGAAATCTGCAGAATCAATCGCACCTGCTGATTTATCCATCCAGATTTCAGCAGAAGCAACGTTTTGTGGGGCCATAAAGGTCTGGTTTTCTCTTGTCTGCGAAGATTGTGATTGGGAAGAAGGAAAGAAGGAAGGAAGGAAGGCAACCGCGGACTGAGTGAGTGCCTTCCCTTCTGGTGTGGAAGAGGGAGAGAGCCATTCCGGAAGGGAGCCACCTGGGGGTTCTACGTGGGAAGTTTGGCCCAGTTCTATCATTGCTGGGGTTCAGAATGCTCTTTGATTGTAGGGGAACTATAAATCCCAGCAACTACAACTCCCAAATGGCAAGGTCTATTTCCCCTGAACTCCATCTGCATTCATATTTGGGCATATTGCGTGTTCATTTTAACGTGTGGTCCAGATCCATCATTATTTCAGTCCACAGTGCTCTCTGGGTGTAGGTGAACTACAACTTCCAAACTCAAGGTCAATTCCCATGCAAACCCTTTCAGTACTTTCTGTTGGTAATGAGAGTTCAATAGGCCAAGTTTGGTTCAATTCCATTGTTGCAAGAGTTCAGGATGCTCTTTGATTGTGTGTTAACTATAAATCCCAGGAACTGTAACTCCCAAATGTCAAGGTCTATTTCCCCCAAACTCCATCTGTGTTCACATTTGGGCATATTGAATATTCATGCCAAGTTTTGTCCTGATCCAACATTGTTTCAATCCACAGTGCTCTCTGGATATAGGTGAACTACAACTCCAAAACCCAAGGTCAATGCCCACCAAAGTCTTATAGTATTTTTTTTCTTGGTTATGGGAGTTCTGTGTGGGAAGTTTGTGTCTTTCTGCCAGGATATCTATGTTGTGTTCATCGAAACAGGCCCAGGTTTCACACTGAGTGTATAAATACATTCAAAAACATATTAACTATATGTATTACTGTGCTAGAGTGTCATTTTGTGTCATTTGGGTTGGTGGTGTGCCCCAGGATTTGGTAAATGTAAAAAAATGTGCCGCGGCTAAAAAAAGGTTGAAAAACACTGGTTTAGAAAACTCTGGCTGGAGTCTTCCGTGTTGAGGATGAAGAACAAGTTGGGCATGTGGATGTTCAATGGGTGGTTCCTTCAGCTGCATTGCCATGTTGCCATTCAGCACAACAGAGCACAATTAATGCCTACAAAGATATTTACGCTTTGCGATTCTGATGACGCACCTTGGCCTATGCATAAGATAAAGTCATAGTGCTCCATTCATTCTGAACATAGGCCAGATTTATTTATTTATTTATTTATTTATTTATTTATTTATTTATTTATTTATTTATTTATTGCCAGCGTTTATGCCCCGCTTCTTCTCAACCCCCGAGGGGGGACTCAGAGCGGCATAACTATGGCAACGATTAGATGCCACACAGTATACATATAATAAACAACAGTTAAGATTAAAATACATTAAAATACAACTAGAATTAAATACATTAAAATACAATTAACATTAAAACATCATGTACATTTATCACAGTTAAAACAATATTCCATCCATAAGCCTTAGATCTTATCCACCAGTTTGCCATCTGCAGGGGCAGTCTCACCTCTCCTGGGGGGTGAGAGGTGAGACCGCCCCCCCCCCATGGCTGCTGGACGCGGCAGCCCTCGCGGCGGCGTCAACGCGCATGCGCGGTGGCGTCACACGCAGCTGCGCGGCGGCGTCACGCACACCTGTGCATGCGTGGTGACGTCATGCGCAGCTGCGCGAGTGCGCCACGCACGCCTGCGCATACGCAGTGACGCCTGGCGCGGCGGCTACACGCCGCCTGCGCCGCCTGCACCACCGGCTGCATCACCGGCCAGCCGCCGGGCGGGGAGCACTGGCAGGAGGCGCGGTGGAGGGGCGGCCAGCGTGGCGGCGCCCCTCGCAGGCGGCGACGCCCCTCCCAGGACCCGTCGCCCTACGCGGCCGCTTACATGGCGGAATGCCAAAGGCCGGCACTGGCCATCTGACCAATCTAAAGTGCGCTATCGTGCTAAAGTGCAAACGCTTGGTCCCATAACCAGGATTTCACTCTTTTTCTGAATGCCAGGAGGGATGAAGCTGATCGAATATCAATAGGGAGTGCGTTCCACAGATGGGGGGCCACCACCGAGAAGGCCCTCTCTCTCGTCCCCACCAACCGCGTTTGAGATGTAGGCGGGAGCAAGAGCAGGGCCTCCCCGGATGACCTTAAGGTACGAGATGGGACGTAGCGGTTGATGCGTTCGGACAAGTAAGCTGGGCTAGAACCATATAGAGCTTTAAAGGTCAAAACCAGCACTTTGAATTGAGCCCGGAAGTGGACAGGCAGCCAGTGGAGCTGACACAACAGGGGGGTGGAATGCTCCCTGCATGTGGCTCCCGTTAGTAATCTGGCTGCCGCCCGTTGGACTAGTTATAATTTCGGAACTGTCTTCAAAGGCAGCCCCACGTAGAGTGCGTTGCAGTAATCTATTCGGGATGTGACCAGAGCGTGGACGACCGTAGCCAGATCAGACTTCCCAAGGTACAGGCGTAGCTGGCACACGAGTCTTAACTGTGCAAAAGATTGCTCTATAACAATCCCAAATCCTCCTTTGCTTGTTCATTAGGAATTCTGGGAAGGGGGCAAATGGCTGTTCTACAGACAGGCTGGTATCACAGACAGCTAGTTGTTGATCTTTGGATGCCTTCGGGCCAACAATCTGTGCTACAAGTTACCCTACTTATTAAAAAAAATAGACAACAAGATAATACCGCTACGAGCATCTGTAACTGGCTAATTAAGCCCTTGTGGGCAACACAGCCGATCGGAAAATGGAAACAAACAAATATCTCTTTGTATAGTTCTACTTGAAAAGCCCACAGTTCCCACAAAAGACCGCGCCAACAATGTCGGATTGTTCTGTTCTAAAGGACCTAATTGCAGACGGCTTCGTGGTATTGCAAATTTGAAGGGTGTGTGTGTGTGTGTGCGTGCGTGTGCGTGTGTGTTTCATCTAGAAAGCAAGAATGCTTTTCGCCTCCAAACCCAAGAAACCTGTTAGAAGTTGGTAATTAGTATGAGCTGTTAATCTAGTTTGGCTGTGATTAATCTGCGATGGAACACGGCTCCGGTTCTTGTCAGGGAGCAATGCCTGTGAGCGAGAGGGAGCGGATAACGAGATGCCAGCCGTCTGGAGCGCCCAATGGGCATCGCTGCCACCCATTCCCAGCACGGCGCCATTGGGAGCATGCATCCCCTATGTGGAATTGGATTGAGCATCATGACCATTTGCAAATGTGGGTTTCCGTTTCCCTGCACTGGGGCAGAGCCAAGCGGCCACAAGAAATGCATACATTGAACACACTTCATAGTTCCATGTCGGAAGCCGATGCCCACGGCTTTGGGTTTGGCCCGCGGGATCCGGACTCCGACATAGTCATAATATAGATACGACAGCTGCGGTCGTGAGAGGGAATTAGCAGCAAGTTCACATGGGAATGCGGGGATTGTTTATATTGTGTGTGGGGTGAAGGGTATAAAACCCGGGTGTTGGTGATGGGTTGTATTCTTGGCTTTAAATGTTTTGGATCCTGTGAATAAAGCCGTTGTATTTTACAAAGAAGTCTGCGTGATTTACTACGGAGTTCCAGTGGCCTCACAGTTCCACATTTCATGATTGCCGGCTGAATGCATGACCATAGCAAAAGGGCAAGGTAGTATGGACAGTGCACTGATGCCCAAGAGGTATGATTCCCTTCAGAGTATTATCTGCCACTTGTGCAGTTGCTTCTCCCCAGATACTATTGTGTTTATGCGAATCCATACCCGACAATTTCCATCGCTGCCTTGAAGCCGTTACTGGATGGCTGTGAGCCAGTAGGTTGAAGGTGAATCCGGCAAAGACGGAGATCCTGTGGCTTGGTTGTCCGGGCGGTGGGGATGTTCAGCTTCCGACCCTGGACGGCATGACACTATGTCCATCGTCATCCGTTTAGAGTCTTGAGGTGACTTTGGACCCTCTGTTGTCAATGGAGGCTCACGTCTCCACCGTCAGCAGAGTGGCGTTTTTCCACCTTCGCCAGGCGAGGAAGCTGGCCTCCTACTTGTCCCGGCATGACCTGGTCACAGTGGTCCAAGCTACGGTCATCTCAAGGCTAGACTACTGTAACTCTCTGTACATTGGCCTTCCTCTGTCGGTGATCTGGAAACTTAAGCTGTTGCAGAACGCTACAGCCCGACTCCTTGCTGGGGTCTCGGTAAGCTGTCACATCATGCCGATTCTGCGCGAACTGCACTGGCTACCCATAGAATGCCGGATTACCTTCAAAGTGTTAGTCTTGACTTTTAAGGCCTTACATGGTCTGGGGCCAGTGTACCTGCGGGACCACCTCATCCCGTATTATCCCACCAGATCTCTACACTCTGAAGAGCAAAACCTCCTGGTCGTTCCTAGTCCTAAGACATATCGCCTGACTGCAACCTGTCGCCGGGCTTTTTCGATTGTTGCTCCAGTACTTTGGAATGCATTGCCCGCCGACGTCTGCGCTATTCAGAGCATCCTTCCGTTCCAGAAAGCCTGCAAGACTGTGTTATTCCAGCAGGCTTTCGGAGTCGCATGAACTGCAGTCTTCCTTTGTGTATCGCCATCTTGCACTATCTTTCGCTGCCGCAGCATTCTTTTAATGTGCGGCTTATTGTGATATTTTAATCTGTTGTTTTAATTGTGGTTTTTAACTTTTTAGCTGTGTTTGGCTGTTTTTTATGATCATGTTGTAAGCTGCCCCGAGCCATTGGGAGGGGCGGCAAACAAATACGAATAAATAAATAAATTATATGTATGGTCAGTATACCAGTGGTTTCCAACCTTTGGGCTTCCAGGTGTTTTGGACATCAACTCCCACAAATCCTAACAGCTGATAAGATGGCTGGGATTTCAGGAAGTTGACGTCCAAAACACTTAGAGGCCCAAAGGTTGGAAGCCACTGGGCAGCACATATGATGCAATTCAGTGCAGTTAAACTGCATTATACAAGTTTATGTTGACTATATAATGCAGTTTCAAACTGCATTACATGGCAGTGTAGATGGGGCCTTCTAGGCTGATATTTCTTTGCCCGTACTACTGAGATGGGAGAATTCATAATGCCTGTTGGTTTTACTGATGGGTCTACGGACTGTAATAATTTGTTTTTGCTGTTGTCGTCGTCGTCGCCGTCTTTGCCCATACGACTGCAACCATCTTATCCAGTACAAGGTTTCAACCAGCTTTGGGCTGGAGTGTCACCAGTATGCTGATGACACCCAGCTCATCCTGAAGATGGAGGGACAGCCCGAATCCGTACCCGATAATTTCCATTGCTGCCTTGAGGCCGTTACTGGATGGCTGCGAGCCAGTAGGTTGAAGGTGAATCCAGCGAAGACGGAGATCCTGTGGCTGGGTCGTCTGGGTGATGGGGATGTTCAGCTTCCAACCCTGGACGGCGTGACATTATGTCCATCGTCATCAGTAAAAAAAAGCCTCGGTGTTACCTTGGATTCTCAGCTGTTGATGGAGTCTCACGTCTCCACCGTCAGCAGAGTGGCATTCTTCTATCTTCGTCAGGCTAAGAAGCTGGCCCCCTATCTATCCCGGTACAATCTGGCCACAGTGGTCCAAGCTACGGTCATCTCAAGGCTGGACTACTGTAACACTCTCTACATTAGCCTTCCTTTGTCAGTGATTAAATCTGGTGCAGAATGCCGCAGCCTGGCTGCTTGCGGGAGTCCCGACGAGCTGCCACATTACACCAATCCTGAGGGAACTGCACCGGCTTCCTGTTGAATGCCGGATTACCTTCAAAGTGTTAGTTTTGACTTTTAAGGCCTTACATGGTCTGGGGCCAGTGTACCTAAGGGACCGCCTCATCCCATACTGTCCCACTAGATCCTTGCGCTCTGAGGAACAAAATTTCCTTGCTGTACCAAGTATTAAAGTATAATACCAGGGAGATAGCACAGCGGTAACACAGCTGTGCTTGCAATCAGAAGGTTGCTAGTTCGAATCCCTGAGCTGGCTTGGACGACCAGCTATTTGAGTCCTGTCCACTGCCCACCCAAGCAGTCCAACAGCCCAGCTGTGAATAAAAACAACAATTTGGGGACCACGGAAAAGTGGGGAAGGATTTTTACACAGACTTTACAACGTTCGGCTGCCGGGAGAAGGGAGATGCGGAAGTGGTGGAAACAGAGGCTCCCGTCATGAGGATGGAACAACAGCACCCCCATGTGACGTAAAGGCGCAACGACGCAAGGACATAACAACAATGATGTCGTAATGGAGCATCCACATGCTGTGATGCACACCCTGTATGACGCAACCAGGAAAGAAGAATTCCTTCTAAAAATTGCACTGTACTGTCTATGTGTAAAATTGTATGTCTTCCGACAGGGATTGTCTGTCGTATGTGTATTGTAATCCACACTGAGTCCCCTTCGGGGTGAGAAGAGCGGAATAGAAATAAACAGTATTATTATTATTATTTATTATTATATATCACCTGACAACAACACGGAGAATGGCATTTTCAATCATAGCCCCGGTTCTTTGGAACGCGTTGCCCTCCGAAACCTGTGCCCTCCAGAGTCTTCCAGCATTCTGGAAAGCCTGCAAGACGCTATTGTTCCGGCAGGATTTTGGGTCCTGAACAATTGCTGAATTCCCTTGTGTTGTTAATGCTGCTTTATTGCTGATGATGTTAATGTGCTTTATGTTGTTTTTAATGTGATGTTTTAATTGTTTTTATTGGTTGGTATGTGAGCTGCCCCGAGCCAGCTGGGAGTGGCAGTGAACAAGTTTGAATAAATAAATAAATAAATCTCTATATATAATAAAGCGGAATGTTTGTTTGTTTGTATGTTTGTATGTATGTATGTATGTATGTACAGTATGTCGCAGCGTTCTGATTGGCTCCCGGCCTCTACATTTTGACAACATGATTGGTTGCCAGTGAGAGAGTATTTGCATAACACCTCTAATTGGCCAGCCAACACGAACATTCCGACACTCTAAACTGCCAGAGGGGGATAAGGCCAAGGCCTGAGGCAGTCAGATTGGCCAGCCAACAAGAACATTCCGACACTCTAAAATGCCAGGGGGGATAAGGCAAAGGCCTGAGGCAGTCAGATTGGCCAGCCAACAAGAACATTCCGACACTCTAAACTGCCAGAGGGGGATAAGGCCAAGGCCTGAGGCAGTCAGATTGGCCAGCCAACAAGAACATTCCGACACTCTAAAATGCCAGGGGGGATAAGGCAAAGGCCTGAGGCAGTCAGCCATGGTGGGAGTTTCAGACCAAAACACTTTGCGGCTCCCAACAATGACAGAACAAGACCAAACTTGGCACACAAAACCCCCAAGACCCACTCTACATCCTGGTGCAGTTTGGAGGAGGGCAGACCATGAATGATGGGACTTGAAGTACCTTCAATCACTTCCCCAGACCGCTGCTACCCTCATCCACTGACTGATCAAGACCAAACTTCGCACACAGAGCCCCCAAGACCCACTTTACATCCTGGTGCAGTTTGGAGGAGGGCAGACAATGCATGATGGGACTTGAAGTACCTTCACTCACTTTCCAAGACTGCTTAAAACCTAACCCAATGACTGATCAAGACAGGGCCGTAGCCAGGATTTTGATTGGGGGCTGAGACTGGGTGGAAGAGGGTCTACCCTAGCAAACCTTTTGTATTGTTATCCCAATAACCCCATTAATGTGGGATATAATGAGCATGGTGATCAGATCATGATATGAATAAACATAACAGTTTAAATAATGTACCAGTAAGGCCTTTAAAACCTAATCCAATGACTGATCAAGACCAAACCTGACACACAGAGCCCTCATGACCCACTCTACATCCTGGTGCCATTTGAAGGAGGATGGACCATGGATGATGGGACTTGAAGTACCTTAACTCACCTTCTGAGGCCGCTGCGACCCTCATCCAATGAATGATCAAGACCAAACGTGACACACAGAGCCCACATGACCCACTCTACATCCTGGTGCTGTTGGGAGGGGGATGGACCATGGCCGATGGGACTTGCAGTACCTTCATTAACTTCCTGAGACCACTGCAAGCCATGTAAACATCTGATAAGGACCAACCTTGGCACACAATGCCTTTCTCAAATAACCTGGGCAGGGCCGGGTCCTTAAGCTAGAAAATAAATAAATAAACAAACCAGTCCTATCCTTCTATCACATAAAATCATTAAAGCAAAGCCGGTCCAGCTGCAATCAGACGCGATGCTGGAAGGTTTACACAACCACTTGATTGATTTGTAACCACATCTGATCAAGTTATTTAATTGATTCCTCCCATACCCTCTGTTCCCAGAAGCATTTGATGTCAGGTCTGAACGCAGGGACAATTCGAGGTCAAGTGGCATTATTATGGCGCTGAATGGCCAAGTGACATCTCCACAACGAAGAGATCGTCCAGATGCGCGCCCTGATTAATCTGGAGGTGCATTTCCAAGGCCTCAAAACCTGCAGGTGTACCTTGAGCGCATCTAGAGAAGGAAATCCACCCTCCGATGGAGAAATTTGGAGACGCAGGGAAATAAAAATGGCAAGACTGATTTTGCAGTTGGAAACACACTAACTCCGAGCAAAAGGCTCGAGGAAGCGGAGCTGCTTAGCTTATCAAAAAGAAGGATAAGAGGTGACTTGATTAAGGTGCCGAAGTGCCTTCACTTAAAGGACTCTTCAAACCGCAGCGGAAAGCGGCTGATAACGAGAATCAATGGGTGAATTCAAATGAGAAATAAGATGGGATTGAACATCAGTGGTGACGAACCACAGAGAACGGGCTACCGGGGGGGGGGGGAGGACCCGCTATCGTTTACACCGTGTTTATCGAATCAAGATTAATTGCCCTCCTGGAGAGAAGACTTCATTAAGGCAATCGTCTGCTGTAGTCGGCACCGAAAGCAAGCGAGGCAACGGTTGCAATCCTGCTGGTGTCTTATGTGTGATTAAGGTGGCATCTACACGACAGAGTTAATGCATTTGCAGGGGCGGTCTAAGGTAATTTTAAATGGTAAGCAAACATTATTTGGGCGTCCCGCCCCAAAACATTGTTTGCCCCCCCCGCACATGCCCAGAAGCTCCTATGCGCAGACGCAGAAGCCTATAAACACAGCACTCCCTATTCGGCATGCGCGCCCCCTCCGTGCATGCCCAGAAACTCCTGCGCACAGGCGCAGAAGCCTGTAAACACAGCACTCCCTTATTGACATGCGCCCCCTCCGTGCATGCCCAGAAGCTCCTGTGCGCAGGCGCAGAAGCCTGTAAACACAGCACTCCCTATTCGGCATGCGCGCCCCCCTCCGTGCATGCCCAGAAGCTCCTGTGCGCAGGCGCAGAAGCCTGTAAACACAGCACTCCCTATTTGGCATGCGCACCCCCCTCCGTGCATGCCCAGAAGCTCCTGTGCGCAGGCGCAGAAGCCTGTAAACACAGCACTCCCTATTCGGCATGCGCCCCCCTCCGTGCATGCCCAGAAGCTCCTGTGCGCAGGCGCAGAAGCCTGTAAACACAGCACTCCCTATTCGGCATGCGCCCCCCTCCGTGCATGCCCAGAAGCTCCTGTGTGCAGGCGCAGAAGCCTGTAAACACAGCACTCCCTATTCGGCATGCGCACCCCCTCCGTGCATGCCCAGAAGCTCCTGTGTGCAGGCGCAGAAGCCTGTAAACACAGCACTCCCTATTCGAATGCGCCCCCCCCGTGCATGCCCAGAAGCTCCGGTGTGCAGGCGCAGAAGCATGTAAACACAGCACTCCCTATTCGGCACGCCCCCTCCGTGCATGCCCAGAAGCTCCTGTGTGCAGGTGCAGAAGCCTGTAAACACAGCACTCCCTATTCGGCACGCCCCCTCCGTGCATGCCCAGAAGCTCCTGTGCGCAGGCGCAGAAGCCTGTAAACACAGCACTCCCTATTCGGCATGCGCGCCCCCTCCGTGCATGCCCAGAAGCTCCTGTGCGCAGGCGCAGAAGCCTGTAAACACAGCACTCCCTATTCGGAATGCGCGCCCCCCTCCGTGCATGCCCAGAAGGTCCTGTGTGCAGGCGCAGAAGCCTGTAAACACAGCACTCCCTATTCGGCACGCCCCCTCCGCGCATGCCCAGAAGCTCCTGTGTGCAGGTGCAGAAGCCTGTAAACACAGCACTCCCTATTCGGCACCCCCTCCGTGCATGCCCAGAAGCTCCTGTGTGCAGGCGCAGAAGCCTGTAAACACAGCACTCCCTATTCGGCACGTGCCCCCCCCTCCGCACATGCCCAGAAGCTCCTGTGTGCAGGCGCAGAAGCCTGTAAACACAACACTCCCTATTCGGCACCGTGCCGATGGCATGCGGGGAGGTGTGCTACGGCGCAATGTCGAAGCGCACAAGGCCCAAAAGTGGAACATTGGCCGGACGCTGTCTGGCGGGCGGGGGAATGCGCCTTTTACCCAGATGGCGCCCCACGCAGCAGTGTCCTTTGCCTACCGGTAGGACCACCCCTGTGCATTTGGGAACCGCTTGAGCTGCCATGGCTCAATGCTATGGAATGTGGGAGTTGTGGTTTGGTTTGGCACCAGCAGAGAATGCAAAAGACTGTGAAAAACTACAACTTCCATGGTTCTATAGCAGGCATGGGCAAACTTGAGCTTTCCAGGTGTTTTGGACTCCAATTCCCACAACAGTCTCAGGTCCGTTCCTTTTTCCCCTCAGCCACTTAAGCAGGGGAGCTCAGGGATATGCGTTATTATGTTTTTTGTCGCAACGAGCCCCGTGGGCGAGGTGTGGCCTGGATTCATGCAACAGTGGCTCACTTGGGAGAGCACCCAGGCTGTTACCATTGCCCCTGCGGACGGGGATCAGTGGCTGCTTGTCACTCTTGTCTGGCTTCACACAGCAGTGGCTCACTTGTGGGAGCATCCAGGCTGTTGCCGTTGCCTCTGTGGGCTGGAATGGGTGGCTGCCGGTCACCAGCGCAAGCTGCTGCCATTGCCCCTGTGGACGTGGTAAAGTTTATAGGTGTCACCAGGGCCGTAGCCAGGATTTTGATTCGGGGCTGAGTTTGGTTCAGGGGGCTGAGACTGGGTGGAAGAGGGTCTACCCTAGCAAACCTTTTGTATTGTTATCCCAATAACCCCATTAATGTGGGATATAATGAGCATGGTGATCAGATCATGATATAAGTGCACATAACAGTTTAAATAATGTACCAGTAAGGCCTTCTCGCGGATCACCCTGAGAATTTCGGGGCTGAAGCCCCCTTAGCCCCCCGGCTACATGCCTGGGCATCACGCATCTGCGATCTGAGCCACGAACATGGCTACACCTCCCATGGGGAAGGCCGGCACACATTGCAAGCGCCTGGGAATGAGACTGGCTGGGGCCATGGAGCAGCGACTCAACAGCGGTGGCTATCTCACAGAGATCTACATGTTGCAACGGGGTGGCTTCCAGTCGCCAGTTCTGGTTATTGAGGATAGGAATTTGGGTTGGCGGAAAAGGGGGGCATGTGGCATGGCCCTCCCCCCCCCCCCTTTATGTGGCGTGTGGCATGGCCTCTGGAGCAGGCTGGCTTATCGCCCCTTGGTTGTAAGGGGGATAACGCCCAGGCCCCCTGGGGTGCTGAGTTTCCGTGGACAGGCATTGGGCCGCTTGCACCCCAGGCTTGATAATGCATTGGACATTAGTGGGGGCTGTACGACCCTGATCCAGGACCCATGCGTGGCAGCCAACCCCTTTGTTCCTGTTTTCAATAAATGAGTTGTGGCCATTTTCATCCAACCACTTGTGTCTGTGTTATTGTTCCTGGCGCGAGGTGTGTCAGTTCAATACACGACAAAGTAATCACTATTGCAACTTCTATACACACTGCTAAACCACAATGTTTAAAGGGGCAGTGTCAAAGGAATACCAAGACATAGCATATATAGATAAAAACCACTATATTGTATGGCAGTATATGCTCAATAGCAGAACGATATTACAAACAGTACAATGTAATGCAAATAATCAATCATGTGATTAATACACAGTATGAGCATGAATCACAAGCCCATGTACATGGTTGGGCGAAGGAGTATTCCACTTGGCACTGAGTAACCCTTAGTGAAGTCCTGGGTGTAGTGACCCATGGACCTGCGACTGAGTCAATAGGGGAACCTTGGTAGGTGGCAGAGCTGGTGGCTGCTATGGTGGGCAGGCGCCTTTAACGGCTGGAGGTAGGCTGATGACGCCAAGATGGCCGTTTCGCGTAACCGCTTCCTCAGGGCGCTGATCACTTCTGACCGCTCCTCCCCAGTATTGTAGTAGACC
Source organism: Anolis apletophallus (assembly GCA_030556195.1). Taxonomy (NCBI): domain Eukaryota; kingdom Metazoa; phylum Chordata; class Lepidosauria; order Squamata; family Anolidae; genus Anolis; species Anolis apletophallus. Next base: position 2,056,215 of record JARBWK010000015.1, on the reverse strand, counting down.
AATTTTAGACTCAAAGTCGAAACGAGAGATTTCGCGTTTCCGCGTTTCAATACAGATTGCTCTTGTGAGTTATCTCCCGGGCTGCAATCACCCCTGTGTCACCCCTGCACACGCAAATGATGTCTATGGGCTAAATGTACAAAATTCATACAACAAAATATAATATTTAAGAGAGAGAGAGAGAGAGAGATGCTGTTTCTCTGTATTTTCAGCCCCGATCCCATTCATTTCAAGAGCAGCTCATCAATATAGATGGAAAACATCAGGCTGCAACATATATCTTGACGCCGGGATAGAAGCAAGGATAGTGGTATTTTACGACCCCCAAGAGAAGTTTTATCTTATTTGGGACACAAAAACCCCAATAAAGTAGAGGAAATGCCTCATTTGAATGTCTCCAGGCAAATATTGGAGGCTTTCCATATCCATTCCGGTACATCTCCAGGTCAAGGGCGGCCTAGGGGTGCCGTATTATTCATGCGGAGGCGGCCGCAAGAGGACAAGACGGTGATTTTGATGCCGGATCCCAGCCCTCACCGGATGGGATTGTGAGTTGCACTCTTGCACCTTTGGAAAAGCCTGAGATGAGAGGGAACCGGCAGCTGCTTCACTCGGCAGATTAATTCCACCTTCTCGAGATTTGGGTCAGGGCGAACTCTCCCTTCCTTTAAATAACGCGCAGACCTCTCTTAATTCCCTAGTTATGACTCCGCAGTTTCCTGGGCACACAATTTGCAGCGGGGAGGAAAATGGGTTTGCAGAAGAGCAAACCTATTACGGCTTGGAGAGGATTTCCACTCCCGGCCGCCCCTTTTAACATAAGACTAAATTGCCGTCATCTTATTCCGATAAGAATTTTCTCTCCCTCTCAAAGGGAGCTTTTTCCGATGCTCGAATGAGCCACTTCAGCTTCGAATGTCGAGCAAAAGGGGATTAAGATGGAGAAGAAGCAGCCAACAAGCCTGGATTTGGCAGAGAAGCGTTTTCTCCCTGCCTGCCACTGGCAAGGCCTTCAAGTCTTCAAGATGCCCGTTGACACAACGCTTCCTCTTCTGGCGATGGGGCAAGAAATCTCAAATATCCCCATTGGGACAGGTGTGCTTTCTCCTAGATCAGGGCTGTCCAACAGGCGGCCCTCGGGCCGTACACGGCCCCCGAGCCCCTTCCCTCCAGCCCCCTAACTTGTTTTAATAAAATACAAATCTATTATATAAATGGGTTCACGTCATGTGATGTATACCTCAAACAAAGAAACCTTACAACGCAGAAAAACAATACTTGCCAACAGAAATAGGCCTCAAGCAAGGTACGTTTGTAGCAAAGAAACTTTCCCCCCAAAACCTAAAAGGCCCCCAAAACAACGAGTAAAAAAAACTACATTTACCAGCATCCTCCGGGGCAGCCAAAGACTCACCCAGCCTCTACATTCTGAACAACATGATTGGCTGCCAATAAGGGCGGATTTGCATAACTGCTGCACTGGCCAGCCAACATGAAAATTCCGATCCATAATAAACTGCCAAAACAGAATAGGGAAAAGGCCTGAGCCAATCCCCAACACAAACACCCAAATCACTTCCAACCGAAAAATTTACACCCCAAAACATCACAGACCACGCCCAAACTTGACATTAAGGCTTCATTAACTTGATTTCCCTAACTAGCCCTCACTTACTGGGAAGCTGTTTACGCTCTGAATTGAAAGTAAGGCTTCATTAACTTGATTCTCCCAACTAGGCCTCAGCTCATTGGACATTGTGTATGGCCTGAATTGACAGTAAGGCTTCATTAACTTGCTGTTCCTAACTAGGCCTCAGCTCATGGGACATTGTGTATGGCCTGAATTTACAGTAACCTACCTTGGCACACAGAGCCCCGACCATGCATGATGGGACTTGAAGTACCACCATGGAAAATGGGATTTGTAGTACTTCAAAACCCATCATTCCCCACAAACCACTGTGGCCCAGAACCAAGACCAATAAAGACCCAACTTGGCACACCATGCCCCCCATGACCCACACTCCATCCAACTGCAGTTTAGAGGAGGGCACACCGTGGATGATTGGACTTTCTCACATCTCCTAAAAAGGGCACAGCAACGCGTGCCGGGTACAGCTAGTAATAAATAAGATATAAAATAAAAAATAAAAAAATAAACCTACTTCCGGGTTTAGGCAAGCATCGCAAGACTACGCCAGCCACAGACGGGATTTTGAGGGAGGTCGAAATCCCGTCTGTGGCTGCGTAGTCTCGTGATAGCTGCTGAAATCTCGGGTCCCGCGGGATTTGCGGCCAGCCTGGGCGCACGCCTCCTCCTCCCTCGCGGCTGCTTCCAGGCCAGCCCCCATTCCCTCAGAGAGGGGAGGAGGGGAGTGAGGCAGGGAAAGCCCCTCCTGGCTCCGCCCTCTTCCTGTGGAGGGCCCTCGCTTTCCGCCCCGCGGATGGGAGAGCCGCCGCGCCCGGCCTGAGCTTGGCCTCAGCTCCAGCGGGGCTCTTCGGGGACGGCGGCGGCGTTGGTGCTTCGGCCCTGTGGCTGGGCTCCCGCCGTATGGGTAAGGAAGGGCCTGGCTCGAATCAATCAATCTAAAAACAGTGGGACGTTGGGTGAGGGGGGGAGGGGTCCCTCAGCGGTGGTTTCCTTGGCGACGCTTCCTTCCCCTCCTCTGCACCCCCTCCCCCCTGTTGTGCTGCCTTCCCCCGCATGCAGGGCGCAACGTGGCTTCCTTTGCGCCTGTCCCCGCGGCTTGTTTTCCCTTCAGGGAGGGAGGGAGGGAGCTCTTTGGGCCTCCTCCCCCCGCCTCTGGGAAAGGAGGCCCCATCAAGCCCTGCGACGGCATTGAGGTGTTTGGGTTTTTGGGTGTGTCCCAATTTGAGTGTGGACTCAAATAACTCAAAGGTATTAGGAAACATTCCCCCAAATCCACCAGTGTTCCCATTTGGGTATATTGAGTATTGATGCCAAGTTTGGTCCAGATCCATCATTATTTGAGTCCACAGTGCTCTCTGGATGGAGGTGAACTACAACTCCACAACTCAAGGTCAATTGTAAGTAAATTGGAGCTGGGGAGGGGGCGGAGTCGGGGGCGGGGCAGACCCTTCGGCCCCCCAGGTGATCAGTGACCGGAATTCCGGCCCTTGGGCCCGTAGAAGTTGGACAGCCCTGTCCTAGACTAAAACGCCACCGCTTATTATTTTTTCATATCAAAAGCATTGCATAAGCTAAATGCAGATATTTCTGTAAGAGCCTGGGTGCTGTCTGGCAGGGCGTTCCACGGTGTTGGGGCTACAATAGAGAATGTTCTTTGCCTCGTAGAGGACAGGTGGTAGGTTTTGACCGAAGGGATCTCTAATAGGTTTTGATCTACAGATCGTAGTGATCTCTGGGGAGTATATGGGGAAAGACGGTCCCTCAAGTACCCAGGCCCCAGGCCATGTCTGGCCTTAAAGGTTAATACCAACACTTTGAACAGAATCCAGTACTCTACTGGGAGTCAGTGCAGCTGCTGCAGAATAGGTGTTATATGGCATCTCGCTGGAGCACCGGCGAGCAGACGGGCTGCAGCATTCTGCACCAGCTTGAGTTTCCGGATCACGGACAAAGGAAGGCCAATGTTACAATAGTCTAATCTCGAGATGACCGTCGCCTGGATCACCGTGGCCAGGTCGCCATTTGACAGGTAGTGTGCCAACCATCTAGCCTGCTGCAGATGGAAAAATGCAGATCGGCTGACCATGGCAACCTGGGCCTCCATAGTCAGCAGCGGGTCCAACTGGACCCCCAGACTCTTTACCAAGGGCGACGGGCAAAGTGCCACGCCATCCAGGGTAGGCAGCTGGCACCCCCCTCCCGTTGGGTAGCCCAACCAGAGGATCTCCATCTTCGATGGGTTCACCTTCAACCGGCTAGCTCACAGCCATCCAGTCACGGCCTCTAGGCACTGATGGAAATAATTGGGTACGGAGTCCGGTCTGCCCTCCATCCTCAGCACGAGCTGGGTGTCATCAGCTTACTGATGACACTCCAGACCAAAACTACATGCCATTTGGGCCAGTGGATGCATATAGATGTTAAATAATAGAGGGGAAAGAATGGCCCCTTGAGGCACCCCACAATCAAGGGGGAACCCCTCGGAGACCACTCCGTCCCTCACCACTTGTCCCCGATTGTGGAGAAAGGAGGCCACCCATTTAAGGGAAGTCCCCCTCACTCCAGTCACGGCTAAACGATGGAGTAATCATGCGTGGTCTACTGTATCAAAGGCTGCCATTAGGTCCAATAACACGAGCAGTGCTGAGCCACCTTGGTCCAACTGGCAACGCAGCTGTTCTGTGATGGAGAGCAGCACAGTCTCTGTCCCATGCCCACAGGGGCGGTCCGACGTATACGCGAAGTAAGCGGCTGCTTAGGGCGCCAACTTCTGGGAAAGGCGCCATCTTCTGGGAAGGGCGCCGCCATGCCGGCCGCACCACCGTAGCAAACCTCCCTGCTGCTGCGTCAGCTTCAGCGCCTGGCCTGCAGGATCTTCTGGGCATGCGAGGAGATTTTTGCGCATGCGCAGTGGCTCCGGAGCTGAAGTTGAGCTCGGAGCCACTGCGCATGCCCAGAAGCTCCTGCAGGCGCAGAAGCCGAAGCCTGTAAACACGTCACGACCGCATTCCGTCTGTATTCGGCACGCAGGGGGCAGAGGCAATGGGAGAGGCTTAACCTCTCTCTTTGCCTCCGCCCCCTGCGTGCCGAATACGGACGGAGTGCTGACATGACGTGTTTACAGGCTTTTATTTCTGCGCCTGCAGGAGCTTCTGGGCATGCGCAGAAGCTCTTGCAGGCTCAGAAGCCTGTAAACATGTCACGTGATGCAATTGGGCAGGCAGGGGGCGGAGGCAAAGGAAGAGGGGGCGGAGACAAAGGGAAAGGGGGCGGAGACAAAGAGGGGGCGCCAAAGTAATGTTCGCTTACCATATAAAATAACCTTAGACTGCCCCTGCATGCCCACTACGGAAGCCAGACTGGAAGGGATCAAGTCCGGCAGTGCCGTCCAGGAACTGCTGCAGCTGACTCGCTGCTGCCCTCTCAATCACCTTGCTCAGAAACGATACATTCGAGATTGGCCGGTAACTGGAGGGAGCCAAGCGATCTAAATTCGGCTTCTTCAGCAATGGGGTCACCATGGCCTCTTTTAACCCCTCTGGAAAGACTCCTTGCTCAAGGGAACTGTTTATTATTTTCAACAGGGGGTCACGTAACCCCTCTAGGCAAGGTCTAACTAGCCAAGAGGGGCGCGGATCGAGGGAGCAAGTGGTGGGATGAGCTGCAGCTATGATCCTGTCGACAGCCTCTGCGTCTAACAGATGGAAATGGTTGAAGGTGGGCCCACCGAGTGGCAACGGAGTCTCAAGTTCTCTAAGCCAGTGTTTTTCAACCTTTTTTGAGCCATGGCACATTTTTTACGTTTACAAAATCCTGGGGCACACCACCAACCAAAATGACACTCTGTCATTTTACTAACTGTCACCCTCCCCCCTCGTGATGCCGCCGCTTCCGCCAAACACCCCTCCCCTGGGAGACCCACACGCAGGGGGCCCATCACCATCCTGCAGGGGAGGGCTGCGCTAAGTGGCCGAAGCGCGCACAGGCTCAGCTGAGCAGGACGAATAGGAATTGAGCACACGGGGTGGCTCCGAGCCTCGGAACAAACTGCGGTGGAGGCTCACAGCCGTCGCCAAACCCCAGCTCTCCTTCCCGATGGTGTTAACCCCCTGCCCAGGAGTGCCCCCCCCTGCGTCCCTTCGGCTTCCCTGCTTCGCCTCGGGTCTCCGGGAGCGGGGTCGGACGGGGGCAGCATCCGCGGACTCCTCCTCCCTCTCCTCCTCCTTGGTGCCAGAGGGGAGGAGGGCAGAAGAGCACCCAGGAGCCAGGAAGCAGGAGGAACCGCAGCCCGGCCAGGTAGCCCTTGGCGCGCAGAGGGAGGGAAGGAAGGGAAGGAGAGAGAGAGGAGGGGGGAGGAAAGTTCTGTACGCTGAGGGCTCTCCCTGACTGCAGCCAGGCTGGCTGGCATTGCTGCTTCGGCCAGGAAAGCCCCGTTTCCGCTGCCTGAAGTTTCCTGCTAGGCATTCTCTCTCTCTCTCTCCACTGTAATTTCCCATGGCACACCTGATGATCTCTCCCGGCACACTGGTTGAGAAACACTGCACTAAGTGTATCAACTGTGGCAGGGAGGTCCCGGCGGAGTGACGAAATCTTGTCTGCAAAAAAGCTCTGAAAAGCCTCAGCTGAAGGAGCCAAATCATTACCATTTGGGATGGTAGGGATCATCATTAGGGACCGAATAACATTAAATAATTTTGCTGGGCGTAAGCTTGCAGACTCTATCAGGGAGGTATAGTGCACTTTCTGGCCTCCCTGATAGCATGCTCATAAGATTTCTTAAATAACTTATGAGCTGATTTTGTCGCTTCGTCACAGAGTTCTTCTTCAGGGGTCTCCAAGAGGAGATGGGATGGCCAGCCTTCCTTTATCAGAACTTTATAGTGATGGGGTTTGTGAGTGATTAAGCCTGCTCCTAAACCTCTCACAAAGCCCATTACTGAGCTAAAGATTCAAACCTGGGGAAGTTCCTTTCTTGGACTACAACTCTCTGAATTTCCCAGTCAATGTACCATTTGCTCTTTGCTTTTTGGACCTTACCACTTTCGTATGCAATCAGGAGCAATTAGAATTAGGCATGGTTTCGAACCCAAAAATGGCGATTCTAAAATCAAATGGGGGGATTTTTTTGATTAGTAAAAGAAAGACTTACAAAAAAATTCCAAAAATTCTAAAATGTAACGTAATTACTAACGAAGTTCGTTAGTAGTTCGTATGCCAGCGCATGCGCATTCCAGATGGTTTTGGCCTACAACTCCCAGAAATCCTAACAGCTGGTAAATTGGCTGGGATTTCTGGGAGTTGTAGGCCAAAACTTGAATAAATCACACTGAATTCTAGATGGGACTCTCCAAATAGGAAGGAGGGAGGGAGGGAGGAAGTATTCTATTCTTGGAAGCAGCAAAAGAAAAGGAGGAGGAGCCCCCCCCCCCCCGCTCCTCACTGCCTCTCTCTCACCCCGATCCTGAGGGAGCGAGGGCCCAAGTTTGCCCAGGCTGAGAGGAAAAGGAAGAGGCCTGAGGCTGTGAGGAATGGTGGGAGTTGAAGTCCAAAACACCTGGAGGGCTGAAGTTGGCCCCTCATGAAGCCTCTTCAAGGCTTTAGATCCTGGCAGGCAGAAGGGGCAGGGAGAGCCGTCCACTCCTCCTGCCCTGCCAGGATATAAAGCATCAAAGAGTATTGGGTGAGAAACCAACCTAATGTATCATAGAATGAATGCTACTGTAAGTGCCTAATATTATAAGTAATCCAACTGGTCATATACCTACATTCCATGCACATGCAATAATACAGCAGTAATAACAATGGGTATAAGAAGAGGTAAAATTCAAACCGAAGTACTCTGACTGTGGTCCCTCCTCAAACTGCAAAAGGCTCTTCTCTGTGCCCGGAAAAAGGCAAAACCCCGGGCACAGCGTTTGCTTCCTGGGTGCACACACATACATATTCTTTGGGGGGATTTGCTGCAGAATCTTCTCTATGAGCCCGGATTCTGCAGCAAATCTCCCCCAAGAATATGTATGTGTGTGCACCCAGGCAGCAAACGCTGTGCCCGGGTTTTGCCTTTTCCCGGGCTCAGAGAGAAGAGCCTTTTGCAGTTTGAGGAGGGACCAGTCAGAATACTTCGGTTTGAATTTTACCTCTTGTTATTGTTATTACTGCTGTATTATTGCATGTGCATGGAATGTAGGTATGACCAGTTGGATTACTTATAATATTAGGCACTTACAGTAGCATTCATTCTATTATACATTAGGTTGGTTTCTCACCCCAATACTCTTTGATGCTTTAGATCCTGGCAGGCAGGAGAGGCAGGGGAAACCTGGAAAAATGTAAACAGAGAGGTTTACTCAGAAGTAAATCCACAAGGAGGGCCCTTCATCCAACGTGCCCTCCTTTGCAGATTTACTTCTGAGTAATCCTCTCTGTTTACATTTTGTCCGGGCTTCCAGCCAAAAGAAGGAGTGAGATTAGGGCTTGCCTTGCCATAATACTTATTGGCAAGGGAGGCGGGAGGGTGGTGAGAGAGAAGGAGGGTGCCCCCTTACGACGTAATAACGACACTTAAGAAAATCCTGGCCCCGAAGTTCTATAAAGAAAGTCCACTTCCTGGTTGGCGTTCCAGGTGCGGAAATACTCAAAAGTAGCATTTCTTACGAATTTCTTACGAATCATTTCATTTTCATAACTTTTTTCTCATGCCTAATTAGAATCCTTCATTGACCCAACCAAGCTCTGCTCATAGGACTTTATTGAGAGCAATTCAAATAAAAATCACGAACAGACTGCTTTTTCCAAATCTGCTGCACAGTCATGACAGGTTCTCTGGTGGAACCAAGCATGCATCATCCCCCCAGTCCTCATCTAGCTTAACATTCCCATTTGCTGACCAGCAGGTGGTCCAAGAGGGAAACAGGTTGTGGCAACTCATTACACAGACAACATTCACACTCCAGTCTCGCTCGCCAAGCTGCCCAACTGTTGCATCGCTGTGTTCGTGGCACTAGACAAAGCCCGACTCAAGTTCTTCCGGCACACGCTGTTCTGCCTGCGCATATGCCGCTCCTTGCTGAAGCTTTTATCAGCTCACCAGAGAGAGAGGGGAAAAACACAATGGGAAATGTCAGGAGGCGATGTGCTGCATGGATGGGGAAAGTGTCCAAGTTTTCAGACTGTATCCTATTACTGACTATAGTAGACCCATTGTATCCATAGGACTTATCTATGCGTCAACTCAGAATTCAACAATTGAGGCAGTGGGTTCACTTGGAGGGGGCAACTCACCCATTGGCTTCAAGCCCATACTGCCTGCGCATTTTGAGCAGATAAATTAAGACAGAAATCTAAGTTAAAGGGACTGTTCCCAATAGGGGTGTGCAATTTTTTAGGTTACTCCTTGTATCAAATTTCTTAAATTCATACTTTCGATGCGATATCCAACATATGGACGTGGCCCCAGGGCCGGTGGAAGCGTTACGCCAACTACGCAGTTGCGTAGGGCGTCGCCACCTGGGAGGGGCGTCACCACCTGGGAGGGGTGTCATCACCTGGGAGGGGCGCCGCTGCGCCACTCCCGCCTCACCACCCCGCCAGCCGCGCCCCCGCAGCTGGCCCTGCTGCCCGCGCCGCGCCGCCGGCTGTGCCTCTGCAGCCGGCCCTGTCGCCAGCGCACTGGCTCCAAAGTGGGAGGCGCTTTGGAGCCAGTACGCATGCGCGAGAGATTTTTCACGCATGCGTGAAAAATCTCAGCGCATGCGTACTGGCTCCAAAGTGCACCTCCTGCTTTGGAGCCAGTACACATGCGTGGGGAGGGGAGGATGGGATTAAATATATTTAATATTAAATAAAAATAAGGGGAGAGGGGAGGATGGAACTAAATATATTTAATATTAAATAAAAATAAGGGGAGGGGAGGATGGAATTAAATATATTTAATATTAAATAAAAATAAGGGGAGGGGAGGATGGGATTAAATATATTTAATATTAAATAAAAATAAGGGGGAGGGGAGGATGGGATTAAATATATTTAATATTAAATAAAAATAAGGGGGAGGGGAGGATGGGATTAAATATATTTAATATTAAATTAAAATAAGGGGGGAGGGGAGGATGGGATTAAATATATTTAATATTAAATAAAAATAAGGGGAGAGGGGAGGATGGGATTAAATATATTTAATATTAAATAAAAATAAGGGGAGAGGGGAGGATGGGATTAAATATATTTAATATTAAATAAAAATAAGGGGAGAGGGGAGGATGGGATTAAATATATTTAATATTAAATAAAAATAAGGGGAGAGGGGATGGGATTAAATATATTTAATATTAAGTTAAAGTAAGGGAGAGGGGAGGATGGGATTAAATATATTTAATATTAAATAAAAATAAGGGGAGAGGGGAGGATGGAATTAAATATATTTAATATTAAGTTAAAATAAGGGGGGAGGATGGAATTAAATATATTTAATATTAAATTAAAATAAGGGGAGAGGGGAGGATGGGATTAAATATATTTAATATTAAGTTAAAATAAGGGGAGGGGAGGATGGAATTAAATATATTTAATATTAAATTAAAATAATTTAATATTTTATCCCTGCATTTTATCTCAGTAAAAGATTATATTTGACTGTATGGATGCCCCTTTTGAATTGTAAGTAAATTGGAGCCAAGGGAAGGGCGGGGGCGGAGCCGGGGTGGGGGCAGACCCTTCGGCCCCCCAGGTCATCAGTGACCGGAATTCAGGCCCCTGGGCCGGTAGAAGTTGGACAGCCCTGCTTTAAATCTATGGCTCTGCATTTCTTTTTGCCAGGCAAATCAGTGTGAATGTTTCCAGGTTATAGCCCTGTGTGAGCACTAGGTGGAGCTTCACTGCAAGGAAGTTTCCTGGTGTTCAGAAGGCACATGAGTTGCAAAAGGCATGTACAAGCTGGGTCAGTTGGGCAGTGGATCTCTCTTGGTGTCTCTCTGCCTGACTCATGCCCAGGTGCATGAGTTCACCATAAACGACATGCTGAGAGCATTTGGGGTTGATTTCCTACCAATGCCGATCAAAGCATGATCTCCTCGCTGTTCGAAAAGCTTCAGAGGGCAAACAAATCCAGCAAAACCTTTCCTTTTTTTCTCTCTCCCTTTGCCATGTTTCCACATGAAAAGGAGGCAAAGGAAGCATGGCATGTCAAGCTGAGCCCTCCCCCTCGCCACCCGCTCCGCCTGGCACACAATCATTTCAAAATGCCATATGGTGCCCTCAATCCCTGCACAGATTTCCCTCTGCAGTGCGCATGGGAACTCTGTGTACTGGGAAAAGGCTGAGCTGGTTTGAGGAGGGGAAAGCACAAAACGAAGGGAACCCAGAGGTCTTTTGCAAAAATACATATTTCCGTGCAACATGTTACTGTCGCGTTGACTTGTTTTAATCTTTCTGTTGGCCTTTAAAAGATGCACAAAACAGCATTAGTGTTTCATAGGAAAAGAACGGGCCAAGAGGGCACGGGGATTCACAGATGACGACCATCTCACGGCCTGAAATTTATTTTTTATTATTCAAACTTGTATGCCGCCACTCCCCAAGGGCAGGCCCGGATCAGGCCCTTTTGCCGCCCTAGGCCAAAGGGTCTGCCTCCGCCCCTCCCCGCCCCCGGCTCCGCCCCTCCTCGCCGGATTGAAGGAAGGAGGGCGGGGCGAGGAGGAGAAAGAGGCGCCCTCCTGCGCGCCACCCACCCCAAAGACTTCAAAGAGGCGGGGCTGGCACAACTCAAGCTCTCTGCCTCCTCCCTGGCATGGCGTGGCGTCGCCAGGCAGGGAGGAGGCAAGGATCCGTTCCCACGGATCCTATGCCGCCGCCCCTCCTCCTCTTGTGTGGCGTGACGACGCAGGGGAGGAGGGCACCTGGCAGCGTGACCCCTTCTCTCGGCCTCCTTCTCCCTGCCTGGCGATGTCAAGCCAGGGAGGCGGAGAGAAGCCGCACCGCTGCCGCTCCTCCCTTGCATCGCCACGCAAGGGAGGAGGGGCGGTGGCGCGGCTTTGCCTCCTCCCTGCCTGGCGACGCCACACCAGAGAGGAGGCAGAGAGGAGTCCCGCCGCCGCCCCTCCTGCCTTGTGTTGCGCCAGCCCCACCAAAAGGGTGGCCTCCCTTGGGCGCCCCACCAAAAAGCGCAGGGCACGCGGCGGGAGGCCGCCTCTTTCTCCTCCTCGCCCCGCCCTCCTTCCTTCAATCCGGCAAGGAGGCGGGGATGGGCGGAGCCGGGGGCGGGGAGGGGCGGAGTAAGGAGCGGAGCCGATCCTCCCTGCCTCCTAAAGCAGAGCTGAGGGGAGCAGAGCAAAGGGAGGGGCGGCCGCATGCGCCCTTTTTTTGGTGATTTGTTTGGGTGATTTTTTTAAAAAATGGGGGTCTGGATCCGCTGCCCCCGCCAAACGTGCCGCCCGAGGCCATGGCCTCAGGTGGCCTTATGGGTAATCCGGGCCTGCCTGAGGGCTCAGAGCAGCTCACAACATCCAGTAAAACACATCATAATACAGAAAATTTAGCAATTTGTTAAAAAAAAAACAAGGTTAAGATTTAAATGACAAGGAAAAACTAAGAACTCGAAAAAAATTCCTGGCTTAAAAATAACAAATAAAGTAAAGTATCTTGGAATACACGTGACTTCCAAAAATTCTCAGCTCTACAAAAACAAAGAAAGAAATCTGTAATTTATTAACAAAATGGAAAAAAACTTAATTTATCATTTCTGGGTAGAATTGCCTGTATTGAAATGATGATTCTCCCTAAAATGAATTTTTTATTTGCAAATCTACCCATCATCAAAAAGGAAAGCCAATTTAATTTGTGGAATAGGGAAATCTCAAAATTCATTTGGGGGGGGGCAAAAAAAACCAAGTTAAGATGAAAATGCTCCAAAACTCGAAAGAGAAAGGGGACCTAGGGGTCCCGGACCTAAAGCTTTACTATGATCAGGGGTGGTCTCACCATGTAAGCAAACTATGCAGTTGCGTGGGGCGCCAACTTGGATGGGCGCCACCACGCGGGCCGCGCCGCTGTAGCAAACCTTTATGAACTTCAGCTCCGGAACTTCTGGGCATGCGCGAAAATCTCCGTGCATGCCCAGAAGCTTCTGCAGGCAGCAGCAGGGATGGGCACCGCCGTAGCAAACCTCCTGAACTTCAGCTCCGGAACTTCTGGGCATGCGCGAAAATCTCTGTGCATTCCCAGAAGCTTCTGCAGGCAGCAGCAGGGATGGGCGCCACCGTAGCAAACCTCCCTGAACTTCAGCTCGAACTTCTGGGCATGCGCGAAACTCTCTGTGCATGCCCAGAAGCTTCTGCAGGCAGCAGCAGGGATGGGCGCCGCCGTAGCAAACCTCCCTGAACTTCAGCTCCGGAACTTCTGGGCATGCGCGAAAATCTCCGTGCATGCCCAGAAGCTTCTGCAGGCAGCAGCAGGGATGGGCACCGCCGTAGCAAACCTCCCTGAACTTCAGCTCCGGAACTTCTGGGCATGCGCGAAAATCTCTGTGCATTCCCAGAAGCTTCTGCAGGCAGCAGCAGGGATGGGCGCCACCGTAGCAAACCTCCCTGAACTTCAGCTCTGGAACTTCTGGGCATGCGCGAAAATCTCCGTGCATGCCCAGAAGCTTCTGCAGGCAGCAGCAGGGATGGGCGCGCGCCGTAGCAAACCTCCCTGAACTTCAGCTCCGAACTTCTGGGCATGCGCGAAAATCTCCGTGCATGCCCAGAAGCTTCTGCAGGCAGCAGCAGGGATGGGCGCCGCCGTAGCAAACCTCCCTGAACTTCAGCTCCGGAACTTCTGGGCATGCGCGAAAATCTCCGTGCATGCCCAGAAGCTTCTGCAGGCAGCAGCAGGGATGGGCGCCGCGCCGTAGCAAACCTCCCTGAACTTCAGCTCCAGGAGCTTCTGGGCATGCGCGAAAATCTCCGTGCATGCCCAGAAGCTTCTGCAGGCAGCAGCAGGGATGGGCGCCGCCGTAGCAAACCTCCCTGAACTTCAGCTCCGGAACTTCTGGGCATGCGCGAAAATCTCCGTGCATGCCCAGAAGCTTCTGCAGGCAGCAGCAGGGATGGGCGCCGCCGTAGCAAACCTCCTGAACTTCAGCTCGAAACTTCTGGGCATGCGCGAAAATCTCCGTGCATGCCCAGAAGCTTCTGCAGGCAGCAGCAGGGATGGGCGCCGCCTTAGCAAACCTCCCTGAACTTCAGCTCGGAACTTCTGGGCATGCGCGAAAATCTCCGTGCATGCCCAGAAGCTTCTGCAGGCAGCAGCAGGGATGGGCGCCGCCGTAGCAAACCTCCCTGAACTTCAGCTCCGGAACTTCTGGGCATGCGCGAAAATCTCCGTGCATGCCCAGAAGCTTCTGCAGGCAGCAGCAGGGATGGGCGCCGCCGTAGCAAACCTCCCTGAACTTCAGCTCCGGAACTTCTGGGCATGCGCGAAAATCTCTGTGCATTCCCAGAAGCTTCTGCAGGCAGCAGCAGGGATGGGCGCCGCCGTAGCAAACCTCCCTGAACTTCAGCTCCGGAACTTCTGGGCATGCACGAAAATCTCTGTGCATTCCCAGAAGCTTCTGCAGGCAGCAGCAGGGATGGGCGCCGCCGTAGCAAACCTCCCTGAACTTCAGCTCCGGAACTTCTGGGCATGCGCGAAAATCTCCGTGCATGCCCAGAAGCTTCTGCAGGTAGCAGCAGGGATGGGCGCCGCCGTAGCAAACCTCCCTGAACTTCAGCTCCGGAACTTCTGGGCATGCGCGAAAATCTCCGTGCATGCCCAGAAGCTTCTGCAGGCAGCAGCAGGGATGGGCGCCGCCGTAGCAAACCTCCCTGAACTTCAGCTCCGGAACTTCTGGGCGTGCGCGAAAATCTCCGCGCATGCCCAGAAGCTTCTGCAGGCAGCAGCAGGGATGGGCGCCGCCGTAGCAAACCTCCCTGAACTTCAGCTCCGGAACTTCTGGGCGTGCGCGAAAATCTCCGCGCATGCCCAGAAGCTTCTGCAGGCAGCAGCAGGGATGGGCGCCGCCGTAGCAAACCTCCCTGAACTTCAGCTTTGGAACTTCTGGACATGCGTGAAAATCTCCCTTCCTCCTCCTCGCCGCCTCCTTCCTTTGCAAGGGGGCGGCCCAGGCGAGGGGAGGGCGCCATTCCCTCCTCCCCGCCCCTCGCAGCGCTCTCCCCCGCCCTCTCCGAGGTATGATGACTCTCTCGGGAGAGGGCGGGGGAAGCGCTGCGAGGGGGCGGGGTTTTTTTAAAAAAAAATTTAAATGTTTTTGGGGGTCGAATCCGCTGCCCCCCAAAATCTGCCGCCCGAGGCCATGGCCTAGTCTGGCCTTATGGGTAATCCGGGCCTGGATGGCCTCTAGGATCCCACCCAGGTATGCAATGCTCTGATCCTGTGAAATATTCTCAGCAGGATAGCGATCCTATCTAGAGAACGACCACCCTCCCTTTGGTGGGTTCCATCTTTTTCGTGGGTTCTCCAGATCCAGCGTCATTTCGCCCGGGGAGGTGTGAAGAGGGATCGCCACGTGACTGACGACACGTGGTGCGCCATTCGATGAGAAGATTGCCGGCTTCCCCCAAATTGCTTTCAGTTCAGATTACATGTCAGGAGGCCACGTGCGAAATGGAAACGCCCGGTCATACCCTATTAAAAATAAAAGCAGGGGTGCTATTATTTGATGTAATGGACTAGCCGGCGCTCTCCTCGCCTTCCTAACAGGCCTGGAAGTTGATTAAAACACAGGCGAGAGAGAAGAGAGGGGGACAATTTGGCCATTAAAACAGAAGCCACGGCAAAAAGCCACCCATTTTCATTAATCCCATTGGTGACAAATTGTGAAGGGTTTTTTTCCCCCCTCTCTCAATATGGTCCTATTTGCAAGAACAGAAAGTGTGCCGTTCTTTAAAGCCCACCAACATCATAAACAGCCAGTGCCTGAGAAATGTGCTAATAATAATATTTATTTATTTATTTATTCATTATTTCGATTTCTATACCATCCTTTCCAGCTGGCTCAGGACGGTTGACAGTATATCGAACTACCAACAAAAGGCATAAAACATCGAATGTAAAACGATACCACCTAAAACCATAGATACGAATGAATTGAAAACAATTCCATGCAGGACAATGCCACTTTCCCGGGATATTTATAGGCTAAATGCTTGCCGGGGCAAACAGGCCCGGATTAACCCCCTTTGGCACCCTAGGCCAGTGTTTCCGAACCTTTTTTGAGCCGTGCACACTTTTTTACATTTACCAAATCCTGGGGCACACCACCCACCAAAATGACACAAAATGACACTCTAACACAGTAATACATATAGTTTATATGTTTTTGAATGTATTTATACACTCAGTGTGAAACCTGGGCCTGTTTCGATGAACACAACATAGATATCCTGGCAGGAATGGCAGGAAGACACAAACTTCCCACACAGAACTCCCATAACCAAGAGAAAATACTATAAGAGTTTGGTGGGCATTGACCTTGAGTTTTGGAGTTGCAGTTCACCTATATCCAGAGAGCACTGTGGACTGAAACAATGTTGGATCAGGACCAAACTTGGCATGAATACTCAATATGCCCAAATGTGAACACAGATGGAGTTTGGGGGAAATAGACCTTGACATTTGGGAGTTACAGTTTCTGGGATTTATAGTTAACACACAATCAAAGAGCATCCTGAACTCTTGCAACAATGGAATTGAACCAAACTTGGCATATTGAACTCTCATTGCCAACAGAAAGTACTGAAAGGGTTTGCTTGGGAATTGACCTTGAGTTTGGAAGTTGTAGTTCACCTACACCCAGAGAGCACGGTGGACTCAAACAATGTTATGTTATGTTGTTGGTTGTTTTCTATCCAGAATCACAATGTTGGAAGGAGGCTCACCACTTTAAGGTCCCTAAAACAGGCATGGGAAAACTTCGGCCCTCTGGGTGCTTAGGACTTCAACGTAGCTAATCTGTGATGGAGACCAAAACCGTCTCCATCCCGTGCCCTATACGGAAACCGGACTAAAGTGGTTTGGTCCAACTGTGTCATTTAGGAAAGTCTGTAACTGCTCCATTGCCGCCATTTATAGTTAACACACAATCAAAGAGCATCCTGAACTCTTGCCACAATGGAATTGAACCAAACTTGGCATATTGAACACTCATTACCAACGCAAAGTGCTGAAAGGGTTTGCTTGGGAATTGACCTTGAGTTTGGAAGTTGTAGTTCATCTACACCCAGAGAGCACTGTGGGCAGGAGGGGGAAGAAAGGGTATTGGAGGTTCCAATTTTCCACGGCACACCTGATGATCGCTCACGGCACACTAGTGTGCCATGGCACACTGGTTGGGAAACAGTGCCCTAGGCCACCGTTTGGAATTACGCCCCCAAACCAACCTCTACCGCAACCCCCTACCCCCCAAACCAACCTCTACCGCAACCTCTACGCGTGCCTCTCCTCTCTCACCGAGGGGCGGGATGCCTCCTCCATGCGGGCCCGGCTCCCGCCTTCGGTGCAGCAGTTGCCCAGGATGCTGATGGCGGGGTCGAGGGTGCGGCAGGGCCTGGGGGCGCCGGCCAGGACCCTCAGCAGCGGCGCCAGCCCCCTGCACTCCCGGAAGTGGGTGATGCCGCCAGCCTCCTTGATGTGCTGCGTGCAGAGCACCAGCAAGGCATCGCCCAGGCCCGTCTCGGCACCCTTGTGCAGCTGGGCCAGGCAGGAGCTCAGGGAGCCGCTCCCAGGCCTCTGCCTCTGCCTCCTCCCCAGTGTTCCTGGGTGCCAGCTCCGAAAGGCCCAGGGGCCGGGAAGGGGCCTGGGAGCAGCTCCCTGGGCTCCTGCCTGGCCCAGCTGCACAAGGGCACCGGGCCCTCCTGCCGCGCACGCATGCCCAACAGCGGACTCGAGGGCGGGGCTTCCCTTCCTTCCTCCTCCTCGCGCCCTTCTTCCTTGACAAGAGGGTGGGGGCAATGGCAAGGGGGGTGGCATTCCCTCCTCCCCTGCCCCCTAGCAGTGCTCCCCCGCCCTCCCCGAGAGAGAGAGAGAGAGAGAGAGAGAGAGAGTCATCATGCCATGCGCTGCAGTTTTATTTCAATTTCTTTTTGGTCTGTGAATTGCGCCCCGCTTGGCTTGCGCCCCTAGGCCATGGCCTAGGGTGGCCTTATGGGTAATCCGGGCCTGCGCGTGGACGGAAGGTGGCGGCGGGAGCGTATGCGTGCACCCAAGATAGATCTTTGCAACTTGGTTGCTTAAAGGTACCTCGCATGCTGAAAAGAGTGGGCACCCCTGCTCTAAAGGAAGGCAAGAAGCAATCCCCCGATATAAAGAGACCACGTCCTCACCCGTCATTGAGCATTTATAGACTGGGTGCAATCAGGCCCGGATCAGGACCTTTTGCCGCCCTAGGCCAAAAGGGCCATCTGCCCCCCCCGGCTCCGGCCCGCCCCCTCGCCGGCGAGGAGGAGGAAAGCCCCACCCCCGGCTCTGCCCCAGCTCCTCCCTCCCTCCTAAAGCCACCATGCTGGAAAGGAGCCGGGGGCGGAGCAGGGGCGGGGGCAGAGCCTTTGGAGCAAGCAGGGGGCCACACACTTTATTTTTAATTATTTTTTGAATATTTTTTGAATATTTTTTTTAAATATTTTTTGAAAAAAATTTTTGAAAATATTATTCGAATATTTTTTTTGAATATTTTTTGAATATTTTTTGAATATTTTTTGAATATTTTTTTCAAATATTTTTCGAATTTTAATTATTTTTGAAATTTTTTTTGAATATTTTTTCGAATATTTTTTTCAAATATATTTTATTTATTTTTTTACTTTGGGGGAGGCTGGATCTGCTGCCCCCCCCCCCCCATGGCCTAGGTTGGCCTTATGGGTAATCCGGGCCTGGGTGCGATGGCACAGGGAGGCTTTCTATCCCAACGCATTGGAGCCATAAAAACTCACACACACATGCGAGGTGCTGCACAAAGCAACATTAATCTTCCCGGATCTGCCTTTGGGCACCTCCACCGCCCTATCCTTGTGGGAAAGTGTTACACAATCCTACATGCATAAATGTGGGCTGGGTACTTTGGCCCAATCCCCTTTGCAGAACGCCTCATTTAAGTAAGAGCGTCATGATTGCACCTTGGGGCCGTTCTGCCTCGTGGAAGAGACATAATTTCCCAAAGACAGGCCCATGTTCCCATGCGCTTCCTCCTGGAGGGGAATCTTGATCATGCCAAATGTCTCCAGGTTTGAGGTTTCCGCAAGAAGCATCTCTGAGATCGCAGATGGGAAATGGGGATTTGTGCAAAATCACAGATGGCGTACATTTCCCCTCCTTCCTAATTCGCAAAACGGCCCATTTACACCACTTACTGGTGCTTCTTTTATGCATAGATTTCCCGTTACTTACGGCAATCATAGAGGTGCATGCGGAGGGAGGGAAGAAGGTCACAAAACAATCCTGCCCTTCAAATCACCAGCTCTGCTCCTTTTTCAAACACTGCATTGAACGCAAGAGAAATTGTATGCAGCGGCTCACCTCAGGGCTCCCGGTGGTGCAGTGGGTTAAACCCTTGTGCCGGCAGAACTGAAGAACGACAGGTCGGGGGTTCGAATCAGGGGAGAGCACAGATGAGCTCCCTCAGTCAGCTCCAGCTCTCCATGTGGGGACATGAGAGAAGCCTCCCATAAGGATGGTAAAACATCAGAACATCCAGGCGTCCCCTGGGCCAGTGTTTCCCAACCTTTTTTGAGCCGTGGCACACTTTTTACATTTACCAAATCCTGGGGCACACCACCCACCAAAATGACACAAAATGACACTCTAACACAGTCATACATATAGCTAATATGTTTTTAAATGTATTTATATACTCAGTGTGAAACCTGGGCCTCTTTCGATGAACACAACATAAATATCCTGGCAGGAATGGCCGAAAGACACAAACTTCCCACACAGAACTCCCATAACCAAGAGAAAATGCTATAAGGGTTTCGTGGCTATTGACCTTGGGTTTTGGAGTTGTAGTTCACCTATATCCAGAGAGCTCTGTGGACTCAAACAAGGTTGGATCAGGACCAAACTTGGCATGAATACTCAATATGCCCAAATGTGAACACAGATGGAGTTTGGGGAAAATAGACCTTGACATTTGGGAGTTACAGTTTTTGGGATTTATAGTTAACACACAATCAAAGAGCATCCTGAACTCTTGCAACAATGGAATTGAACCAAACTTGGTATATTGAACTCTCATTACCAACGGAAAGTACTGAAAGGGTTTGCTTGGGAATTGAACTTGAGTTTGGAAGTTGTAGTTCACCTACACCCAGAGAGTACTGTGGGCAGGAGGGGGAAGAAAGGGTATTGGAGGTTCCAATTTCCCATGGCACACCTGATGATCACTCACAGCACACTAGTGTGCCACGGCACACTGGTTGGGAAACACTGCCCTGGGCAACGTTCTTGCAGATGACCAATTCTCTCCCACCGGATAGGCCCGGATTACCCATAAGGCCACCCTAGGCCATGAACTAGGGGCGCAAGCCAGGGGGGGCACAATTCACACGGACCCCCCCCCCAAATGTTGATACAAAACCACAACGCGTGGCATGGAGATGACTCTTTCTCTCGGGGGAAGGCGGGGGAGAGCGCTGCGAGGGGGTGGGGGAGGAGGGAATGGTGCCCCCCCTCGCCATCGCCCCGCCCCCTTGTCAAGGAAGGAGGGCGCAAGGAGGAGAAGGCGGAGGGAAGCCCCCGGGGCCGCTGCCGGGCATGCGTGGCACCCAGGAACATGGTGGAGGAGGCAGAGGCGCTCGCGCCCTCCTGCTGCGCATGCCCAGCAGCAGCCCCGGGGACGGGGCTTCCCTCCGCCCCCTCGCGCCCTCCTTCCTTGACTCAATTTAAACAATATTCCGCTATAACCAAGAGAGCCTAAAGTCTAAATGCCTGCCGGAACAATACCGCCTTGCAAGCTTTCCGG
Source organism: Anolis apletophallus (assembly GCA_030556195.1). Lineage (NCBI taxonomy): Eukaryota > Metazoa > Chordata > Lepidosauria > Squamata > Anolidae > Anolis > Anolis apletophallus. The sequence goes on along the minus strand of JARBWK010000015.1, from coordinate 2,035,576 downwards.
AAAGCCACCTGCTCGCTAATTGCTCGCACTTCAGATCTCTGGGGAACATATGAGAGTAGACGGTCCCTCAAGTACACCGGCCCCAGACCATACAAGGCCTTAAAGGTCAAGACCAACACTTTGAAGATGCTCCGGTGCTCAATTGGCAACCAGTGCAGACGCTGCAGGGTTGGAGTGATATGAGCCCTGGCCGGCACTCCGGCCAAGAGTCTCGCTGCCACATTCTGCACCAGTTTGAGCTTCTGGATGACCGACAAAGGAAGACCAATGTAAAGGGCGTTACAGTAGTCTAACCTTGAGGTGACCGTTGCCAGGATTACAGTGGCTAGGTCATTTCCGGAGAGATAGGGCGCCAGCCGCCTAGCCTGCTGCAGATGGTAGAAAGCGGATCTGCTGACAGTAGAGACCTGAGCCTCCATCGTCAGCAGCGGGTCCAACTGGACCCCCCGACTCTTTACTAAAGGCAACAGGCGTAATGCCTCGTCGTCCAGAGTAGGCAGCCGGAGCTCACACCCACCCGGTTGACCCAGCCAAAGGATCTCCGTCTTCGATGGATTCACTCTCAACTGACTGGCTCATAGCCAACCAGTCACGGCTTCAAGGCATTGTTGGAAACAATCGGGTACAGAGTCTGGTCGGCCGTCCATCCTCAGCACCAGCTGGATGTCATCAGCGTACTGATGACTCTCCAGACCAAAACTCCGCACCAGCTTGGCAAGTGGTCGCATGTAGATATTAAACAATAAAGGGGAGAGAATGGCTCCCTGAGGCACCCCACAGCTTAAGGGGAAACCATACCTCCCCTCTCCACTCGCTGTCCCCAGTCAAGGAGCAAAGAGGACACCCATTTCAGGGCAGTCCCCCTCACTCCCGTCATGGCTAGGCGGTGGGTTAACAATGCGTGGTCTACTGCAGGGCTGTCCAACTTCTACCGGCCCAGGGGCCTGAATTCCGGTCACTGATGACCTGGGGGGCGTAGGGTCTGCCCCCGCCCCCGGCTCCGCCCCTGCCCCGCCCCTCCCCCGGCTCCAATTTACTTACAACTCCTAGTTGCATTATTAATTATAAAATAAATATAATATTTTACTAACATTAAATGCAGGGGGGGCATTCAAAAGGGCCATCCATACAATTAAATATAATATTTTACTAACATTAAATGCAGGGGGGCATTCAAATACACAATTACATAATAATAACATGGAGACGCACTCTCCACAATGCTGCGGCCTCTTTCGAGAAGACACGCCGAATGGGTCTCGAAGAGAAACGACAACGCAGAAAGAACCGCAACTTGGAAACAACATCACCCAAGGAGACTTCCTGCTGTGCTTTCTGCAACTGAACTTGCCTATCTCAGATTGGCTTTTTTTAGTCATCAACGCTTGTAAAAGCGTGGGATGAGTCCTTCCTAAGAATCTTCGTTCGCGAAGTAATGCCGAGAGATTATTATTGACACAAAAACACAGTATGACACCGCAAACAAGATCTATATGCTAGATTTCGTATCACAAAATTACAAGTTGAACACTCTCCAAGCGTCTAGGACTGTGTGGTGTATTTCGGAAAGATGCACGCAAATCCAAGTAAGTTGACAGACCATGATTTCGTCAATGTTTATTGTTTCCAAATGCAGGCTGAGATCTTTTGGCATGGCACCCAGTGTGCCGTTGACCACTGGGACCACCTGTCCTGGATTATTATTACTATTATTATTATTCTCCTGTGCCTGCTTGTGCCTTTTCCAAAGTTGCGCCAACGCCCCGGCTCTGAAGCAGCGCTTCCTTCTTCAGCCGCACTTGATGGATGCCAGGCAGAAAGGCAGAAGTGCTCTCCAGCTTGAACATCTGCACTCGCATGTTCGTAACTTTAAGATTCACGCAGCTATATCTTTGGGGAACGCAGCGAGGGGAGGGAATGTGTTTTATTTTTGTTTTTAAATCTGCCATAACGCAGCTGGTGGCACCGAATTGTCATTAAAACATGGTATTTAAGATGATTTAATGGGTCGATTGCCAAGCAAGAGCTCCGGCAGTTTACTCAAACTACTGAGCATGAAAAAAAGGATGTAACTGTTTAAGTGGCATTCAACGAGAGAGAGAGAGAGAGAGAGAGAGAGAGAGAAGCAGAGGCAGGGGATGTTGTGTGAAGGAAACGAAGGCATTCTAGGTGGGTTTCTGGGTAGCCAGTGTGAGTTGTTCCTCCCCCATTGCCACTAAAACAGTGTTTTCTGACCTTTTTTGAGCATGGCACATTTTTTACATTTATTTATTTATTTATTTATTTATTTATTTATTTATTTATTTATTTATTTATTTACTCGGCTTTTATGCCGCCACTCCCAAAAAGGCTCGGGGCGGCTTACAGCCAGAAAGCAGAATAACATACAATGAGCAAAGACACTTTAAAATGCAATATAAAATACAGAATAAAAATACACAATAAAACAATAAAACATCATTAAAACACAGTTGGGGTAGTTACAGTGGTCGAGCAATGTTGGCGTGGCATGGGGGACCCGGTGGGCCTATAACTGAAAAGCCAGCCGGAAGAGGTGGGTCTTACATGCCCGCCTAAACGGGAGTAAGTCTGGGATTGCTCGTGTAGCTGCCGGGAGGGCATTCCACAATATCGGCGCTATGACCGAGAAGGCCCTTCGGCGGGTGGCAGTTTTTTTGGCCACTTTAACGGAGGGGACGGCTAGCAGGTTGGAATCCTCCGAGCGAAGTGATCTCGTAGGGTAATATGGGGTGAGATGGTCCCTCAGATACGCTGGCTCCAGGCCGTGTAAGGCCTTAAAGGTAAGAACCAGCACTTTGAAGGTGATCCGGTGCTCAATAGGCAGCCAGTGCAGATCCTGCAAAATAGGTGTTATGTGGCACCCTGCTGGGGAGCCAGACAGGAGCCGGGCGGCGGTGTTCTGCACCAGCTTGAGCTTCCGGATCACCGACAGAGGAAGGCCAACGTAAAGAGCGTTACAGTAATCTAGCCTCGAGATGACCGTGGCTTGGATCACCGTGGCCAGGTCGGACCGGGACAGGTAGGGGGCCAGCCTCCTTGCCTGTCAGAGATGAAAGAAGGCGATCTTGCTGACCACAGAGACCTGGGTCAGCTTACAAAATCCTGGGGCACACAACCAACCAAAATGACACAAAATGACACTCTAACACAGTAATACATATAGTTAATATGTTTTTAAATGTATTTATACCCTCAGTGTGAAACCTGGGCCTCTTTCCATTAACACAACATAGAGATCCTGGCAGGAATGGCAGAAAGACACAAACTTCCCACACAGAACTCCCATAACCAAGAGAAAATGCTATAAGACTTTGGTGAACATTGACCTTGGGTTTTGGAGTTGTAGTTCACCTATACCCAGAGAGCACTGTGGACTGAAACAATGTTGGATCAGGACCAAACTTGGCATGAATACTCAATATTTTCTCTGTCACACAACACTAGGACTAGGGGGCACTCCCTGAAGCTCCAAGGTAGGAAAGTTAGGACTAATAAAGGGAAATATTTCTTCACCCAGAGGGTCATTGGGTTGTGTATGGAACTCACTTCCAGAGGAGGTTGTGACAGCGGTCAGCCTGGACAGCTTCAAGGCAGGATTAGACAGATTCATGGATACCAAGGGAATCAGTAGCTACTGAAATGGACATCCAAGTGCCACCTCTGTGTTGATGGAGGCAGGCAGGATTTCCCCGGGCACTGGATGTGGGGGGGTCGGGAGCAGGTGAGGGTTTTGCCCTCCTTTCTGCTAGAGATCCCTGTGCACAACTAGTGGGCCACTGTGTGACACAGAATGCTGGACTAGATGGGCTGAGGCCCGATTCAGCATGGCTCTTCTTATGTTCTTAGGTTCTTATATGCCCAAATGTGAACACAGATGGAGTTTGGGGAAAATAGACCTTGACATTTGGGAGTTACAGTTCCACCCTGCTGCTTTCGGACTCTAACACTACGATAACTTACAGTGTTGCTAAGTTCTGTGCTGCTGCTCTTAAAATTTTTTAATAAAAATAAAAATTGAAAAATAAAATAAATAATAAAAATTAAAAAAATACCTACTTCCGGGTTCGGAGCAAGTATCGCGAGAATACGCAATCCACATGGGATTTCGCTGTCAACGCGAGATCACGCCGGCGTTGACAGCGAAATCCCGTGTGGATTGCGTATTCTCGCATATACTCTTCGGCTACTCTACTACTGGATCGCTGAGGCCCACAGCCGCGACTAGGACCTACTTCGACTCTGTCGGTCGTCACCTCTCTCGTCGTCCGGGTACTCCTGGATCCTGCGCGTTTGGGAAAGGTAGGCCAAAGCAGGGGGCTCCTCAGCGGGCTCCTCGTTCCCTCCCCCCATCTCCCCTCATGTATTAAATATAAAATTAAATATATTTAAAGATGAAATAAGGGAGATGGGAGATGGGGAGGATGGAATTAAATATATTTAATATTAAATTAAAATAAGGGGGGGGAGGATGGAATTAAATATATTTAATATTAAATAAAAATAAGGGGAGAGGGGAGGATGGAATTAAATATATTTAATATTAAATAAAAATAAGGGGAGGGGAGGATGGAATTAAATATATTTAATATTAAATAAAAATAAGGGGAGAGGGAAGGATGGAATTAAATATATTTAATATTAAATTAAAATAAGGGGAGAGGGGAGGATGGAATTAAATATATTTAATATTAAATTAAAATAAGGGGAGAGGGGAGGATGGAATTAAATATATTTAATATTAAATAAAAATAAGGGGAGAGGGAAGGATGGGATTAAATATATTTAATATTAAATAAAAATAAGGGGGGAGGGAAGGATGGAATTAAATATATTTAATATTAAATAAAAATAAGGGAGGGAGGATGGAATTAAATATATTTAATATTAAATAAAAATAAGGGGAGAGGGAGGATGGGATTAAATATATTTAATATTAAATAAAAATAAGGGGAGGGGACGATGGAATTAAATATATTTAATATTAAATAAAAATACGGGGAGAGGGGGAGGATGGAATTAAATATATTTAATATTAAATAAAAATAAGGGGGAGGGGAAGATGGAATTAAATATATTTAATATTAAATAAAAATAAGGGGAGAGGGGAGGATGGAATTAAATATATTTAATATTAAATAAAAATAAGGGGAGGAGGATGGAATTAAATATATTTAATATTAAATAAAAATAAGGAGGGAGGATGGAATTAAATATATTTAATATTAAATAAAAATAAGGGGGGGGGGAGGGGAGGATGGGATTAAATATATTTAATATTAAATAAAAATAAGGGGAGGGGAGGATGGAATTAAATATATTTAATATTAAATAAAAATAAGGGGAGAGGGGAGGATGGAATTAAATATATTTAATATTAAATAAAAATAAGGGGGGAGGATGGGATTAAATATATTTAATATTAAATAAAAATAAGGGGAGAGGGAGGATGGAATTAAATATATTTAATATTAAATAAAAATAAGGGGAGAGGAGGATGGGATTAAATATATTTAATATTAAATAAAAATAAGGGGGAGGGGAGGATGGAATTAAATATATTTAATATTAAATAAAAATAAGGGGAGGGGAGGATGGGATTAAATATATTTAATATTAAATAAAAATAAGGGGGGAGGGGAGGATGGAATTAAATATATTTAATATTAAATAAAAGTAAGGGGATAGGGTATGAAGGAATTAAATATATTATATATTAAATAAAAATAAGGGGAGGGGAGGATGGAATTAAATATATTTAATATTAAATAAAAATAAGGGGAGAGGGAGGATGGAATTAAATATATTTAATATTAAATAAAAATAAGGGGAGGGAGGATGGAATTAAATATATTTAATATTAAATAAAAATAAGGGGAGGGAGGATGGAATTAAATATATTTAATATTAAATAAAAATAAGGGGAGGGAGGATGGAATTAAATATATTTAATATTAAATAAAAATAAGGGGTGAGGTGATGATGTAATTAAATATATTTAATATTAAATAAAAATAAGGGGGGAGGGGAGGATGGAATTAAATATATTTAATATTAAATAAAAATAAGGGGAGAGGGGAGGATGGAATTAAATATATTTAATATTAAATAAAAATAAGGGGAGGGGAGGATGGAATTAAATATATTTAATATTAAATAAAAATAAGGGGAGAGGGAGGATGGAATTAAATATATTTAATATTAAATAAAAATAAGGGGAGAGGAGGATGGAATTAAATATATTTAATATTAAATAAAAATAAGGGGAGGAGGATGGAATTAAATATATTTAATATTAAATAAAAATAAGGGGAGGGAGGATGGAATTAAATATATTTAATATTAAATTAAAATTTGGGGAGGGGAGGATGGAATTAAATATATTTAATATTAAATAAAAATAAGGGGGAGGGGAGGATGGAATTAAATATATTTAATATTAAATTAAAATAAGGGGAGGATGGATGGAATTAAATATATTTAATATTAAATAAAAATAAGGGGAGAGGGGAGGATGGAATTAAATATATTTAATATTAAATAAAAATAAGGGGAGAGGGAGGATGGAATTAAATATATTTAATATTAAATAAAAATAAGGAGAGGGAGGATGGAATTAAATATATTTAATATTAAATAAAAATAAGGGAGAGGGAGTATGGAATTAAATATATTTAATATTAAATAAAAATAAGGGGAGAGGGGAGGATGGAATTAAATATATTTAATATTAAATAAAAATAAGGGGGGGGGGATGGAATTAAATATATTTAATATTAAATAAAAATAAGGGGAGAGGGGAGGATGGAATTAAATATATTTAATATTAAATAAAAATAAGGGGAGGGGAGGATGGAATTAAATATATTTAATATTAAATAAAAATAAGGGGAGGGGAGGATGGAATTAAATATATTTAATATTAAATAAAAATAAGGGAGAGGGAGGATGGAATTAAATATATTTAATATTAAATAAAAATAAGGGGAGAGGGGAGGATGGAATTAAATATATTTAATATTAAATAAAAATAAGGGGAGGGGGAGGATGGAATTAAATATATTTAATATTAAATAAAAATAAGGGGAGAGGGGAGGATGGAATTAAATATATTTAATATTAAATAAAAATAAGGGGAGGATGGAATTAAATATATTTAATATTAAATAAAAATAAGGGGAGGATAAATTAAATATATTTAATATTAAATAAAAATAAGGGGAGAGGGAGGATGGAATTAAATTTATTTAATATTAAATTAAAATGAGGGGAGGGAGGATGGAATTAAATATATTTAATATTAAATAAAAATAAGGGGAGGATGGAATTAAATATATTTAATATTAAATAAAAATAAGGGGAGAGGGGAGGATGGAATTAAATATATTTAATATTAAATAAAAATAAGGGGAGAGGGGAGGATGGAATTAAATATATTTAATATTAAATAAAAATAAGGGGAGGAGGGATGGAATTAAATATATTTAATATTAAATAAAAATAAGGGGGAGGGAGGATGGAATTAAATATATTTAATATTAAATAAAAATAAGGGGAGAGGGAGGATGGAATTAAATATATTTAATATTAAATAAAAATAAGGGGAGAGGGGATGATGGAATGGAATTAAATATATTTAATATTAAATAAAAATAAGGGGAGAGGGGAGGATGGAATTAAATATATTTAATATTAAATTAAAATAAGGGGAGGGGAGGATGGAATTAAATATATTTAATATTAAATAAAAATAAGGGGAGGGGAGGATGGAATTAAATATATTTAATATTAAATAAAAATAAGGGGAGGGGAGGATGGAATTAAATATATTTAATATTAAATAAAAATAAGGGGAGAGGGAGGATGGAATTAAATATATTTAATATTAATATAAAAATAAGGGGAGGGGAGGATGGAATTAAATATATTTAATATTAAATAAAAATAAGGGGAGAGGGGAGGATGGAATTAAATATATTTAATATTAAATAAAAATAAGGGGAGAGGGGAGGATGGAATTAAATATATTTAATATTAAATAAAAATAAGGAGGAGGATGGAATTAAATATATTTAATATTAAATAAAAATAAGGGGAGAGGGGAGGATGGAATTAAATATATTTAATATTAAATAAAAATAAGGGAGGAGGATTGAATTAAATATATTTAATATTAAATAAAAATAAGGGGAGGGGAGGATGGAATTAAATATATTTAATATTAAATAAAAATAAGGGGAGGGGAGGATGGAATTAAATATATTTAATATTAAATAAAAATAAGGGGAGAGGGGAGGATGGAATTAAATATATTTAATATTAAATAAAAATAAGGGGAGAGGGGAGGATGGAATTAAATATGTTTAATATTAAATAAAAATAAGGGGAGAGGGGAGGATGGAATTAAATATATTTAATATTAAATAAAAATAAGGGGAGGGGAGGATGGAATTAAATATATTTAATATTAAATAAAAATAAGGGAGAGGGAGGATGGAATTAAATATATTTAATATTAAATAAAAATAAGGGGGAGGGAGGATGGAATTAAATATATTTAATATTAAATAAAAATAAGGGGAGAGGGGAGGATGGAATTAAATATATTTAATATTAAATAAAAATAAGGGGAGAGGGGAGGATGGAATTAAATATATTTAATATTAAATAAAAATAAGGGGAGAGGGGAGGATGGAATTAAATATATTTAATATTAAATAAAAATAAGGGGAGAGAGGATGGAATTAAATATATTTAATATTAAATTAAAAATAAGGGGGAGAGGAGGGATGGAATTAAATATATTTAATATTAAATAAAAATAAATAAAAGAGATAGAAATAATAATAATAATCACTATTACTATTGTTGAAGTATTATTATTACACTATTATAATAATAACTATTTTTGTTACAGTATTATTATTACAGTATTATTATTACATTGTTATTATTATTACAGTGTTGTTATTATTGCTATAATTATTGTTGTTCCTCTTCCAAAAAAGCTCACAATGTGCTCGTCTGAACATCCCGGTTGCGTCGTTGGAGTGCGGTTTGGCCTCCTGATGGGAATGAGATTTGGATTCCATCAAACACTCTGTTTGAACCCAGAATGACCTTCTGCACCCACGCTTTCAATTAGTCCATCTCCATTCATTCGCTACTTCGGGTAATCTTCTTAAAGAGAGAGATAACATGTTCATAAAGGGTTGGCACACATTGAACATCTGGGGGAGAGGTGAGGTCCGCATGAAGAAGCCTGCCTGCTTGCACATCTGTTCTGTTCACCCCCTCCTTCTCTCGTTCCTTCTTTCCCTCCCTGTATGCATAGTAGGGCTGTGCGATCGATTTTAAAAAGTTTGGAAACTCATTACAAAACGAGGTGGCACTGGCGTTTCCTTTCGAAAGTGTTTTTAATTAATTAATTAATTAATTTGTCATGTTTCTATACCGCCCCTCTCAGCCCGAAGGCAACTCGGGACGGTTTACACAAGCAGTCTCTGTCCTCAATACAACACAACAACAAGTCACCCCCCCCCCCCAAATATAACAATTTAACAACTTTAAAGTGTCATTAGTCAACATTTTGTCACCCTACTGAGAGTTACGAATTTTCGTTCCTTTTTCGTAATAGTAATTGCGCCAGTGGGGAAACTTCAGAGGCTCCCTTATCTGGGCAGAACTTGCTATGATTATAGAACACGTTTACCATGGATTATTTATTTATCATGTCAGGAGCGATCCAAACAGTTGCATTGCATAAAACAAACAAACAAACAAACAAAACACAAAGTTTGCAGACTTGGAATTCTATTAACTCCAACTCTGTGGCACTTGCTCTGGCTTCCAAGGGAGTTCCGGGCCCTGTTTAAGCTGTTGGTTCTGACCTTTAAGGCGCTTTATGGTCAGGGGCCAGCATACCTCAGAGACCGCCGGAAAAGATTCAAACTCACGACTGGGAGAACTGTTTACAACTGTGGCAGGGCAGACGATCCCACCGCTGCCACCATTTGAAAAGATTTGCTGACGCCGCCTAAAAGCTAGCGTCGAAACCTGTTGTAGATTTAAACTGATCCCTGACCACTTCGTGGAGACACAGCCTAAAGCGTGCGTCCCACTGTGAGAGGATCTATTTCCAATTACGCTGCCATATTAATTCTCTGGCTACCGATGTGAGGGTTTATCTTGATGCTTCTATGTTGAAATGATATGACTGAGAGAGTTTCATGAAGGAACATCAAACAGTTTATTTTCACAATCCAATGCTTAGTTGGTTTCAGACTACAAAGAGGTACAGACTTGAAGGTTTCAAACAATATAACACTGGGGTATAACTTCCCCTGACACTGGGGTATAACTTCCCCTGACACAGCCACACGGGTACCAGCAGTTCTACTACTGAACTACTTACTACCGGGTTACTCTCAACCCTAACTAGGACTAAACTTGTCCCAAACTTGGGTTTCCCTAAACCCCACACAGAGCTCTGCACTGCACACTTGCAGCTCTAACTGACAGCCAGGGCGGTCCTACAAGATAGGCCAAGTAGGCGGCCGCCTAGGGCGCCATCTAGGAAGGGGGGCGCCATCCTGGCCGCATGGGGCGCCATCCTGGCCCTGCTGATGTTCCTCAGACAGCGCCGCAGCTGCCTGCTTTTGGGCTCGTTGTGTGCTCCGACGCCGCTTCTGAGCATGCGCGGAGGTTTTCGCGCAGGCGCAGTTGCTCCAGAGCTGAAGTTGAGCGCAGGAGCAACTGCACATCAGCGAAAAAATATATTCTGATTTTGATGCATTTACATTGCATTTCTTGTTGATTATTATACAGTTCTGCTTAATATTGTCATACAATATAATACAAATACAATATAACAATAGAATAATGATATATTTTATATTACATGTAATATTACAAACAATATTGCAGTATAGTGGTATTGTACAAAATAGTAATATATAATATTTTATTTTACTTTATTTTGGGTTATTTGAGTTTTATAGAGTAATGAAAATATTTAGATGATAATTTTATTGAAATAAATAATTTTATTTATTATTTTATAATAATAATATAATAGAATGTTATATTGTATTATAATGTCAATATATTATAATATAATTATATTGTAATGTAGTATAATATAATTATGATATAATATAGTATGAGTATGGTATAATATATTGTATATATCAGCCTTCAGAGATATGCGCAGGTCATATGAACGGGCGGTCAAAGAGGCCAAGAAGACCTATAACTCCTCCTTAATAGCGGCGGCAAGATCGCGCCCAGCACAGATCTTTAAGATCGTCCGAGACCTAGCTATGCCCAACTCACTGCTGAGGGACAATGAAAATTCAGCTATCTCAGCGGAAGAATTTCAAGTTTTCTTCACTGAGAAAATAATTGCCCTTAGGCGTGATTTACCCTCTATACCTGAGGAGAGGAGCGGGATGGGTAAGGACCCAGCTCCATCGCCTAGCTTGAAACTCGACCAGTTCAAGGCCCTGAATTCAGAGGAGATTAATCAAATCTTGACCGCAGCAAAGGCAACCACCTGCTCTACAGACCCGTGCCCGTCCCATCTGATTAAGTCCTGTGCGGGAGCCTCCTGGCCACTCTGACAGGGTTGATAAATCACTCATTGAGCTGGGAGTCTTTCCCGATGCGCTGAAGGAGGCTAGAGTCCGCCCCGCTGCTGAAGAAGGCGACTTGGATCCAGCGGTGCCGGCAAACTACCGTCCGGTCTCAAACCTACCCTTCCTCGGGAAACTGATTGAACGGGCAGCAGCGATCCAATTACAGGAATTCCTGGAAACCTCAGGAAGCCTGGACCCCTGCCAATCGGGTTTCCGGCGGACACGGGACCGAGACCGTCCTGGTGGCCATTACGGACGACATCCGCCGCCAATTGGAGAAGGGAGGTTCGGCTATCCTGGTGCTGCTTGACCTCACCGCGGCTCGACACGGTGGACCATGACTTGCTGTTGCGGCGACTATCAGCCATTGGGATTCAAGGCACAGCTTTGGCCTGGTTCGATTCCTTCCTTCTCGGGCCGCCGCAGCGTGTTGAGTGGCGAGGCCAAGTGTCCAAGAAATCCACCCTGACTGTGGAGTCCCCAAGGCGCCATTTTGTCACCAACGCTTTTTAACATCTACGTCCAACCCTTGGCAAGCATAGCCAGAAGTTTTGGATTGGGGTGCTACCAATATGCAGATGACACCCAGCTTCTGCTGAAGCTTGAGCCAGGTGTAACATCGGTGCCTGAGAACTTCAGACAAGGACTAGAGGCAGTGACCAGATGGCTCCGCTCATACAAACTCAAGATCAATCCATCAAAGACTGAGATTCTATGGCCGGACGCCCAGAGCCACCCATTCCGCTGCCTCTCTTTGAGGGAGAGCCGCTGATCCCGGCCCGCCGGTGAAGAGTCTCGGTGTGATACTAGACTCGAGACTCTCACTGAGGCCCAGGTTGCTGCGACAAGTAAGGAGCTTTCTTCCACCTACGCCAGGCACGTCAACTGGCACCTTACCTTCCATCAGATGCGCTGGCTACGGTGGTCCATGCCACAGTGACATCACGGCTGGACTACTGTAATGCCTTGTACGTGGGGTGCCGCAGTCAACCACTCGTAAAATCCAGCTGGTGCAGAATGCAGCCGCCAGACTCCTCACCGGACACCACTGAGATGCCATATCGCGCCATCTCTGCAGCGCCTGCACTGGCTGCCAGTCGAGCTCAGAGCCATCCACAAGATCCTGTCGCTACCTTTAAGGCCCTCCATGGTGCCGGCCCAGCTTATTTAAAAGACCGCTTGTCCGAACCAGCTCATTTAAGGTCGCCGCTCAGGAAACAGGGACCTTCTCCGCATCCCAGGTGTGAGTGAGGCCCGCCGACACCACGAGACGGAGCGCTTTTTTCCATCGCGCCCCTGTCCTTGGGAACTTGATGCCGGCGGATCAGAGAGCTATCCGGGACATGCCCCAGTTCCTGACCGCACTGAAGACCTGGCTCTTCCGAAAGGCTTACGGCTAAGGACACCTCCCAGACTTAGCCTGAGCTACTGGAACTATTTTAATTAATCTTTTTATTCTTTTAGCTTTTAACTATTGAATTCTTTTATGTGTTTTTGTGTGTAAGTCGCCCGGAGCACTGACGTGGAGGGCGACTCATAAATAATAAAATCAATCAATCAATCAATCAATCAATATACGTTAATACAATATAATACTACTAATGGTATTGTGATATAATTGTATATTTGTTTTACATGGGAGAGGGCAAAATAATGTTGGGGGGGCGCCAAAATAATGTTCGCTTACCATTTAAAATTACCTTAGACCGCCCCTGCCGACAGCTGCTTCACACCAACTGCCAAATCCCAACTGAACAAATTCAAACCTCTTCAGCATTCCAAGCTAGCCTTCTGGCTGGCTCCGCCCACCGTCACCATGGTAACTCAATCTCCATGCAGAGGGTGGTCTTTAATATCACCCTGTTATGGCCTATGTTACCTTTAACATTTAACAGATATATAAAATTACATTTAACCTGTAATTCAAATTATCACCTCACTACACCGCCTCTCCCCTCTTCGCCGCCAGTGGTGGCCACGACTCCTCCAGCTAAACTTACTGTATGTTCCAGGCCCCAGGGAAGTACGCCCTATTAGCACAAGACGCGGGGCCTTCTCCCCCTCTGCCCCTGTCTTGTGGGACTCCTTGCCTCCCCACTTGAGGGCCATGCGTGACCTGCGACCCTTTGCTCAGGCACTCAAGACCTGGCTTTTGAGCAGAGCTTTAAATGTCTAATGCAGTCTATTTGGTATTGTATGTTTTTTAATGCCATTGTTTTATGTAAATCGACTGGAGTATTTTAATGGAGGGCGATTAACAAGTGAGAAACTGATGATGATGATGATATAGGAGAATATGGTCAAGTTTTGGAACACATTTCATTCTTTCTTTCAAATCCATAAAATGGCAAAGCATCTGAGCATTAAGGCATTAGATCTCTATTAACATGCCCTCATTTGAAACTCAATCCAGACAAGACAGAGGTCCTCCTGGTCAGTCGAAAGGCCGAACAGGGCATAGGGTTACAACCTGTGCTTGACGGGGTGACACTCTCCCTGGAGGCGCAGGTTCGCAGCTTGGGAGCGATCCTGGTCTCGGCAGTGGCCAGGGGAGCTTTTGCACAGTTAAAGCTCATGCGCCAGCTGCGCCCGTACCTTGGGAAGTCTGACTTGGCCACAGCGGTACACGCTCTGGTTACATCCCGAATAGACTACTGCAGGGCTGTCCAACTGGCGGCCCGGGGGGCCGTATACGGCCCCAGCCCCTTCCCTACGGCCCCGCCTACCCCTGCAAAAGATTATTTTTTAAAAAATTGATCTCCGCGGGGCGGGCTGGGTGACGTCAGGCTCCCTTCCTCCTCCTCCGTCCCCCTCTCTCCCCCGCACCGATCGGAGCGCCGGGGAAGGGGGAGGAGGCGGCCTAAGGGAGGAAGGGAAGCGCTTCCCTTCTTCCCTGCATAGGCCCGCCTCCTCCATCTCGCCTCTCCCCGGCGCTCCGATCGGTGCACCGGGGAGAGGGGATGGAGGAGGAGGCTGGCGTGACCCTTTAGCTGGAAGGGCGAAGCCATAGAGGGCTCTCCTCGGCTTCGCCTCCCTCTTACAGCTCAGCCAGGGCAGCAGAACCGGAGAAATCGCCGGTTCTGCCACCCTGGCTGTCACTGTGAGGGAGGCAGGCAGGCGGGGGCCGCTCCTGACGGCGTGCTGAAGTCACCAAGCACGGCGTCCCTTTTCGCGGGGCTTGGTGACGTCAGCAAGCCTTGCCGAAAAGAGGCGGGGGCCGCGCAGGACGCCGGTGGCGTCAGGCGTGGGATGTCAGCGCGCGTCAGGAGCGGCCCACCCCCTGCTCCGGCCCCCCAGGTCATCAGTGACCAGAACTCCGGCCCTTGGGCCAAAAGAAGTTGGACAGCCCTGGACTACTGCAATGCTCTCTACGTGGGGTTGCCTCTGAAGACTGCTCGGAAGCTGCAATTAGTCCAACGTACTAAAAGGAGCGGGGTACAGGGAGCATACAACTCCCTTGTTGCGAAAGCTCCACTGGCTGCCAATTAGCTTCCGGGCACAATTCAAAGTGCTGGTTTTAACCTACAAAACCCTATACGGTTCCGGCCCAGTTCACCTATCCGAACGGATTCTCCCCTACGAACCATCAAGGACATTAAGATCCTCCGGAGAGGCCCTGCTCTTGGTCCCGCCCGGCCGCAAGCGGCTGGTGGGGACGAGAGACAGGGCCTTCTCTGTGGTGGCCCCTCGGCTGTGGAACTCTCTCCCAAGTGATGCTAGATCTGCCCCCTCCCTGTTGTCCTTCAGGAGGCTGGCGAAGACCTGGATGTGGAACCAAGCCTTCCCAGAATAGGCTGAGATGGGCTGTTGTTTGAATGTATGACCACGTTTACAGATTGAGTGGAATTGTTTCAATGGCGATGTGGTTCTATGCTGGGTTCTATGTTGTTCTATTGTTTTTAAATTGTATAGCATTGAATTTTTGCTGTTATGCCGGTCTGAGTCCCTCGAGAGAGAGAGAGGTGAGAAGCAGGGGCGGTCCGTCCATGTAAGCAACCTATGCGGCCGCGTGGGGCGCCATCTTGGCGCGCGGAAGGAACGGAAGGAGTGCGCGCGCAAGGTACCGCTTCAGAAAAATGTATTTTGGGGCTCCAAAGTAATGTGGGGAACAATGTTTTTGAGGGGGCGCCAAAGTAATGTTGGGGGAAACAATGTTTTGGAGGGGCGCCAAAGTAATGTTGGGGGAACAATGTTTTGGAGGGGCGCCAAAGTAATGTTGGGGGAAACAATGGTTTTGAGGGGGCGCCAAAGTAATGTTGTGGGGGAAACAATGTTTTTGGAGGGGCACCAAAGTAATGTTGGGAAACAATGTTTTTGGAGGGGCCAAAAGTAATGTTGGGGGAAACAATGTTTTTGGAGGCGCCAAAGTAATGTTGGGGGAAACAATGTTTTTGGAGGGGGGTGCCAAAGTAATGTTGGGGGGGGGAACAATGGTTTTGGAGGGGGCGCCAAAGTAATGTTGGGGGGGGGGAAACAATGTTTTTGGAGGGGGGTGCCAAAGTAATGTTGGGGGGAAACAATGTTTTTGAGGCGCCAAAGTAATGTTGGGGGAACAATGGTTTTGGAGGGGGGGCACCAAAGTAATGTTCGCCCACCATTGGAAATTACCTTGGACCGCCCCTGGTGAGAAGGTCGGGGTACACAAGTTTTAAATAAATAAATAAATGTCCCTTCAACTCACTCTTGGGATTCGCACCTTACAAGGGCGGGCAGCGTTGGGTATTGGCTCATCCTCCTCCTCCACCACCACCGCTGTTCACTTTGATGAGTTTTCTTAAAAGGCGACACACTCAATAATTCGAAGCACGAGGTTAATGGTGTTATTACAACTATTATCCCTTTTAAGATCATTATCCCCTTGTTTTTTCATGTCTATATTACCTTCACCTTTGGGTGAACCCATTTCCCCAGCTGTTTCTTTCCGCCGTAAAGTTTGCCAAACACCATCCCAGGGAGGAAAAAAAAGAATAAAAAAGGAGTGTTTTATCGGCCCGGCCGCCTCCGGGAATTTGCAGATTCCCGACCAACTCATAGAGAGAGATGAGGGCAACACGCACAGTTAAAAGGAAAGGAGAATTGACCGCACGTCGTGAAAGAGAGACCCTCCAAAACAAAACAAAAATGACATCCTTTGTGAAATGGCTAATCTTTGAAGATTGGGCATTTTCATAAACACTGAGTAGTTTACATCAGTGTTTTTCAACCTCTTTTGAGCCGCGGCACATTTTTTACATTTCCAAAATCCTGGGGCACACCGCCAACCAAAATGACACAAAATGACACTCTAACACAGTCATACATATAGTTAATATGTCTTTAAATGTATTTATACACTCAGTGTGAAACCTGGGCCTGTTTCGATGAACACAACATAGATATCCTGGCAGGAATGGCAGAAAGACACAAACTCCCCACACAGAACTCCCATAACCAAGAGGAAATGCTATAAGAGTTTGGTGGGCACTGACCTTGGGTTTTGGAGTTGCAGTTCACCTACATCCAGAGAGCACTGTGGACTGAAACAATGTTGGATCAGGACCAAACTTGGCATGAATACTCAATATGCCCAAATGTGAACATAGATGGAGTTTGGGGAAAATGGACCTTGATATTTGGGAGTTACAATTTCTGGGATTTATAGTTAACACACAATCAAAGAGCATCCTGAACTCTTGCAACAATGGAATTGAACCCAACTTGGCATATTGAAGTCTCATTACCTACAGAAAGTACTGAAAGGGTTTGCTTGGGAATTGACCTTGAGTTTGGAAGTTGCAGTTCACCTACACCCAGAGAGCACTGTGGACTCAAACAATGTTATGTTATGTTGTTGGTTGTTTTCTATCCAGAATCACAATGTTGGAAGGAGGCGCACCACTTTAAGGTCCCTGAAACAGGCATGGGAAAACCTTGGCCCTCTGGGTGCTTAGGACTTCAACGTAGCTAATCTGTGATGGAGACCAAAACCGTCTCCATCCCGTGCCCTATACGGAAACCGGTCTAAAGTGGTTTGGTCCAACTGTGTCATTTAGGAAAGTCTGTAACTGCTCCATTGCCGCCATCTCAATCACCTTACCCAGAAACGAAAGGTTCGAAACAGGGCGGTAATTGGAGGGAACCGAGGGATCTAATCCTGGGTTTTTTCAGCAATGGAGAGACCACGGCCTCTTTCAAGCCCTCGTGATTGGTTATTAATAATGAGCAAAAATATCTAACGTAAGAACAGAAAATCACTGGACATGATTTTCCTGCAAATAATGTCCTATTTGCTTCCATTGCTATGTCTTCTATGCACGTCTATAGGGGTTGGGATGACAGGCACATCGATGCGTTATTAATACACAAGCAATAACACATATGGAATATTCGTCTGAAGTGCGACATTCCTTTGTGGGCGAACAACAGCTGCATTGTCCCAAGGAGAACGCCATAGACTTGGATTGTATTCCTATAACCTTGAATTAACACTGGGGAGGAATGGGGGCCCTTCAGTGGGGTTTTGTTTCTAAGGTCTAAAACTGGCTCGGTTTTTATCACCTGCGCCCTGAGAGCAAACACCTGCCGAGATTATAATGGGCACAAATGCACTCCCGAGCCGTGGTTGGTTCAATATTTGACTTGCAAAAGATCCCTGCATGCCGCAACGGCTTCAACAGCATAATCGCTGGTTTTTAGCATGTTGTGTTGACTAGAAGATATCGAAATGTGTTGGCCCCAGATTTTGCAAGTGGCACCTCTTGCCTCCTGTGCCTGAATGTCACCTTCCCGCTCTGGCCTTTGTAGGCATCACAAAGAGAACAAGAAGAGCCAAATCCACATCTAACAACACCTTCTATCGGTTGCTTTCCACAGTGGACTCAAAGTAAGGTTGATTCAAGGGCAACTTAGCCATGAGTCAAAGCAACGAGGAGAGTAACGAAATAGTAACAAAGATAGTTTTATACTACCGTGTTTCCCCGAAAGTAAGACAGCGTCTTACTTTCTTTCCCCCCGAAAAGTCCCCCCACGCTTACTTTCGGGTACGTCTTATATAAACTAAGACATACCCCATCGCCACGCCGCTGCCGCCACGCCGCCGGCACACCTCCGCGGCGCAACTTTCTGGACGAGACGGAGGGAGGGGGAAGAGGCCAGAGGGGCGTGGCAAAGCGGCGACGTCACTCTGGCCGCAGCGCCGCCTTGCCACTCCCTGGCTCTCTTCCCCTCCCTCCCTTCCTGAAAAGGAAGGGAGGGGAGAGAGGGGCGTGGCAAAGCGGCAACGCGTCACTCTGACGCAGCCGCTTGCCACGCCCTGGCTCTCTCTCCTCCCCTCCCTTCCTGGAGGCCTGGCAGAAAGGTGCGCCGCTGGGAGGTGTGCCGCGGCCAATGGGCCGGCGGCGGGCGGGGCGGTACTGGCGTGGCGACGAGGTACGGGGCACATTCGGGGTACAGCTTACATTAGCCGACCCCCCTGACACCCCGATACGTCTTACAATCGGGGGTGTCATACTTTCGGGGAAACACAGTAGTTTTCAGTACTTCACAATAAACAATATACATAGCACCAATATCCAGGTAAGTACCACACATCCATTGAAAATACGCCTGAACATAAAAGGACTATTCCGAATGATAATGTCTCTAAGTAGAGAGTCCCAATGTGAACACTCCCGCAAATAATACTGCAATTGGAACGCGACTGGATAATCCACCTTTCATGCAAGTCGCCAAAAGGCCTCAATGATCAATTATCTGTAAGCGAGCTCCTTGTGTAGAACCCAGCTGACGTTATTCTGTGTTGATCTCATTGTGTATACATTCCTCTCTGTTCCGCATTATATGGTCCGAGATTTGACCGAAAGAAGTCTCTGTGCTTCTATGTGATTTTCCTAGATCAGTGTTTCCCAACCTTTTTTGAGCCGCGGCACACTTTTTACATTTGCAAAATCCTGGGGCACACCACCAACCAAAATGACACAAAATGACACTCTAACACAGTCATACATATAGTTAATATGTTTTTAAAATTTATTTATACACTCAGTGTGAAACCTGGGCCTGTTTCGATGAACTCAACATAGATATCCTGGCAGGAATGGCAGAAAGACACAAACTTCCCACACAGAACTCCCATAACCAAGAGAAAATGCTAAAAGAGTTTGGTGGGCATTGACCGTGAGTTTTGGAGTTGTTGTTCACCTATATCCAGAGAGCACTGTGGACTCAAACAATGTTGGATCAGGACCAAACTTGGCATGAATTCTCAATATGCCCAAATATGAACGCAGATGGAGTTCAGGGGAAATAGACCTTGACATTTGGGAGTTGTAGTTGCTGGGATTTATAGTTCCCCTACCATCAAAGAGCATTCTGAACCCCACCAATGATAGAACTGGGCCAAACTTCCCACCCAGAACGCCCAGGAGGCAAGAGGAGGTCTCTACTTGGGAAAATGGAGGCGGGCCTTCCCAATGCATGGAGAGGGAGAGACCAAGTAGACAACGGGTGGGGAGGGGGGTGTTTGTAATTTTGTGTCTTTATCGAGGTAGGTTTCTTAGGGTTTTTATACTTCAACACACTAGATTCCCCCCCCTTTCCTGGGGGTTCCAATTTCCCACGGCACACCTGATGATCGCTCACGGCACACTAGTGTGCCCCGGCACACTGGTTGAGAAACACTGACCTAGATGATTCAAGGTAGTAACGCTATTGTTTTACTCCTCATACGGGGTGGCTTTGTGGGGTATTTTATTCTGCTATTCATATGTTCTATTTTGTACATTGTTTAGAATAATCTACTACGTTGTTTTGAAACGCCGAAGATTGTCCCCGGTCTTGGAAAAAGCCCCCATAAGGCGAAACGGTCAGGCGCAAGTATCTACAGGATCGTCGACCGACTTGGACACTCACCGCACCCTTGCTGATAAGCATTATTCATACACTTTGATTTGTTTGAAAGACTTTCTTAATTGCAGTATTATTTGCGGGAGTGTTCACATTGGGACTCTCTACTTAGAGACATTATCATTCAGAATAGTCCTTTTATGTTCAGGCATATTTTCAATGGATGCGTGGTACTTACCTGGATATTGATGCTATGTATATTGTTTATTGTGAAGTACTGAAAACTAGTATAAAACTATCTTTGTTACTATTTCGTTACTCTCCTCGTTGCTTTGACTTATTCAAGCAACCCCGTACACCTCTCTTTATACAACTTAGCCATGAGACCAGGGTTATGAATTACTATATTTACTCAAATCTAATGCTCACCTTTGAGGGGGGAGGGGCTAAACAGCCTAGCCAAAATTAGGATGCGCATTAGATTGGCATAACACATTAATCTTAATGTATTATGTGAACCCCTCTATAATGGACAACTATTGGCCAGTGCCCAATCTTCCAATTCTGAGCATGTGGTGGCCTCCCAACCCTACGGATTTCTGGATGAAATTGGATATCTAGATGCACTTCAATCTGGTTTCAGGCCTGGTTATGGGACAGAGATACCTATGGTCACCTTGATGGATGACCTATGAAGGGAGCTAGACACAGCCGGCTTAGATCCCTTCCAGTCCGGCTTCCGCTTGGGGCACGGGCCGGAGACTGTGTTGGTCGCTATTTCAGATCAGCTTCGATGGCAACTGGACAAGGACGGTTCCGTGCTGCTTGTGTTATTGGACCTCACAGCCACTTTTGATACAGTCGATTGCACTCTTTTGGCCCACCGCCTTGCCATTGTTGGAGTTAGGGGAACAGTCCTGAAATGGCTGTTGTCCTTTCTCCACAACCGGGGACAGCGAGTGGAAAGGGGTGGTTTGGTGGGGGTCCCTCAAGGAGCCATTCTCTCCCCTTTATTATTTAACATCAGGATAGATCAACCCTGCCATGTAACCTAGTTTGAGAATGCAGATCATCATTGAACTGGATTGTCATCACCATCATCAGTTTCTCACTTGTTAATTGCCCTCCATTAAAATGCTCCAGGCGATTTACATCAAACAATTGCATTAAAAATACACAATACCAAATAGACTGCATTAGACATGAAAAGCTCTGCTCAAAAGCCAGGTCTTGAGTGCCTGAGCAAAGGGTCGCAGGTCACGCATGGCCCTCAAGTGGGGAGGCAAGGAGTCCCGCAAGACAGGGGCAGAGGTG
Organism: Anolis apletophallus; assembly: GCA_030556195.1. Taxonomy (NCBI): domain Eukaryota; kingdom Metazoa; phylum Chordata; class Lepidosauria; order Squamata; family Anolidae; genus Anolis; species Anolis apletophallus. The sequence continues at coordinate 2,013,785 of JARBWK010000015.1, read as the reverse complement.
GAGAAGGCCCCGCGTCTTGTGCTCTCAGGGCGTACTTCCCTGGGGCCTGGAACATACAGTAAGTTTAGTTGGAGGAGTCGTGAGCAAAGGGTCGCAGGTCACGCATGGCCCTCAAGTGGGGAGGCAAGGAGTCCCGCAAGACAGGGGCAGAGGGGGAGAAGGCCCTGCATCTTGTGCTCTCGAGGCGTGCTTCCCTGGGGCCTGGAACATACAGTAAGTTTAGTTGGAGGAGTCGTGAGCAAGGGTCGCAGGTCACGCATGGCCCTCAAGTGGGGGAGGCAAGGAGTCCCGCAAGACAGTGGCAGAGGTGGAGAAGGCCCTCGTCTTGTGTTCTCGGCGTGCTTCCTGGGGCCAGGAACATACAGTAAGTTTAGTTGGAGGAGTCGTGAGCAAGGGTCGCAGGTCACGCATGGCCCTCAAGTGGGGAGGCAAGGAGTCCCGCAAGACAGGGGCAGAGGTGGAGAAGGCCCTGCCTCTTGTGCTCTCAAGGCGTGCTTCCCTGGGGCCTGGAACATACAGTCAGTTTAGTTGGAGGAGTCGTGAGCAAAGGGTCGCAGGTCACTCATGGCCCTCAAGTGGGGAGGCAAGGAGTCCCGCAAGACAGGGGCAGAGGTGGAGAAGGCCCTGCGTCTTGTGTTCTCGAGGCGTGCTTCCCTGGGGCCAGGAACATACAGTAAGTTTAGTTGGAGGAGTCGTGAGCAAAGGGTCGCAGGTCACGCATGGCCCTCAAGTGGGGAGGCAAGGAGTCCCGCAAGACAGTGGCAGAGGTGGAGAAGGCCCTGCGTCTTGTGTTCTCGAGGCGTGCTTCCCTGGGGCCAGGAACATACAGTAAGTTTAGTTGGAGGAGTCGTGAGCAAAGGGTCGGAGGTCACGCATGGCCCTCAAGTGGGGAGGCAAGGAGTCCCGCAAGACAGGGGCAGAGGGGGAGAAGGCCCCGCGTCTTGTGCTCTCAGGGCGTACTTCCCTGGGGCCTGGAACATACAGTAAGTTTAGTTGGAGGAGTCGTGAGCAAAGGGTCGCAGGTCACGCATGGCCCTCAAGTGGGGAGGCAAGGAGTCCCGCAAGACAGGGGCAGAGGTGGAGAAGGCCCTGCGTCTTGTGCTCTCGAGACGTGCTTCCCTGGGGCCTGGAACATACAGTAAGTTTAGTTGGAGGAGTCGTGGCGACCACTGGCGGCGAAGAGGGGAGAGGTGGTCCCTGAGGTATGCTGGCCCCTGACCATGAAGCGCCTTCAAGGTCAGAACCAACTACTTAAACAGGGCCAGGAATTCCCTTGGAAGCCAGAGTTGGAGTGACGTGGCATCTCAAAGGTGATTTTGCAAGTAGCCTGGCAGCCGCGTTCTGGATAATGCGGATCCTCCGAGAAATCAACAGGGGAAGGCCAACATACAAGGCGTTACAATAATCCAGTCTAGATGTGACCGTCGCATGGATGATTGCAGCCAAGGCTTCCTCTGAAAGGTCAGGTGCCAGCTGTCTCGCCTGCCGGAGATGGACAAAGGCCTGCTTACTAACATGAGCGATCTGGGCCTCCATAGTCAACTGTGAATCCAGGACGACACCCAAGCTCTTAACAGTGGAAGATGGATGAAGGGGGGCACCATCGAAGTTGGGCAGGGGGGGGGGCATTCCAGGTGGGCGGCCAGGCCACAAAATCTCAGTCTTAGTAGGATTCACCTTCAACCTACTGCCACGCAGCCATCTCGATACAGCCTCAAGGCATAAGGTGAAATTGCCCGGTATTGAGGTGACTCCAGGCTCCAGCCGTAAAAGCAGCTGGGTGTCATCTGCGTATTGGTGGCACTCCAGACCAAAGCTCCGCACGAGGCTGGCAAGAGGTCTCACGTAGACGTTGAAGAGGAGGGGGGAGAGAATTGCTCCCTGAGGCACCCCACGTGAGAGGGCGGATCTGTCAGAGGTTCGAGCTAGGTACTTGACACATGGAGACTGGCCTCGAAGAAATGTGTCAAACCAACTGAGGGCCCGACCACAGATCTGCCCTATAATCCAGTTCAAATAAAATAATCTGGGTTATATAGCAGTGTAGACAGGGCCAGCGGCATCCTATCCATCGATGTCAGTTGAGAAGATGAAGGGCCTCTGGATATCTGTCTCTCTCTTCCTTTACAAAACCCATTTGGCGTCTTGGGACAGAAGTTTGGGAAGTCCTGTCGACACAACAACATTGAACATTGTGCAAAGATGCGTCTTAGGAAAAGAAATGTGGTTTTCTTTGTGTGTGTGTGTGTGTGGGGGGGGGGATCGGAAGAACTACGTGCTCTTAGGCACAGTAAGGGCAGATAAGGAGAAGCTGATCCAGAAGCTGATAACGCATTTCTCTGGCCTTGATGGAAAACCTCGTATTTCCAGTTCGGAGCTTTGCTGATGAACAAGATCTTCTCATGGATTCCAGTCTTGTAGCTTCGGGCTCCAAAAAAGGGATTGGAAACCAAATGCAAGCTGTTAAGATGTATATGTATATATGTCACTGAATTTTATTTATTTATTTATTTATTTCCACCATTTCTACCCCGCTTCTTCCCAACCCCCGAGGGGGGACTCAGAGCGGACTAACAACGACAACCTCGAGGAGAGATCTGGGGAGACGGCTGGCACAGCGGAGACGCCCTGGTGGAGTCCCTGGGGGGCCCTTGGCCGCATGGCACCCCGGGGCCCGCCGGGCGAGGCGGTGGCCAGGGATAACAAGATGGCGACGACCCCGAGCTACTCGGCGTCCCTGGCCCCGCCCCCTGTTCACTCCTCAGGGGCTGTGGCTACGGCTACGGCCTTGCACGATCCGAGAACCCAACTTTCATCCTCCCCGACTGACGGGCCGAAGCGGCAGCTGTCGTTGGTGCCCCCTCCGGAGGCGCTGGATATCTCCGGAATTCTAGCAAGGGCTCCGGAGGCGCGGCCCCGACACCGAGCCGGCCACCTGCCGGTCGCCCCTCTATTAGCGACCGGGCCACAACCCCCGCCTCCCCGATGGCCGGGGCTGACAGGTCCACTGAGCCGGGACAGTATAGTTCTGGAATTGGCAAGCCCCGGGAGGCTCCCAGCATGGAGGCCAGGTGGCCGCCGGAAAAGGCGGCATTGGAGGCCTAAGACCAGCAGGCCCCCCGGCCTTGGGACGCTTGCCATTGCTCGCCTGAGAGAGGGGAGACCTGCCTTGCCCGAGCCCAGGTCCTGGAACCCGTTGCGGGTCAGAACCTTCTGGGGTCCGGGCTTCAGGCAACGGAAGCCCTCTCTCTTAGGCCCACAGCGGAAGAAGGTCAGCATTCCTGCAGACTGGACACCCCCTACCAGACCCCTGGTCAATGGGGGGCTGGCCGGTTCGGACCATTTTGGTGGGACCACTCTGAGACCACCTCTGCTCCCCCCCTTCGACGGGAGAGTAGGGCCCGCGTGATCCGCTGGGCTCTCCCCTGACGTCCTCTGCTCCCACCCTGCTCCCCCCCCCATCTTTTCCCTTCCTACTGTTGTACTGTTCCCTGTTTGTTGTATTGATGATGTATTTCTTTGTGTAGCTGCTTGGCTTTTGTAAGCCGCTGCGCGCCTTGTGGAGTTGGCGGCATAAAAGTCCAAACGATAAATAAAATAAACAATTCGATGCCAAAAACACAGTATACATATAATAAAAAACCAAAAACAGTCAAAATTAAAATACTGTTAGTATTAAAATACATTGAAATACAATTAGCATTAAAATACATCATATACATTCACATAAGTTAAAAACAGTATTCTGTCCATAATAGAAGCCTTAGGTCATGTCCACCAGTTTGCCATTTCAATCCCATCTAAAGTGCTGTATTGTGCTAATGTGCAAACGCCTGGTCCCATAGTCAGGATTTCACTTCTTTTCCTGAATGCCAGGAGGGATGGGGTGGATCGTATATCAATTGGGAGCACATTCCACAGACAGGGAGCCACCACCGAGAAGGCCCTCTCTCTCGTCCCCACCAACCACATTTGAGAAGTTGGTGGGAGCGAGAGCAGGGCCTCCCCGGATTATCATAAATTACGAGGTGGGACATAGCGGCCGATGCGTTTGGACAAGTAAGCTGGACCAGAACCGTATAAAGCTTTAAAGGTCAAAACCAGCACTTTGAATTGAGCTCGGAATTGGACAGGCAGCCAGTGGAGCTGACACAACAGGGGGTGGTATGCTCCCTGTATGTCGCTTCAGTTAGTAGCCTGGCTGCCGCCCGTTGGACTACTTGCAATTTCCGAACTGTCTTCAAAGGCAGCCCCACATAGAGTGCGTTGCAGTAATCTATTTGGGATGTGACCAGAACGTGGACGACCGTAGCCAGATCAGATTTCCCAAGGTACGGGCGCAGATGGCGCATGAGTCTTAACTGTGCAAAAGCTCCCCTGGGGTTCCCGGCTCAGCGATGAGTCCAGGATCACTCCCAAGCTGCGAACCTGCGTCTTCAGGGGGAGTGTGACCCCATCCAACACAGGCTGTAACCCTATGCCCTGTTTGGCCTTTCGACCCTATGCCCTGTTCCAGAATTTTGCCTTTGTGAAGCTGCCCTGAGTCGCCTTCGGGGGTGAGAAGCGCGTGGTAAATAAATAAACAAATAAACAAATGTTGATCCGCCAAAGAGGGTTTATTCCAGGCTGGATCTACACTGCTATATAAACCATTTTCTGAATCTAGTTCGTCATGCTTTGCACCAGACTGTATGAACCCTTCTACGCTGCCATATAAAATCCAGATTATCTGTTTTGAACTGGATTACAGGGCAGTGTTGACTCAGATAATGCAGTTCAAAGCAGGCAATGTGGGTTATTATCTGCTTGGATAAGAGACAATAATATTATCTTGCACCAACCCTATTGACAATCTTCTTCAGCATGATGCTCCCAAGGGCTACGGCAGACCTCGAAGAAGAAGACGGCATATATATATAGACTAGCTGTACCCGGCACGCGTTGCTGTGCCCTATTTAGGAGATGCGAGAAAGTCTGAGTATGTAAGGGTTGGAATTGATGTTACTTATGGTCTTGGTGGGGTCATGGCTGTGTCGTTGTGGGTTGTTCTGGTGGGTGGGATGTAGAAGACCTGTGGAGTTGTCGGTGTGTGGTGTTCCTGGCGTTCTGCAGAGCTTGTGGATATTCAGTGTTTTTGTCTTTCCGTCTGCTGTGTTGATGTAGAGGTTCTGTGGTTTCCCAACTCTGGAGCACGCTACGTAGAGTTGTCCGTGGGAGAAGCCTTCTGTGTCAAGGTCTATGCCACAGATTTGTAGTGTTTGTCCTTGAGCCTTGTTTATGGTGATGGAAAAAGCTACTGTAGTGCAGTGTCTTTCTGTTCTGGCGTTTGTTCTGCCCTTTTTTGTGTGATGTATGTAGCGTTGCGAGTGTGTCGTCCAATGCTGTTCTTTTTAGGAGGCATGGCTTGTCTTTTGGGTCAGCTTATGCCTGTGTGGAAGGAAGAAATGGCATACAAATGGGTTGAGCAGTAGACGCAAGGTTGTGTTATGTGCGTATTGTGTTGTGTGTAGGTATTACTTTTGTGTTATTCTGGGGGTATGTGTTTGTCAGTGGTGCCTGTGTCCCTGGTGCCCTATTTGTCTCCCTCCTAGATCTTGACCGTGGCAGTTTAACCCTCAACTGAAATCTCTCAGCATTCTAAGTGGCTTTGCCCACCGTTACTATGGTAACTGATGTTGGCCAATGGGTTTCGCTGGCTGCCGCAGAGGATGCTGGGAAATGTAGTTTTATTTTTACTCGTGGTTTTGGGGGCCTTTTAGGGTTTGGGGGGAAAGTTTCTTTGCTACAAACGTACCTTGCTTGAGGCCTATTTCTTTTGGCAAGTTTTGTGTTTCTGCGTTGTAAGGTTTCTCTGTTTGAGGTAGTCTTCACATGACGACTCTTCCTTTATATAATATATATGCTATCGTACTGATAGCACCTTGTTCAACTTAATCCGTCTGAGGGCTCGCACGAAGACTCTAAGTCTAAACTATCTAGTCCGTGAGCTGCTTTTTGCTGAAGATGCTGCCCTTGTCGCCCGTACAGAAGCAGCCCTGCAGCGCCTCACATCCTGCTTTGCAACAGCTGCAGAGCTGTTTGGGCTGGAAGTCAGCCTGAAGAAAAGGGAAGTCCTCTACCAGCCCGCACCACAGGAAGAACACCACCATCCCCACGTCAGTATAGGCACATCTGTGCTTTAGTCCGTTCAGGAGTTCACCTCCCTGGGAAGCATCATCTCTTCAGACGCCCAGATTGAAAAAGAGATAGATCACAGATTATCCTCTACCAGCCCGCACTACAGGAAGAACACCACCATCCATATGACAGCGTAGGCATGTCTTCTTTGTGCCCAGGAGGGAGCCTCTCATCCAGTCTCAGCCACTGATTGGGGTTGCGGGTTCGAGCCTGCCACTTTTGGACTCTGGCTTGCTGTGGCGTCCCTGCGAGTGTCTCTGCAGTAGATCTCAGGAAACCATGTCTTGATGGTCTCCAGGTGGGGGGAGCATTCTGGGAGTTGTCGTCGCTTCCCACGCCCCGCTGGGCTCCCTCCTCCTCCCCCGCCCGGGCTTTTGTTTACGCCGGCAGCTCGTGCACATGGGCTGCGGGCGCGCTGATTGGCCGGGCGGGCCGGCGGGGCGGCCAATGGGGGCGAGGCGCACGCGGCGGCGGCGCGCGGCCAGGCGCGGGGCGCGTGTGCGGAAGAGCCATGCCCGGGCGCAGAGCAGCAGGCGCAGGCCCAGGCCGAGGCGGGCGGGCGGGCCCGGGCTGATGGAGGCGGCGGCGGCGGCGTCGGGCGTGGGCCTGTCCGTGGGGCTGCGTCCTGCCCGCGAGGGGGGCTACAGCGGTGGGGAAGCCGTGTCCGGCTGGGTGTCGGTGGAGCTGGGCGCGCCCTCGGCCCTCCGCGCCCTCCGCCTCCGCGCCGCCGGGCAAGCCTCCGCCGCCTGGAAGGAAGGGCAGGCCTCCGCCCGACCCGCCGCCACACGGCTCGCCGCCGCCGCCCTCCTCCTCCACCTCCGGCAGACCCTGCTCGGGAAGGACGAGGAAGAAGGGGAGCCCGGCCAGGAAGGTCAGTCCGGGGAAAGGAAGGAAGGAAGGAAGGAAGGAAGGAAGGAAGGAAAAGGGAGGGAAGGAAGGAAGGAAGGAAGGGAAAGGGGGGGAAGGATGAAAGGAAGAGGGAAGGAAGGAAGGGAAAGGGAGGGAAGGATGAAAGGAAGAGGGAAGGAAGGAAGGAAGGAAGGAAGGGAAAGGGAGGGAAGGATGAAAGGAAGAGGGAAGGAAGGAAGGAAGGAAGGAGGGGAGGGTGGAGGGAAAGGAAAGGGTAGAAGGGGAAGGAAGGAAGGAAAAAGGAGAGGAAAGGAATGGAAAGGGGAAGGAATGAAAGGAGAGGCCTCGGAGGGAAGGAAGGAGGGAAAAGAAGAAGGAAGGAAGAAGAGAGGGAAGGAAGGAAAAAGAAGGAGAGGAAAGGAATGGAAAGGAGAAGGAAAGAAAGGAGAGGCCTCAGAGGGGAGGAAGAAGAGAGGGAAGGAAGGAAAACGAATGAAGGAAAGGTGGAAAAGGAAAAAAGTGGGAAGGAAGGAAGGAAAAAGGAATGGAAAGGGGAAGGAAAGAAAGGAGAGGCCTCAGAGGGGAGGAAGGAAGAAAAAGAAGAGGAAGGAGGGAAGGAAAAAGAGAGGGAAGGAAGGAAAAAGAAGGAGAGGAAAGGAATGGAAAGGGGAAGGAAAGAGGAAGGAAGGAAGGGACCCCAGGGAAGAGAATGAAAAGGGAAGAAGGGAACGATACATCGAAGAAGTAAAGAGGAAGGAAGGAAGGAAAGAAGGAAGAGGCCCCAGGAAAAAGAGGGCAAGAAGGAAGACGAATAAAAGAAAGATGGGGAAGGAAAGAAGGAGAGAGAAGGAGGAGGGAAAGGAAAAAGAGAAAGGAAAGGGAGGAAGGGGAAGGAAGGAAGGAAAAAGAAGGAGAGGAAAGGAATGGAAAGGCGAAGGAAAGAAAGGAGAGTTCTCAGAGGGAAGGAAGAAGAGAGGGAAGGAAGGAAAACGAATGAAGGAAAGGTGGGAAAGGAAAAAAGGAAAGTGGGAAGGAAGGAAGGAAAAAGAAGGAGAGGAAAGGAATGGAAAGGGGAAGGAAAGAAAGGAGAGGCCTCAGAGGGGAGGAAGGAAGGAAAAGAAGAGGAAGGAGGGAAGGAAGGAAAAAGAAGGAGAGGAAAGGAATGGAAAGGGGAAGGAAAGAGGAAGGAAGGAAGGAAGGGACCCCAGGGAAGAGAATGAAAAGGGAAGAAGGGAACGATACATCGAAGAAGTAAAGAGGAAGGAAGGAAAGAAGGAAGGAAGGAAGGAAGGAAGGGAGAATGAACGGAAAAAAGAAGGAAAGATGAAAGGAAGAGGGAAGGAAGGAAGGAGGGGAGGGTGGAGGGAAAGGAAAGGGTAGAAGGGGAAGGAAGGAAGGAAAAAGGAGAGGAAAGGAATGGAAAGGGGAAGGAAAGAAAGGAGAGGCCTCGGAGGGAAGGAAGAAGAGAGGGAAGGAAGGAAAACGAATGAAGGAAAGATGGGAAAGGAAAAAAGAAAAGTGGGAAGGAAGGAATGTAAAAGAAGGAGAGGAAAGGAATGGAAAGGGGAAGGAAAGAAAGGAGAGGCCTCAGAGGGGAGGAAGGAAGGAAAAGAAGAGGAAGGAGGGAAGGAAGGAAAAAGAAGGAGAGGAAAGGAATGGAAAGGGGAAGGAAAGAGGAAGGAAGGAAGGAAGGGACCCCAGGGAAGAGAATGAAAAGGGAAGAAGGGAACGATACATCGAAGAAGTAAAGAGGAAGGAAAGAAGGAAGAGGCCCCAGGAAAAAGAGGGCAAGAAGGAAGACAAATAAAAGAAAGATGGGGAAGGAAAGAAGGGGAGAGAAGGAGGAGGGAAAGGAAAAAGAGAAAGGAAAAGGAGGAAGGGGAAGGAAGGAAGGAAAAAGAAGGAGAGGAAATGAATGGAAAGGGGAAGGAAAGAGGAGGAAAAGGAAAGGAAAAAAAGAGGGCAAGGAGAAAGACGAATAAAGGAAAGATGGGGAAGGAAAAAGGGAAAGAAAGACCGAGAGAGAAGAAGGAGGGAAAGAAAAAAGGGAAGGGGGAAGGGAAGAAGGAAGGAAGGAAAGATACATAGAAAAAGAAGGAAAGAGGAAGGAAGGAAGAGGCCCCAGGGAAGAGAATGAAAAGGGAAAAAGGAAGGAAGGATATAGGGAAAAAGAAGGAAAGAGGAAGGAAGGAAGAGGCCCCAGGGAAGAGAATGAAAAGGGGAGAAAGGAAGGAGAGAATGATGGATAGAAAGGGAGGGAAGGAAAAGAAGAGGAAGGAGGGAAGGAAGGAAAGGCAGAGGAGAGAAAAAAGAGAAGTAAGGATGGCTAGAGAAGAGAGGGAAGGAAGGAAAGGATGGGAAGCAGGAAAAATGAAAGGGGGAAAACAAGGAAAAGAGGGGGAAGGAAGGGAAGAAACAAGGATGGGGAAGGAAGAGGAGAGGAAGAAAGCAGGGTGGAAGGGGAAAGGGGAGGAAGGGAAATGAATGGTCAAAGCATGTTTTGCCTTTATTTATTGTTTGCAGGGGATATATATATATATATATATATATATATATATATATATATAAATCTCAAGATATGGATGGTTGGATCTGTGAATAGGGGGGGTGACGGATTAATTTCCCACATGTCAGCAATGCATCTACGTCAGCAACCCAAGCATTACATAAGAAGAGGAAATAATAATATGTCATCGTTCGTTTTCCGGGGGTTGCCCTTGTTCCAGCCCCTTATTTTGCCTCTTGGGATGGGTTTAAAGCAGCTTGGAAGCACAGCCTCCTTCAAAACACAATGGAGTGTGTGTGTGTGTGTGTGTATCTACTACACAACCAGCAAACACCTCAACCACTTAAAGGGTGCCTTAAAGCAGAATATACTTATGGGAAGCAAGGAACAGAGAATCATGGGAAACATTGTATATACATATAATATTGATGATATTATAATGTAATACAATCTAATACTACTACTACTAATAATACGATATTATAATTATATATTTTATATTACACTAGCTTGGGGACCCGGCGGTGCCCGGGATATTTGAGGAAGGCATTGTGTGCCAAGGTTGGTCCTTATCAGATGTTTATGTGGCTCGCAGTGGTCTCAGGAACTTAGTGAAGGTACTGCAAGTCCCATCGCCCATGGTCCACCCCCTCCAAACAGCACCAGGATGTAGAGTGGGTCATGGGGGCTCTGTGTGTCAAGTTTGGTCTTGATCATTCTCTGGATGTCGGTTGCAGCAATCTCGGAAGGTGTGTGAAGGTACTTCAAGTCCCATCATCTGTGGTCCATCCTTGAAACTGCACCAGGGTGTAGAGTGGGTCAAGGGGGTTCTGTGTGCCAAGTTTGGTATGTATTGAGTGAGGGTCGAGTTGTTTTCAGGAAGTGAGTGAAGGTACTTCAAGTCCCATCAGCTATGGTCCATCATCCTTCAAACTGCAGCAGGATGTAGAGTGGGTCATGGGGGCTCTGTGTGCCAAGTTTGGTCTGCATTGGTCATTGGATGAGGGTTGCAGTGGTTTCAGTAAGTGAGTGAAGGTACTGCAGATCCCATCATCCAAGGACCACCCCCTTTAGAACAGCATCAGGATGTAGAGTGGGTCATGAGTATTCTGTGTGCCAAGTTTGGGCCTGGTCTGTGATTTGTAGGGGCTACAATGTTCTGTGGGAAGTGTATCGGGTGAAGGTACTGGAAATCCCATCATATGTGGGCCATCCTGCCATAGACCGCACCAGGTTGTAAAGTGAGCCATTGGACCTCTGTGTGCCAAGTTTGGTCCTGATTTGTCATTGGTGTGGGCCGCAGTGCTCTAAGGAAGTGAATTAAAGTACTGCAAGTCCCATCATCCATGGTCCATCCTCCCTCAAACTGCACCAGGATGTAGAGTGCATCTTGGGGGTGTGTGCCAAGTTTGGTCTTGTTCTGTCATTGTTGGGGGCCTAGTCAGGAAAATCAAGTTGAGGAAGCCTTGCTGTCAATTTTGGGCCTGGTCTGTGATTTATAGGGGCTACAGTGTTGTTGGAGAAGTGAATGCGGTAAGGTACTGCAAATCCCATCACTCATGGCCCATCCTGCCCTAAAAAAACACCAGGTTGTGAAGTGGGCCATTGGGCCCCTGTGTGCCAAGTTTGGTCCTGATCCGTCATTGCTGTGGGCCGCAGTGACTGACTGCCTGAGGCCTTTCCTTTTCCCTCTGCGTCACCTTAGAATGTTGGGATGTACTGTAGGTGGCCAATCAGAGTCCTTTATGCAAATACTCCCTCAGTGGCAACCAATCCTCTCTGTCTGGTGCCTTAGAATGTTTGAGTTCTGAGGCTGGCCAATCAGAGTCCTTTATGCAAATAATCCCACAGTGGCAACCAATCGAAACGCTGCCACATATTCCTTTGCCCTCCGCACCTCCCGCCGCAAACACTGACTTTTATTATACACATAGATAGATGCAATATTACTAATAATATTACAGTATAATGTTAAAGTACAATGTAATATATAATATTAATATTGTGTTATGGCAATAATCTATTATATAAAGGAGGTCCCGTCATGGAACGACTGTCCTAGGCAGAGAAACCTTACAAGGCAGAGACACCAAATTTGGCAACAAAAATAGGCCTCAGGCAAGGTAGGTTTTTAGCAAATAAACTTCCCCCCCAAAAAACCTAGAAGGCGCCCCAAAACAACAATACAAAAAACCTACATTTCCCAGCGTGCTCCCCGGCTGCCAACGAATCTCCTGGCCTCTACATTCTGACAACATGATTGGTTGCCAGTGAGGGAGTATTTGCATAACGCCTCTATTGGCCAGCCAACATGAACATTCCGAACCACAATAAACTGGCAGAGGAGGATAAGGCGCAAAGGCCTGAGGCAGTCGCCAACACAAACACCCAATTCACTTCCCACAGGAAATTTAAACCCCTACAAATCACAGACCACGCCCAAAAATGACAGTAAGGCTTCATTAACTTGATTTCCCTGACTAGGCCTCACTTAATGGGATGCTGTTTACGCTCTGAATTGACATTAAGGCTTTATTAACTTGATTTTCCTGACTAGGCCTCAGCTCATGGGACATTGTGTATGGCCTGAATTTACAGTAACCTACCTTGGCACACAGAGCCCCTATGACCCACGCTACATTCTACTGCAGTTTGGAGGAGGGTGGACCATGGATGATGGGATTTGATGTACCTCCATGGATTATGGGATTTGTAGTACTTTCAAACCCTTCATTCCCCACAGACCACTGTGGCCCAGAACCAAGACCGATAAAGACCCAACTTGGCACACAGTGCCCCCATGACCCACACTCCATCCAACTGCAGTTTAGAGGAGGGCACACCATGGATGATGGGATTTCAAGTACCTCCACTCACTTCCAAAGTACCCCACCCACACAAGCATCAATCTCTACTTCAACACAGCAGGCGGAAAGACAAAAAACATTGTATATCCACAAGCTATGCAGAACGCCAGCAACACCACACAACAACAACTCCACAGGACTTCAACATCCCACCCACCAGGACAACCCACAACGACACAGCCATGACCCCACCAAGGCCATAACTAACATCAATCCCAAACAAACAAACAGTATATTCTCTCTTGTAAAAGCATCCTATGGAACAGTGTCAAAATAATCACAACGGTGTCAACACGTCTCGTTGATGCTCTAAGGTTGTTTTGACATAGGTGTGTCATGAAGCAACATGTACTCACAGTTTCTTGATGGCTCAGGAGAGGAGTTTCCGGGAATCCAGGCAAGCATGGGCCAACTTGGGCCCTCCTTCCCTCCAGATGTTTTGGACTTCAACTCCCACAATTCCTAGGAATTGTGGGAGTTGAAGTCCAAAACACCTGGAGGGAAGGAGGGCCCAAGTTGGCCCAGGCCAGGATTAAGGAAACAGGCCAGGTTCAAGTGGATCATTTTGGGGGAAAGGACGACCTTTGAGATCATAACCTTTTGGAAAACCTCCCAACGCCTTTTCGAAGCGTGATCGTTTGGAGATTAATTGGCATCCATTCACTACCATGTGGAAAATCATAAACTTTTTGTAAAGTTTGATCTTCCTGAGAAGAGCTAAAAACTCACTTGAGTCAACTGTCTCCTTCGTGGTAAATAATATCCACTAGTATTCATGCAAGGCTATTTAGGTTTCTCAGTTGTTAGACTGATATACCTGGTTGTCTCTCTGAACTGCTAGGAACACAGATATGCTGACGCACAAACTATATAGCAGGTCTTCAGAAGTGTTATTTCAGTTGCCCCAAAACATCTACTCTCCCATAAAAATATATTTGGTTTTAAATTATGCTCTTATAGAGACAAAAATGACACAAAACGACACTCTAACACAGTAATACATATAGTTAATATGTTTCTAAATGTATTTATACACTCAGTGTGAAACCTGGGCCTGTTTCGATGAACACAACATAGATATCCTGGCAGGATTGGCAGAAAGACACAAACTTCCCACACAGAACTCCCATACCAAGACAAAATGCTATAAGAGTTTGGTGGGCATTGACCTTGGGTTTTGGAGTTGTAGTTCACCTATATCCAGAGAGCACTGTGGACTCAAACAATGTTGGATCAGGACCAAACTTGGCATGAATGCTCAATATGCCCAAATGTGAACACAGATGGAGTTCAGCGAAAATAGACCTTGACATTTGGGAGTTACAGTTTCTGGGATTTATAGTTAACACACAATCAAAGAGCATCCTGAACTCTCATTGCCAACAGAAAGTACTGAAAGGGTTTGCTTGGGAATTGACCTTGAGTTTGGATGTTGTAGTTCACCTACACCTTGCAACAATGGAATTGAACCAAACTTGGCATATTGAACTCTCATTACCAACAGAAAGTACTGAAAGGGGTTTGTTTGGGAATTGACCTTGAGTTTGGAAGTTGTAGTTCACCTACACCCAGAGAGCACTGTGGACTCAAACAATGTTATGTTATGTTGTTGTTTGTTTTCTATCCAGAATCACAATGTTGGAAGGAGGCTCACCACTTTAAGGTCCCTAAAACAGGCAGGGAAAAACTTCGCCCTCTGGGTGCTTTGGACTTCAACTCCCACCATTCCTCACAGCCTGAGGCCCTTTCCTACTTAAGTGGATGAGGGGGGGAAGGGCCTGAGGCTGCTAGGAATGGTGGGACTTGGAGTCCAAAACATCTGGAAGGTCCAAGTTTGCCCATGCCAGCTTTGGACAGAGACCTCTTCCTCCCCCTTCGCGCCCTTTCTTCCCCCTCCTGCCCAACACTTACTTTTTCTTCTACACTGCCGCTTCTGCCGCCATTTTGATCCGAGGGGGCAGCGTGAGTGTGTTCAGGAGGGGGGAGGGAGGGAGACGTGACCCGTGCGGGCGCTACTGCGCAGACTCGCCCCAGAGCAAAGCGAGGCAAAGCGAGCAGAGCGAGGCTGGGAAGAAGGGAGCCCGAGGGGAGAAGGAAAAGTGTTCGGCAGGAGGGGGAAGAAAGGGGATTGGAGGGTCCAAATTCCCACGGCACACCTGACGATCGCTCACGGCACACTAGTGTGCAACGGCACACTGGTTGGGAAACACTGCTTTAGAAGGCTTGCGGAAGGTTGCTTAAGAAACTTCCCCTGTTGTTGGAAATAGCACCCTTCTCCAGGAGGCTTGTGGATGATTGCTATTTCCAAAAGGAACTGGGAGCGATGGGACTTCACACCTGGAGACACTTGCCTTCTGCTGACTCATCTCATTGACTCTTCCTACCCAGAATCCATCCATAGTGATATTTAGCGGGGGCTCTCCAACCGGGAATGCCTCCTGCCCTGCCTTCAAGGCCCTGGGAAGCGAATTTGCGTTTCCCAGCAGATCAGGGAGGAACCCCTTGCGACCTGGGTTTCCCCAGACAGGAAATAGAAAGGCCTCCTGGGATCCCTGCGTGGCATGGGGAGCATGTTGGAAGTCCTGCACAAGTTTATACTCCTCATAAAGGAAATTGGTAGGCAGAGGAGTGAGCCGGCAGGGAAATTCCTTTCCCCCTTTGCGCTCTTGGCCTCTTTCTATTCTCTCCTCCATATCTCCTCTTTGTTAGACTGATACTTCTCAGGGACACACATCTCTTTTTCTAACCAAAGTTTCTCACCAGGCCCAGCGTCTTCTGTTTGGTTTGCATGGAGAGAGAGAGAGACAATATGTCTCTAGAGCAGGGCTTCTCACACTTTTCCAGCCCCAAGAAATGTGTGTGTGCATATACCGTATTTTTCGAACCATAAGACGCAGTTTTTTTCCTCCCAAAGTAGGGAGGAAAAATCAGCCGCGTCTTATGGAGCGGCGAAGGGGAGGCGATAGTAAGCCTTTCCCCTTTGGCCGCCTCCTCGGTCCCGCCTCCTCCTCCTCTGCCTCCGCTGCTGCCGCCCCGGCGCCACCGCCTCCTCCGCGCCGCCGCCTACCTCTGCCTCCCTCCTCGCCGCCCGCGCAGCGCGCCTGACGCGTCTGCCGTCTGACGAGGCACGCCTGGCGCTGACGCAGGCACGCCTGGCGCGCTACGGGACCTACTGCCCATGTGCGCGCAGGCCCGGCGCGCCAGGCGTACTCTCGTCAGCGCGCCAGGTGCGCCTCTGCATCAGACGCGCTTTGACGGCGGCGAGGGAGGCAGAGGTCGGCGGAGCCGGGCGGGGAGCCGGGCGGGGAGCCGGGCGGCGGGCGCGTGAGCCGGGCGGCGACGGAGGCAGAGGAGGCGGAGGAGGAGGCGGCTAAGGGAAAGGCTTAGGGATGGCGGAGGGCGCCGAGGAGGTCCACCCTTTCAGGTGGGCAGGCCGGCTCAAGCAGGCAAGTGCCGGGGCCCACTTTTTGGCCCAAAATATTTTTTCCCAATTTTCCTCTTCTGAAATCTAGTTGCGTCTTATCAGCAGGTGCGCCTTATGGTGCGAAAAATACGGTATATATACACTAGCTTGGGGACCCGGCGGTGCCCGGGTTATTTGAGAAAGGCATTGTGTGCCAAGGTTAGTCTTTGGTACTTCAAGTCCCATCATCCATGGTCCACCCTCCTGCAAACTGTGGAAGGATGGAGACTGGGTCATGGGGGCACAGGGTGCCAAGTGTAGTCTTTTTAGGTCTGTGTTCAGGGCTGCAGTGGTCTGTGGGAAATGAAGGCTTTGAAAGTACTACAAATCCCATAATCCATGGAGCTACCTCAAGTCCCACTCTTCTCCATACGACAGTAGAATGTAGAGTGGGTCATAGGGGCGCTGTGTGTCAAGCTTGGTATTGCATTGGGCCTCTGTGTGGCAAGTGTGGTCCTGATCCGTCATTGGTGTGGGCCGTTGTGCTCTAAGCAAGTGAGTTAAAGTACTGCAAGTCCCATCGGCCATGGTGCATCCTACCTCAATCTGCACCAACATTGAGAGTGCATCTTGGGGGGTCTGTGGGCCAAGTTTGGTCTTGTTCTGTCATTGTTGTGGACCTAGTCAGGAAAATGAAGTCGAGGAAGCCTTACTGCCAAATCAGGCTGAGGCCTAGTTTGCTAAATCAAGTAGAGGAAGCCTTTTTTTTAAGTGCACTCTCTGACACCTTTGAGATTTTGGATGTTGGAATGTTGGCCATGCAGAGTCCATTATGCAAATTTTCCCTCAGTGGCAACCAATCTCCTCTGTCTGGTGCCTTAGAGGGTTGGAGTTCTGAGGCTGGCCAGTCAGAGCCATTTATGCAAATAATCCCGGAGTGGCAGCCAATCGAAACGCTGGCACATGTTCCTCCCGTCGCTCGGCCCACCCGCCAACCACCCGCAAACACTGACTTTTATTATATGTAATAGATAGATATATATGGCTATACATAAGAAGCCACCGGTGGCGCAATGGGTTAAACCCTTGTGCTGGCAGGACTGAAGGTTGCAAGTTCGAATCCGGGGAGAGCATGGATGAGCTCCCTCTGTCAGCTCCAGCCCCCCATGCGGGGACATGAGAGAAGCCTCCCACAAGGATGGTAAAACATCAAAACATCCAGGCAACGTCCTTACAGACGGCCAGTTCTCTCACACCAGAAGCGACTTGCAGCTTCTCTAGTCACTCCTGACACAGAAAAAAGACCCTCTCTCTCTCTCTCTCTCTCTCTCTCTCTCTATCTATCTATCTATCTCTTTCTCTCTCTCTCTATCTCTCTCTATATATATATATATATATATATATATATATAGTGAGTGTGTGTGTGTGTGGATATATATATATATATACAGTATATATATACATACATACATACAGTACATACACATACGCACTAGCCGTCCCCTGCCACATGTTGCTGTGGCCCAATCTGTGTATATATGTTTTTTTGTGTATACATGTATATATGTCACGATCACGGACCTGGCGGGCCCCTTAAACACACACACAGAGACGTACTGAAGGCTAACTACTTTATTGATTACACCAATAAGGTTCAAAGAGATTATAGTCCAAGAGTAGGTAATAGTCCAAAAGATATAAGCAAATTGTCCAAAGTAACTTGGTAAACGACTGAAGCTTGGCAAGGCTCCAAAAACAATGCGGATCAGAAGCGAGACAAGGCTCCGCTATTCCATGCGGATCAGGAAACAAGGACAAGGCTCCGCTGGTTCCATGCGGATCAGGAAACAAGGCATTAACAAGGCAAGGCTTGATGACCACGGCTGGCTTGTGGTCTATCTCCGTTCGCCCAGTCAGGAAAGACGTGGCCGGAGAACTGACGATCAGTTCCCACGGGCCGTTTCTTAATCCCTCGGCCTGGACCCCCGACGATCTAGGGCCCGGCGTCTCCAGTCTCTACTTTCCGAACGGTGACGGCCTAGGGACAGATGCCAGCTCCTCCTGCTCTCCTCTATGTCCCTACGCCTGTTATGAGAACGGCCTCGCTCTTCCAGTCCAGTATCGCTATCTTCCTGAGAAGCAGCCTCCCCCGAACTTTCCCAGCCGCTAGCCTCCATCTGCTGCTCGGCCAGCTCTTGGGAACCTCGGCCGTTTGGGAATTCATAACTATCTGTTTCGCTGCCTCCCATCTCCACCTGGTGATCTGAATCATTGCTTTCCCCAAACAACATATTATCCCATGCCAGGCTCTCTGCAACTGAGCTGGGCCCATCTGAGAGCCCTGTGCTTCGCCCCAGTCATCTAGCTCATCCTCCGAATCAATCTCAGCTGCTGCAGGCCCTAATGCTAAAGGGACCCCGGGACCATTCCCCAGCCTTCCAGGCACCAACGAGCCTGGCTGTGCTACAATATATGTGTGTTTCGGTGTATATATGTGGTTTTGTGCATGTGTTGTAATGTAATTTTTGTTTTTTGGCTTTTTAAGTCCCTTCCGCTGTGTTTTTCAGTGTATTTATGAGTGATGGTCACTCACTGGCTCAATAGGTGTTATTGTTTCCAAATTTGATGTTAATTCACCCAGTGGTTTTTGAGTTATATTAATCCCACAAATGAACATTACATTTTTATTTATATAGATTATATATATATAGAGAGAGAGAGAGAGAGTGTGTGTTTATATATATATATATATACATACACCGTATGTGTGTGTGTGTGTGTGTGTGTGTATATATATATATATATATATATATATATGGCTATAAATATAATGTGCGTGTGGAGGGGTGTTTGTATGTGTATAGCTTGTGTGAACTAACAAAAACACATGACATTTCCAGTTCACCTGACCTCCTGTCCTTTTGGAAACTACAATTCCCACGGGGTTCAAACTATGTCTTCTTTTTATTAGGGATGGGGTTGGGGGTGTCTGACAATAGTCGAAAGCAGGAGGAGAAAAGGGAGGCTGCATTCCAGGTGGAAGGACCAAATTAAAGAAGCTCAATAGAAAAGACAAGAACGCTTCGGCCCTCCCTCTGGGTGTTTTGGACTCCAACTCCCACCATTCGTAACAGGCTCGGGCCCCTTTGTTTTCCCCCTAAGCCGCTTAAGTCGAAAAGGAACGTTGCTGCGTCCACTGCATTATTCCGAAATCCACTTTTTTCCTTCCTTCCTCTCTGAACAATGCTGCGTCCAACCAGAGCCGCCCTGACGTGCTGGGTCTTCTCCTGATATTGAATAACTCGGGAGGCATCATCATTCCAAAAGGCATATCATCATAATAAAAGGCTTTTGGTTTCACAAGATTCTTTTTAAAGTTGCTGTGATGCTTGAATCGACTCTTTAAAACACGTGTTTTCTTTTTTTCCTGTAGGTGATGAGGGCTTAATCCTATTAGAAGCTGGGAAACACGAATTCCCTTTCAGCTTTCAACTCCCGCAGCAGTAAGTGATGTGGCGTACCTACCTACTAGGCCTCTTTGATCAAGGAAAAAATGGTTCAAAACTTATTGCGGATGTGAGGGCGCTGGCGGTTCGGATCTAAATGACTTCCGAAATTTTCCAAAAAAATTGCGGAAGTGTTACAAATTTTCCAAAAAAAATTACGAATTGCGGAAATTTTACAAATTTTACGTGTTAGACCTGCGGTTCTTTCCCCAGGTCTAACGCGGAGGGAAGCACATCCGCATCCAAACTGGGTTAAACCTCCAGTTTGGATGCGGATGTGCTTCCGTCCACATCTTGCCCCAGGTCTAACGCAGAGGGAAGCACATCCGCATCCAAACTGGGTTAAACATCCAGTTTGGATGCGGATGTGCTTCCGTCCACATCTTGCCCCAGGTCTAATGCGGAGGGAAGCTGTAATGAAGTCAATTTGTGTATGGTTTTTATAGTTGAATATGTGGTGGTATGATAACATTTGTATTTGAAATAGGGTTAGGTATTAGACAGACCCTAAAGGGTTAACTATGATAATGGAGACATTTCCCTCCTAAGGGAAATGTGTTGTCATGGTAACAGTGGGGGTAGCCAACCAAGGCTAGCTTTAGAATGTTAAGTTTGAATTTGACAGTTTAACTGTCATACCAGCTCTAGGGGAGTGGGTGCTGAGAAGCTCAGAGAGAGCAGTTGTGTTTAGACCAGCTCAAGGTCTATTTTAAGTCCAGAGGTTTGGCTGGGAGAGCCAGCCTGTAGTTTCTGCTGAGACATAAACCAGGGTAGGGAATACTGTGTTTGAGACTAGTGAGATACTAGTGGAATAGACTGTAAACTGATTTGACGAGAACCATTTAAGAAAGAAAGTGTAACTGCATAATCTCATAATATTAACTGAAAGGAAATGAACTGAGTAACTTTGTAACTTCTTTAAAGAAAGTGTAACAACCAAGAATTGTGCCTCTAAGACAGTGTTTCTCAACCTGGGGGTCGGGGCCCCCAGGGGGGTCGCGAGAGGGTTTCAGAGGGGTCGCCAAAGGCCATCAAAAAACATATATTTCTGATGGTCTTAGGAAGCCCTTTGGCAGAGAAGGTTGAAGATCTCTCCGCTTGTCCTTCTCTTTCTTTTTGGAAATTCTCTGCGAATTCTCCCACCTAAAGCTCTCCTTTGCTGTGATTGGCAGGCCTCCCAGCCAAGGGGAGGGCTGTTTCTGAGACTCCAAGCAGGGAGGGGAGAGCAGGCGTGCTTGGCGCATGGCAGCATGATGCACATGTGTGGGTGAGGGAGAGTGTGTGATGTGGGATGGAGGCCCACGCCAGCTAGTTCCTTCAAGGCATGAGGGTTCTGTATAGGAAGTTTGACCCAATTCTAACATTGGTGGGGTGCAAGGGGCTTTTTGATTGTAGGTGAACTATAAATCCCAGCAACTACAACTCCCAAATGTCAAGATCTATTTTCCCCAAAACTCCACCAGTGTTCACATTTGGGTATATTGAGGATTCGTGTCTAGTGTGGTCCAGATCCATCCTTGTTGAGTCTAGAATACTCTCTGGATGTAGGTGAACGACAACTCCCAAACTCAAGGTCAATGCCCACCCAACCCTTCCAGTATTTGCTGTTGGTCATGGGAATTTTGAGTGCCAAGTTTGTTTCAATTCCATTGTTGGTGAGTTCAGAATGCTCTTTGATTGTAGGTGAACTATATATCCCAGCAACTACAACTTCCAAATGACAAAATCAACCCCCCCCCACACACACACACACATACACAAATACAGTTATGAAGTAGCAATGAAAATAATGTTATGGTTAGCTGTGACTGGACTTAGGGGGACTGCCCTTAAATGGGTGGCCTCCTTTCTCCACGATCGGGGACAGCGCGTGGAGAGGGGGGAGGAGGTCTCCGGGAGGCTCCCATTAAGTTGTGGGGTCCCCCAGGGGGGCCATCCTCACCCTTATTATTCAACATTTACATGCGCCCCTGGCCCAGCTGGCCCGCGACTTTGGTCTGGAGTGTTATCAGTACGCTGATGACACCCAGCTTCTGCTGAGAATGGAAGGCAGGCCGGATCCCGTACCCGATTGTTTCCATCAATGCCTAGAAGCCATGACTGGATGGCTGCGGGCCAGCCGGCTGAAGGTGAACCCGTCGAAGACGGAGATCTTGTGGCCTGGTCGACCTGGGCTGGATGAGTGCCGGTTGCCTGCCCTGGATGGCGAGCAGCTTAGCCCGTCATCTTTGGTTAAGAGCTTGGGTGTTAGATTGGACCCCTTGCTGACCATGGAGGCCCAGGTCTCCATGGTCAGCAGGACGTCATTTCACCTACGACAGGCCAGGCGACTGGCCCCCTACCTGTCCAGGGCTGACCTGGCCACGGTGATCCAAGCGACGGTCATCTCGAGGCTGGACTACTGTAACGCCCTCTACGTCGGCCTTCCTTTGTCGACAATCCGGAAACTCAAGCTGGTGCAGAATGCTGCAGCTCGCCTACTGGTGGGAGCACCAGTGAGGGAGCATATTACTCCCATCCTTCGGCAACTGCACTGGCTCCCTATTGAGTACCGGATTGCCTTCAAGGTGCTGGTTTTAACCTTTAAGGCCTTGCACGGTTTGGGGCCTGTGTACCTGAGAGACCGCCTTACCCCGTACGTTCCCCCGAGATCACTGCGCTCGGAAGAGCAAAATTTGCTGGTTATACCATCGTCCCGCTCCTGTCACCGGTCCAGTACAAGACAGAGCCTTCTCTGCAGCGGCTCCAGCACTCTGGAACTCGCTCCCTAACCACACTCGAATGGTTCCCGAACTTCTCCCTTTCCGAAGGGAATGCAAGACGGCCCTCTTCAGATTGGCGTTCGGGTAACCTCAAATCCTATCGGGTCTATCCCGTCTCAGGAACCGTAGACTATACCATCAGTGCTACATACAACTGTTTTTACTGTATGTTTTATGATATGTTTTATGTTTTATGATGTGTTCTACTGTTGTGCTATGTTTTACTGTATGCTCGCTTTTTGTGATCCGCCCTGAGCCTGCGGGGAGGGGCGGAATATAAAATCGAATAAATAAATAAATAAATAAATAAACATGAGGAACTGTATTAAGGGGTCACAGCATTAGGAAGGTTGAGAAACACTGCTCTAAGAAGAATTGTAACTTTGAAACCGTCAAGCTAATGCACTGATCCTCAAAATAAACTATTTACAGTTCTGTAACTATAAACCTCTCCTTGCCAGTATTTTGAAGAAGTCAAGCCTCATTTTAAAAGACAAAGTGGTGGACGGCTGGCTGCAACATTATTAGAGTGGAAGTAATCCAAACACCTTCCTACAAATTGATGACCAACTAGTTACCTCATTTAGTGGCAGAAAAATATATTTACTATATAGTACATCCTTATGATTGGTGGAAGTTAATATATACTTCTTCATAATTTGTAGCAGTGGTAGGATTTGAAGAGCCCACTCTGTCAGAGCGGCCGGTAGAGTGGCCAGATGCTACTTTATAATTGGTGACAGACATAGGTCACATCGTTACAGAAGCACATCCGCATCCAAATGATTCCTTTCCGAAAATGTTGGCAGTGGCTTCGAAATGGCAAATTCACTTCCGGGTTGTTTACATTGCCTCGAAACTGCTTCAAAATTGAATTTAATCTGAATTCATTCCGATTTTGCATGAATTCCGACGGACCTAATAATAATAATAATAATAATACTTTATTTCTAACCCGCATCCATCTCCCCGGAGGGGACTCGAAGCGGCTTACATGGGGCCGTGCCCAGGCCTAGTACCTACAGTGTTTTACTATCACTGTTCTTGCAGAATATATGGGAAGAATTTAGCAGCAGTTTCTAAAGGCTATTGTAAATGGCTTATGTCTAGGCCAGGGCTGTCCAACTTCTACCGGCCCAGGGGCCTGAATTCCGGTCACTGATGACCTGGGTGGCCGAAGGGTCTGGCCCTGGCTCCGCCCCCGCCCTGCCCCCCCCCCCGGCTCCAAGTTACTTACAATTCATAAGAGGCATCCATACAATCAAATATAATCTTTTACTAAGGGGAAATGCAGGGAGGGAATACATAAGGGGCATCCATACACAATTACATAATAATAACATAAAGGTTAGCCTACCTTCCCAAACGCGCGGGATCCAGGAGTAGCCGGACCACGAGCAGAGGCGACGACCGACCGAGGCAGCAGCCGAGAAGGTCCAAATCGCATCTGCGTGGGACACAGGGATTAAGTAGCCAAGATTTCGGCAACAGGAGTATCGCGAGACTACGGAAGCCACATGGGATTTCGCTCTCAACGCAGGTGTGATCTCGCGTTGAGAGCGAAATCCCATGTGGCTTCCATAGTCTCACGATACTTGCTCCGGAACCCGGAAGTGGGTAATTTTTTAAAATATTATTATTTAATTTTTTTTATTTTTTATTAAAAAGCTTAGGGGGCCGCAGGGAAGGGGCTGGGGAGCCGTATAAGGCCCCTGGGCCGCCAGTTGGACAGCCCTGGTCTAGGCTAAGCTTTATCTCTTAGCTTCTAAACCAGGCAGGGGGCAAACATGGGCCCTTCCTCCAGGTGTTTTGGACTTCAATTCCCGCTATTCCTAACAGCCAGAAACAAAATCTGGCTCCTAGTATTAAATAACTCTAAAATCAAGACAGTAAATAAAGAGCAACACTAAAAAACAAAAACAAAACAGGAGAGTTCCAGACAGGAAACAATCTGGGCCAGCTCTCACCTCCCAACAAAGGATTCCCCCAGACAGGAAGCAGACAGGCTTTAAAGCTGCAAGGCTATTCAATGCTAATCAGATTGGCCAATTGCAACGTTTACACTTGCCTCAAGTGGACAAGTGTTATTTCCCCCACCCACGGATATGTATATAAACCCCACTTGCCTCGTTTCCAACAGGCATCACAACCTCAGAAGATGCCTGCCATCGATGCGGGCGAAACATCAGGAGAGAATGCTTCTGGAACATGGCCAGACAGCCCGGAAAACACGCAGCAACCCAATATATTATTATTACTATTATTATATGTATTGTTGTTATTGTTTTATTTATTTGCTTACTCCCCCCCCCCCTTCACTTGATATAGTGACTCGAGGAGGCTAATAATAAAAAAGTTAATTAAAACAATGTGAATGCATAAAAATATATTAAAAAACTAAAAAGTAATTAAGGTAAAGATTTTCCCCTGACCTTAAGTCCAGTCATGTCCGACTCTGGGGGTTGGTGCTCATCTCCATTTCTAAGCCAAAGAGCCGGCGTTGTCCGTAGACACCTCCAAGGTCATGTGGCCATAGACATGACTGCATTATACTACATCCACCGGGGTGGATCAGCTCTGCTTGTCTTGTTAGATCTGACAGCAGCGTTTGACACGGTAGATCACACACTGTTGACCCACCGTTTAGCCGGCGCCGGGGTTGGGGGGACCGCTCTTCAATGGGTGGCCTCCTTCCTCCGGGGCCGGGGACAACGTGTGCAGGGGGGCGGGGGGTCTCCGGAGGTCCCCACTTAATTGTGGTCCCCAGGGGCCATCCTCTCCCCTTATTATTCAACGTTTATATGCGCCCCCTGGCCCAGCTGGCCCGTGACTTTGGTCTGGAGTGTTATCAGTATGCTGAGAATGGACGGCAGGCCGGACACCGTACCCGATTGTTTCCATCGATGCCTGGAGGCCGTGACTGGTTGGCTGCGTACCAGCCGGCTGAAGGTGAACCCGTCGAAGACTGAGATCCTGTGGCCCGGTCGCCCCGGGCTGGGTGGGTGCCGGTTGCCTACCCTGGATGGCGAGCAGCTTAGCCCGTCATCTTCGGTTAAGAGCTTGGGTGTTCAGTTGGACTCCTGCTGACCATGGAGGCCCAGGTCTCCGCGGTCTGCAGGGGGTCCTTCTATCACCTGCGACAGGCTAGGCGACTGGCACCCTACCTGTCCGGGAATGACCTGGCGACGGTAATCCAAGCGACGGTCATCTCGAGACTAGACTACTGTAACACCCTCTACGTTGGCCTTCCCCTGTCGACACTCCGAAACTCAAGCTAGTGCAGAATGCCGCTGCTCGCTTGCTGACGGGCTCGTCAGTAAGGGAGCACATTACGCCCATTCTCCGACAACTGCACTGGCTTCCTATTGAGTACCGAATTGTCTTCAAGGTGTTGGTACTGACCTTTAAGGCCCTCCACGGCCTAGGGGCCTGCGTACCTGAGGGACCGCCTTACCCGTATTTACCCCCGAGATCACTGCGGTCAGATGAACAGAATCTGCTGGCCATTCCATCTGTCCGCTCCTGCCACCTATCCGCGACGCGACAGAGAGCTTTCTCAGCGGCAGCTCCAGTGCTGTGGAACTCTTTGCCGGACAGTGTTCGAGCCATTTCGGAACTAGTCCCTTTTAGAAGGGCTTGTAAGACCGCCCTCTTTGGACTAGCGTTCAATTAAACCCAAATGGATAGTATATTGTATACTCCATGTATTCCCTGCATCTCGTGATATGTTGACTTGTGTTTTTAACTGTTTTATGTTTTATTGTAGGATGCATGTCTGTGACATGTTGTCCATGTGTATTTTGATTGTTATCCGCCCCGAGCCTGTAGGGAGGAGCGGAATACAAAATGGAAGAAATAAATAAATAAATAAATTAAATGCATAAATTATCACACCATCTCAAAAAGCTTACCTGCAAAAGGCTCTTGTTGTTGTTATATGTTTTTTATTTCTTACCCTCCTCTAATGTGAACGGCTTGAAGATCCCATGACATCAAATCACACACACAAACCTTTGTCACTTTATCTCGCCCTCAGGCCGTTGGCAACCTCTTTCACAGGGAAGTATGGCAGCATCCAGTACTTTGTCGAAGCCACACTCGAGCGGCCGATGGCGCCCACTCAGTCCACCCAGAGGGAGTTCCAGGTCATTAGCCACATTGATGTGAATTCACCACATTTACTGGTAAGGGCCGTACTCTCCATGGAGTCGCTTGCATGTGGCCATTCTCTGCTGGCTATAACTTGGCTTTGCATTACTCTGATCAGTCTTTTTTACAGTTGTCTCAATTCTTATGAGCTCACTCACTACCTTTCTTTATAAATATACTAACTTGGGGACCTGGCCCTGCCCGGGTTATTTGAGAAAGGCATTGTGTGCCAAGGTTGGTCTTTATCAGTTATTTATATGGCTTGCAGTGGTCTCAGGAAGTTAGTGAAGGTACTGCGAGTCCCATCGCCCATGGTTCATCCTCCTCCAAACAGTACCAGGATGTAGAGTGGCTCATGGGGGCTCTGTGTATCAAGTTTGGTCTTGATCAGTCATTGGATGAGGGTCATAGCAGTCTTGGGAAGTGAGTGAGGGTACTTCAAGACCCATCATCCATGGTCCACGCTCTTCCAAACTACACCAGGATGTAGAGTAGGTCACG
The DNA here is from genome assembly GCA_030556195.1 of Anolis apletophallus. Taxonomy (NCBI): domain Eukaryota; kingdom Metazoa; phylum Chordata; class Lepidosauria; order Squamata; family Anolidae; genus Anolis; species Anolis apletophallus. The sequence continues at coordinate 1,987,065 of JARBWK010000015.1, read as the reverse complement.
GGGGCTCTGTGTGCCAAGTTTGGTCTTGATCAGTCATTGGATGAGGGTCATAGCAGTCTTGGGAAGTGAGTGAGGGTACTTCAAGACCCATCATCCATGGTCCACGCTCTTCCAAACTACACCAGGATGTAGAGTAGGTCACGGGGGCTCTGTGTGCCAAGTTTGGTCTTGATCAGTCATTGGATGAGGGTCATAGCAGTCTTGGGAAGTGAGTGAAGGTACTTCAAGACCCATCATCCATGGTCCACGCTCCTCCAAACTACACCAGGATGTAGAGTAGGTCACGGGGGCTCTGTGTATCAAGTTTGGTCTTGATCAGTCATTGGATGAGGGTCATAGCAGTCTTGGGAAGTGAGTGAAGGTACTTCAAGACCCATCATCCATGGTCCACGCTCCTCCAAACTACACCAGGATGAAGAGTAGGTCACGGGGGCTCTGTGTGCCAAGTTTGGTGTTTATCGGTAACTGGATGAGGGTCCCAATGGTCTCGGGAGGTGAGTGAAGGTACTGCAAGTCCCATCATCCATGGCCTGTCCTCCAAACTGGACCAGGATGTAGAGTGTGTCATGGGAGTTCTGTGTGCCAAGTTTGATCTTAATCACTGATTGGATGAGGGTCGCAGCAATCTCAGGAAGTGAGTGGAGGTACTTCAAGTCCCATCATCCATGGTTCGTCCTACTCAAAACTGCACCAGGATGTAGAGTGTGTCATGAAGGCTCTGTGTGCCAAGTTTGGTCTTGATCAGTCATGGATTAGGTTTGCAGTCTTGGAAAGAGAATGAAGGTACTTCAAGTCCCATCATCCATGGTCTTCCCTCCTCCAAACTCCACCAAAATGTAGAGTGGGTAATGGGTGCTCTGTGTGCCAAGTTTGGTCTTTATCAGTCTTTCTTGGGGGCCACAGTGATCTGTGGGAACAAACGTGTTTGAAAGTACTACAAATCCCATAATCCGTGGTCCATCTCCCCTAAACCGCACCAGGACATAAAGGGCATCATGGAGGTTATGTGTGCCAAGTTTGGTCCAGGTCTGTCACCCGTGCTGGTTGCAGTGGCCTGTGAAAATGGCAGCCAATCAGAAAGCTGCCACATACATACATAGAAACATTCACTTTTATTGTATTTATAGGTAGATAGATAGTTTCAGATAGCATAAATTGCAGATAGTGTATATATTAGAGGGAGGAGATGTGCCTCTGACTCCACATCTGCTGCTGTGGCAGAAATTGGAGGAGGATTGACTGCCATTAAGGCTTAATAGTAGTGCAGCGGGGGTGTTTACTGTATCACAGTACAGGGTACATTTACAGGACCACAGGGCCCTAAGCCTCTCCAGTAATAGTAGGCTATGAAACAGTAATTGTAGTGCGCAATCACTTCTCGTGCTCCATTTAAGCTCTGGCCATTCTATCACATAATTCAATAAATCAAAAATATATACATGAAATGTATGCTTACGTTGTGTTGTTGAAGGCTTTCATGGCCAGAATCACTGGGTTGTTGTGAGTTTTTCGGGCTGCCTGACCATGTTCCAGAAGCATTCTCTCGTGACGTTTTGCTCACATCTATGGCAAGCATCCTCAGAGGTTGAGAGGTCTGTGGGAAACTAGGCTATATACACACACATACATACATGCATGCATACATACATACACATACACACACACAAGCTGTGCCCTGCCACGCGTTGCTATGGCATACTCTGGTGGTATGGAAAATAATGTAATCACAAGTGGTGGTATTTAATATATGTTTAAACTCTTTTTAGATTTGTAAGTTATTGTCTCCCCCCCCCCCCACTTATATTGTATTTATAGGTAGATAGTAGGCATGAGAAAAAAAGTTATGAAAATGAATCGTTTCGTAAGAAATTCGTAAGAAATGCTACTTTCGAGCTTTTCCGCACCTGGAACGCCAACCAGGAAGTGGACTTAATTTTTCGAACTTCGGGGCCAGGATTTTCTTAAGTGTCGTTATTAGGTCGTAAGGGGGCATAAGGGGGCACCCTCCTTCTCTCTTACCACCCTCCCGCCTCCCCGGTCAATCAGTACTATGGCAAGGCAAGCCCTAACCTCGCTCCTTCGCTCGGCTGGAAGGAAGCCTGGAAAAAATGTAAACAGAGAGGTTTACTCAGAAGTAAATCTGCAAATGAGGGCACTTTGGATGAAGGGCCCTCCTTTGTGGATTTACTTCTGAGTAATCCTCTCTGTTTACATTTTTTCCAGGCTTCCCTGCCTCTCCTGCCTGCCAGGATCTAAAGCATCAAAGAGTATTGGGGTGAGAAACCAACCTAATGTATAATAGAATGAATGCTACTGTAAGTGCCTAATATTATAAGTAATCCAACTGGTCATACCTACATTCCATGCACATGCAATAATACAGCAGTAATAGCAATGGGTATAAGAAGAGGTAAAATTCAAACCGAAGTATTCTGACTGGTCTCTCCTCATGCGGTGCAAGCGGGCTCGGGAAATTAGCCGGGGAAAGCCAGCGTTTGCTGCCTGGGTGCACACACATACATATTCTTTGGGAGGGGGGATTTGCTGCAGAATCTTCTCTATGAGCCCGGGAGTCTGCAGGAAATCCCCTCAAAGAATATGTATGTGTGTGCACCCAAGCAGAAAAACGCTGTCTTTTCCCGGGCTAATTTCCGGGCTCACAGAGAAGAGCCCGTTTGCACCGCATGAGGCAGGGATCAGTCAGAATACTGGTTTGAATTTTACCTCTTCTTATACCCATTGTTACTGCTGTATTATTGCATGTGCATAGAATGTAGGTATATGACCAGCCTGGGCAAACTTGGGCCCTCGCTCCCTGGGGATCGGGGTGAGAGAGAGGCAGCGAGGAGCCGGGGGGTGGGCTCCTCCTCCTTTCTTTTGCTGCTTCCAAGAATAGAATACCCCCTCCCTCCTTCCCTCCCTCCTTCCTATTTGGAGAGTCCCATCTAGAATTCAGTGTGATTTATTCAAGTTTTGGCCTGCAACTCCCAGAAATCCCAGCCAATTTACCAGCTGTTAGGATTTCTGGGAGTTGTAGGCCAAAACCATCTCAAATGCGCATGCTCTGGCATACGATTTACTAACGAATTTCGTTAGTAATTAAGTTACATTTTAGAACTTTTTGGAAAAAATTTTTGTAAGTCTTCCTATTACTAATAAAAAAATCCCCCCATTAGATTTACGATTTGCTATTTTTGGGTTCTAAACCATGCCTAGTAGATAGATAGTTTCAAATAGCATAAATTGCAGATAGTTTGTATTTTTTTTCCTAATAACTCTAAAATCAAGACAGTAAATAACCCTTTTCCGAATGGAGTGATAAAGGGCAAGAGCCTAGGTGGGTAATTGGCGTGCCCTTTAGCTCTTGGCCATCGACTTATATCAAAACCCATAATGTTAGCCCCAAAACCTGCCTTCAACTTAGTCATCAAAATCAGCTGATGTAATTGAACTTTGACTGATTACATGCCCAACCATTTTCCCCTCTGTGTCTTGTTTTTATTTATTTACTAGCTTGGGGACCCGGCCCTGCCCGGGTTAATTGAGAAAGGCATTGTGTGCCAAGGTTGGTCCTTATCAGTTGTTTACTTGGCTTGCAGTGGTCTCAGGAAGTGAGTTAAAGTACTGCAAGTCCCGTCATCCATGGTCCATCCTCCCTCAAACTGCACCAGGATGTAGAGTGGGTCTTGAGGGTTCTGCGTGCCAAGTTTGGTCTTGTTCTCTCATTGTTTGGGGTCGCAAAGGGTCGCAAAGTGTTTTGGCCTTCAACTCCCACCATGCCTGACTGTCTCAGGCCTTTTCCTTACCCCCTCTGCCACTTTAGAGTGTTGGAATGTTCATGTTGGCAACTGCCTCAGGCCTTTGCCTTATCCTCCTCTGGAAGTTTAGAGTGTTGGAATGTTTGTGTTGGCTGGCCAATTAGAGGCGTTATGCAAATACTCCCTCACTGGCAACCAGTCATGTTGTCAGAAGGTAGAGGCCGGGAGCCAATCAGAACGCTGCCACATGCAAACAAACATTCCGCTTTATTATATACTAGCTTGGGGACCCGGCCCTGCCCGGGTCATTTGAGAAGTGCAGCAGGATGTAGAGTGGGTCATGGGGGCTCTGTGTGCTAAGTTTAGTCTGTATTGGTGAATGGATGAGGGATGCATTCTCTTTCGGAAGTGAGTGAAGGTACTTCAAGTCCCATCATCCGTGGTCCGTCTCACAGTAAACTGCACCAGGCTGTAGAGTGGGTCATGAGGGCTCTGTGTGCCAGATTTGGTGTTGATCAGTCATTGGATTAGGTTTGTAGCAGGATTGGGAAGTGAGGGAAGGTACTGCAAGTCCCATCATCCATGTTCTGTCCCCCTCCAAACTTCAGTAGGATGTAGAGTGGGTCACTGGGGCTCTGTGTGCCAAGTGTGGACTTTCTCGGTGTTTGTTGGGGGCCACAGTGGTCTGTGGGAACAGAGGGATGTAAAAAGTACTACAAATCCCATCATCCATTGTCAGTCCTCCCCAAACCTCACCAGGACGTGAAGGCAGTCATGGGGGTTATGTATGGCAAGTTTGGTCTCGATCAGTGATTGGATGAGGGTTGCAGCGGACTTGGGAAGTGAGTAGAGGCACTTCAAGTCCCATCATCCATGGCCCACCCTCCTCCGAACTGCACCAGGACGTAGAGTGGGTCATGGGGGCTGTGTGTGCTGAGTGTGGTCTGTATTGGTCCTTTTGGTGGCCTCAGTGGTCTGTGGGAACCAAAGTCTTGGAAAGTACTACAAATCCCATAATACGTGGGTCATGTCATAGGGGTTATGTGTACCAAGTTTGGTGCAGGTCCATCACCCGCGCTGGTCGCTGTGGCCTGTGAAAGTGGCTGCCACATATCCGCCCTGGCCTGTGAAAGTGGCTGCCACATATCCGCCCTAGAGGCCGGATTCTGGGTTGCTGGCTTTTTTCCCCTCAGTGGGAAGAAATCCTGTTGTTTGAATGTAGAGGCCTGGATTCTGGGTTGCTGGCTAATCAGTGGCTATCAATGCCCTCTGTCTGGTGCCTTAGAATTTTGGAGTGGCGAGGCTGTCCAATCAAAGGACTTTATGCAAATAGCTGCCACATATCCGCCCTTCCGCCCTCCGCATACACACATACATACACACATACACACATTCCGTTTTATAAAGGTATACAGATATACAGATAGAGATTTATTACTGTTCCTGGGGTTAGGGCGCTGATTCAGCAAATTGCCTTGGCTAGACCGCATCAGCTCTAGTTTCCTAGATACAATTATCATGGTTCATTATGGGCAGGCAGATTTTATTTATTTACTTACATTATTTATATTCCGCCCTTCTTTCTCGCCCTGAAGGGGACTCAGAGCTGGTCACAGAACACATATACGGCAAACATTAAATGCTATTGTACACTGACAAACAGACAACTGTACATAGGTAGAGGTGTATATATGGACTTTCCCATCTTCGGTGCCTTTGAGGCAGTGCTTAGTTCCGGCCACAGGGTTTGCTGTTGCGCCATCTTCCCTGCCGAAGAGCTTTGTTTGTAAACTTCCTCCTTGAGCGAATCGCTGGCATATTTCTGGCATTTCCTTATGCGTGCCCTTAATACCTCCTCACTTAAAGCGGTACCTATTTTTCTACTCACATTGCTGTTTCCAAAACTGCTAGGTAGTCAGAAACTGGGCTAAAGACCAGGAACTCAGCTCAACCCGGGCTTTGAACTGTCAACCTTTCAGTTGGCAGTATTTACTGCAGCTGGCAGTTAACCTGCTGTGCTGAAGCCCAGCCCAGATGGAGACTGGTATGAGGAAGATGTTCTGTATCTCAAAAGCCACACCTGGTAGGGGGAAACTAGTGTCTTTTTAAAGAATCTGCAGGTCAAATATACCCAGGAACAGGGCTAACATTTGAGGCACCCAATTGTGTATTGGCCAGCATTATTGAGCATGTCTTGGGTCTATTTGGGTATTGTTGCTTTGGAGCAGGGGCGGTCTAAGGTAATTTTAAATGGTAAGTGAGCATTATTTTGGCACCCCCCCCCCCAAATCAACAAAAGGTATAAGGTATTATTTATTTATTTATTTGCAACATTTTTATCCCGCCCTTCTCAGTAGCTAACAAGGCAGCAATTTGATGCCCAAACAAACAATGTACAGAACCTCCTCTGATGCTCTCACCTCCTCCTCGCGCGAACAAATGCGCATGCGAGGAGTACGAGCACACACTAGGGCGGAGACTGAGTCAGAGATCCGCCTCCTGAAACAAAACCCCTTTGTCTCCACTCCCCTCTCCCTTTGTCTCCGCCCCGTCAACTTCAGTTCCGGAGCAACTGCGCCTGCGCGAAAACCTCCGCGCATGCCCAGAAGCCTGTAAACACAGCACTCCCTATTTGACATGCAGGGAGGTTTGCTATGGCACGGCGTCAGAGTGCTAAAGGCCCAAAAGCAGGCAGTCGCTGCCTAAGGAACATCGGCCGGACGCTGTCTGGCGGGCGGGGGAATGCGCCCTTTACCCAGATGGCACCCCACGCAGCGGCGGCGTTTGCCTACCGGTAGGACCGCCCCTGCTTTGGAGTTCTCCTTAAAGTAGCCTATTATCAGCATATGTTTGATTTTTACCTATTTATACACCTCTGTACCAGGAGTCGCGTCATCAGAAGGGATTCTTTCCTTCCAAACGGGCCTTTCACTTCATGTCAACTTGCGTATTTGTTTCCTTAAGGAAGCCTATTAGTGTTTAGCACAGGAAATGCAAATTTGGCCTCAGGTGGCCGTTCCTAATTCTGTTAGGTTTGACATTTTCATTTTGTCTGTATTAATTCAAAATATTAGTTGTAACGTCCTTTCTGAAATGTAATTGATTTAGCTCTGGAAAACAACTTTTCCAAATAATTGCATTATCCAAACGAATGGGTTGAGAGAGATATATATATATATATAGTTTCTCTAAGCAAACAGTCCCGCTTTCCCACACTATTATGAAATGAAATGGTAATGTAAACAGTCGGGTTGAAACTGCTTTCTAAAAGAATGTCCTCTGGGCGCAGGGCCATCAGCAATGCCCCCCCACACGAAAGCGGCTTTTGGGCAGAAGCCCCCAACACGCAGGCGGCTTTTTGGGCATCTCTTTTGGGCAGAAGCCCATTTTCAACCATCCCATCCCGGGATGTTGGAGAAGGCCAACTTGTCAGTGTAGCTTCCCAGCTATTAAATCACAAGAGCTGAGATGTTGTTTGTAGGACCAAGGTAACACACATCTAAATACTCTTTGGATCCCGGGGGGGGGGGATAGAGACCCCTCCCAAAAGTGATAATTTTCAGCCATTAATATATATAGAACCAGTTCTTGTAGGGCAGGGGTGCTCATTATGGTGATCGGGAGCCCCTAGGTGATCTTCAGCCCTCTTCCAGGTGATCTTTCGGCCTCACCAGCCAGATGGCGCGCTCCTGCCATGCGCACGCATGTGCGCACCCGCCGCCGCCTTCGTGGGGCTTCTTTTGCCAAAATGAGGCTTTAGTGGGTGGGCCCTGGCACTCGTCTTGCCACGCACGGTATGGTGACATGACCGCCCATTGGTTGCTGCTTGGGGGGGGGGGACAAGGCGAAGGCACGCGCATGGATAGGATGCGAGGCTGTGGGAGGGATGGAGGGAATGTGTGTGTGTGTGAGAGAGAGAGAGAGAGCCAAGGAGAGAAGAAAGAAATCCGGAGAACCTTTTGGATCCTTTTGGCAAGCAGGCGGGCGGGCGCTGGAAGGAGTGAGGAGAGAGAGAGAAAGAGGCGAAGGAGGCCGGGCAAAGTGGGGCAAAGCCAAGCAAGCCCCACCGCAAACCCTGCTGCTGCCCTCGGGACTCCCATTCCAAGCCGAGACCTGGGTGAGCGAGCTGTGTGGGGCTGCTTTCTTTCCTTGGTTGGGGGTGAGGAGGGAGGGCTCCGCCGTGTTCCTGGGGCTGAACCCGAGGAGGAGGGAGCTGCGGGGATGGAGACTCCACTTGCTGCTGCTGCTTGTGCAGGATCCCCTTCCCGGGTGCGTACGGCGGCGAGTTCGTGGGCAGGCAAGAAAGAAGCCCCGCGCGGACGTAAGGCTGCAATAGGAGCACACGCGCATGCGCGCACACGCTCACATGCACAACAGGTGATCTTTTCAACTTGATTGTTCATATAGTAGCTCGCATGATGAAAAAGTGTGGGCACCCCTGGTGTAGGGTGATTGCAATAATACTGAAATAAATTCACGCCGGCAGCATTCAAGTGATTCCTGTATGTATTATTTATCACAGTGTTTTTCAACCTTTTTTGAGCCGCGGCACATTTTTTTTACATTTACCAAATCCTGGGGCACACCACCAACCAAAATGACACAAAATGACACTCTAGCACAGTCATACATAGAGTTAATATGTTTTTAAATGTATTTATACACTCAGTGTGAAACCTGGGCCTCGTTCGATGAACACAACATAGAACTTCCCATCGACTGTTTACATTACTATTTCATTTCATAATAGTGTGGGAAAAGCGGACTGTTTGCTTAGAGAAACTATACATATTCGTTTGATAACGCAATTATTTGGAAAAGTTGTTTTCCAGAGCTAAATCAATTACATTTCAGAAAGGACGTTAAACTAATATTTTGAACTCCCATAACCAAGAGAAAATACTATAAGAGTTTGGTGGGTATTGACCTTGAGTTTGGAAGTTGTAGTTCACCTACACCCAGAGAGCACTGTGGACTCAAACAATGTTATGTTATGTTGTTGTTTGTTTTCTATCCAGAATCACAATGTTGGAAGGAGGCTCACCACTTTAAGGTCCCGAAAACAGGCATAGGAAAACTTCGGCCCTCTGGGTGCTTTGGACTCCAACTCCCACCATTCCTAACAGCCTGAGGCCCTTTCCTGATTAAGTGCCTGAGGGGGGAAAGGAAAAGGGCCTGCTAGAAGTGGTGGGAGTTGGAGTCCAAAACACCTGGAAGGTCCAAGTTTGCCCATGCCAGCTTTCGACAGAGACCTCTTCCTCCCCTTCCCCCTCGCGCGCTTTTTTTTTTCCTCCTGCCGAACACTTATTTTTTCTTCTCCACTCGGGCTCTCTTCTTCCCAGCTTCGCTCTGCTCGCTTTGCTCACGCTGCCGCTTCTGCCGCCATTTTGATCCGAGGGGGCAGCGTGAGCGTGTTCAGGAGGGGAGGGGTGAAGGAGGAAGACCTGGGGCGAGTCTGCGCAGTAGCGTCCGCACAGGTTACATCTTCCTCCCTCCCCCTCCCTCTTGAACACGCCACGCTACCCCTCGGATCAAAATGGCGGCAGAAGAGGCAGTGTGAGCAAAGCGAGGCAGAGCGAGCAGAGCGAGGCTGGGAAGAAGGGAGCCCGAGCGGAGAAGAAAAAGTCTTCGGCAGGAGGGGGAAGAAAGGGGATTGGAGGTTCCAATTTCCCACGGCACACCTGATGGTCGCTCACGGCACACTAGCGTGCCACGGCACACTGGTTGGGAAACACTGATTTATCATGTCAGAAGCTAATTGAGAGGACAGTTGTGATGTGTTTAAAAACACAAGCAAAGTTGAAAACTTTGGAGCAGGGGTGCTCAGAACAGTGATCGCGAGCACCTAGTCGATCTTCGGCCCTCTTCCTGGTGATCTTTGGGCCTCACCAGCTGTTCTTCGGGCTGAACCCGAGCAGGAAGGGGGCTGCGGGGATGGAGACTCCGCCTTGCCCTCACTTGCCCTCGAAGGAGAAAGGCAGCGAGGGCACAAGCAGCAGCAGCAGCAAGTGGAGCCGCCTCCTCTGCTCTTCTGCTTTCCCCCTCCCTCCTCAGAATCGTCACGGACCAAAGGAGGGAGCTGACGCGATACCCTCCTTTGGTCCGTGACTGACTCTGAGGGAGGGGGAAAGCAGAAGAGCGGAGGAGGAGGTGGCTATGGATGACGCCGCCTCCTCTGCTCTTCTGCTTTCCCCCTCCTCCTCAGAATCGTCACAGGCCAAAGGAGGGGTGGCCGTGGGTGACGCGATGCGCTGCTCGCCTGCGCAGCCGCCCATTCTACCTCTTTGACGCCTCATGCGCACTTGAGGCAGCGCGTGCAGGCAGCGTGCGAAGAGAACCACGACGGAGGAGAAACAGGAGGCTTTGGGAGCCATTTCCTGACCAAATTGTAGCACAAAGGTCAGTCTTTTTTCTTTCTGCCAGATTATATTTGTGGGAATATGCCAGGGTGAGAGGAAGGGTGCCTGGATGTATTTCTTGCAGCTGAAAGGTCTCACTGTTTTCTTTCTGCCTGAGAATATCTGTGGGGAATATGCCAGGGTGAGAGGAAGGGGTGCCTGGATGTATTTTTGCATGCCCCTTTGTTTACCTTGCTGAGTATTAAATGGCCTTGCAGTTCAAAAGCCTCTCTTCTTACTTTCTGGCTGATAATATGTGTGGTAATATGGCAGTGTGGGAGAAATGGGGTGCCTGGATGTATTTTTCTGCTCTGTTTTATATTGTTGTTATTAAATTGAAATGTTGATGTTTTATAACTTCATTTTATGTCAACTGCCCCGAGCCTGCTGGAAGGAGCGGTACATAAAAATGAATAATAAATATAAATAAATAAATAAGAAAATAGTTATACGTTTTACATTTCTGGGGAGGTGATCTTTGGGACTTGGTTTTTTAATCAGTAGCTCCCGTGCTGAAAAAGTGTGAGCACCCCTGCTTTGGAGGGAGCGCTGAAGTTGGCCTAAGGGCTGAAGTTGCCTGGTCGATACCTGTTTTGCCATCCTTGCCCTGGCATGCATGCTACCAAAGCTAATTTGCTATTGTGAGGCTCGTTTCAACCCAGAATTGATAATAGTGGTCGAGGTACGCTTGCTATTAGTACTTTAATTCTTTCCATGGCTTTTGTCGCCTCTGTCTTTGCAGACTCCCGCTAGGCAGTGCCAGGAAAAGATGGTTGGGTGCTGGTTCTTCACCTCCGGGCCGGTCTCTCTGAGTGCCAAAATCGAAAGGAAGGGGTATTGTAATGGTGAGTGTGCCTTGCTCTGTTTCAACATAAGGGAAGAGAATTGATATTCATGTGCCACATCATCTGGCTTCTCTACTGTGTCATTATACAGTCGACCCATCTTTTGCATCCATGGATTCAATCAACCCTTCCTTTAAAATATGTGGGGGGATATAGGGCCATGGTAGCACAGGGCGTTAATCTGCCAGCTGCAGAAAAACTTGCTGACCAGAAGGTTGCCAGTTTGAAGCTGCAGGTTGGGGTGAGCTCCTGGCTGTCAGCCCTAGCTCCTGCCAACTAACAAAAATAGGTAATGTGAGTAGATTAATAGGTACCACCTCGGTGGGAAGGCAAAAGGCAGCCATGCAGCCAGGCCGGCAAAACACGACCAGGAGGGTCTATGGCAGGGGTGGGCAACCTACACCCCGCGGGCCGTATCCGGCCCGGCAGCCGGTTCTGTGCGGCCCGGGAGAAGGGCGTCGGGGGCGGGGCCAAGAGGAAGGGGTGCCGCTGCCGCCATCCGATCGCGGGCTCTGTGGGGCCCGTGTTGGCAGACAGGTGGAGGAGTGGCGGCTTTGGAGTGCTCGCCATCCCACGTCACCACAGGACACACACCCACGCCCCTCGCACTCCTCGCCCTCTTGTCCGTTCGCCTCGCCCGCGCCCCCTCACCCACTCCGACTCTTCCAGCGCCGGCGACAGCAAGGCCAGGCAGGGGAGGCAAGCTCCCCTGCCTGGCCTTGCTGTTGCTGGCGCTGGACGAGTCGGAGAGGGCAAGGCGAGCGGGCGGGGCAAGAGGGCAAGGCAGGCAGGTAAGCAGAGCCACCAACGGAGAGGGAGGGAGGGGGGGAGGAGAAGGAGGCCAGGGAGGGAGGGAGGGAGCAAGCCCCGCTGCCGCCGCCGCCAAGCATCCTTAATAAGTGAACTATACATCCCAGCAACTCCCAAATGTCTATTTTCCCCAAATTTCCCCAGTGTCCACATTTGGGCATATTGAGGATTCGTGCCAAGTTTGGTCCTGAGTTTCCCATCCTTTCAATGGGGTTTGATCTCTTCCTTTTCCATCACGAATCTCAAAGGCTTGCTGTCAGGATTTTTTTGGAAAGGTGGGAACAGGAAGTCATGGAGAGGAAGGGACCCCAGGGCCATCCAGCCCAACCCCAGGGATACACAATCAAAGCACCCCCGACTGATGGCCATCAAGCCTTTGCATAAAACTCTCCAGAGAAGGGGAAGCATTATTTTATTTTAGTGGTTTTTATTATTATTGTATAATAATTTTATTATAATAATATAATAAATAATATAATGTTATATTATACCATGTCTCCCCGAAAGTAAGACAGCGTCTTACTTTCTTTTGACCCCCAAAATCCCCACTTACGGGCTTACTTTCGGCACGGCTTACATTACCGCATTCGAAAGTAAGCTCTTCCCCTTTTGGTCAAGTCACTCGGTCCCGCCGCTCTCCGCCCGCCGCTTGCCTCCTCCTCGGTGCCGCCCGCCGCCGCTTGCTCCTCCTCTGCCCGCCACGCCGCCGCCTCCCGCCTCAGGTGCCGCCCAGCGCCGTTGCCTCCTCCTCCACAGCGGCCCACGCTGCGCCAGGCGCGGCTGCGCCGGGCGCCAGCCCAGGCCTTCTGCCCATGCGTGAATGTCTGCGCATGGGCAGAAGGTACCGAAATGCGTCTGAAGCAGCCGCGCTGGTACAGGCAGGCGCTGACTCAGGCGCGCCGGGCGCCAGCCCTCCTTCTGCCCATGCGCCGAATGTCTCCGCGCATGGGCAGAAGGTACCGAGCGCCCCGGCGCGCCCGCGTCCAGCGTGCCCGTCAGCGCGCTTGCGCCAGCGCGCCTGCCAGACGCGCTCAGGGCTTCTGCCCATGCGCAGACATTCGCGCATGGGCAGAAGTTCGAGCGCTTCGGCGCAGCCGCCTGGCGCAGGCGTGGGCCGCTGTGGAGGAGGAGGCAAGCGTGGCGGGCGGCACCGAGGAGGAGGCAAGCGGCGGCGGGCGGCACCGAGGCGGAGGAGGAGGCAGGCGCGGGCGGAGGCGGAGGAGGAGGCGGAGGAGGAGGCAAGCGGCGGCGGCGGTGCACCGGAGGCGGAGGGGCAGAGGCGGCGGCGGAGGCGGAGGAGGAGGCGGAGGAGGCGGGACCGAGGAGGAGGCGGCCGGGGTACGTCTTATTTTCGGGTACATTACATTACTTACATTAGCCGACCCCTCTGACACCCCGATACGTCTTACAATCGGGGTGTCATACTTTGGGAAACACGGTATTATAATTTCAATATAATATAATGTCTATATATATACTATAATATAATACTTATGATATTAATACTAATAATATATGAATATTTCTTGATATGTTAATATTCATGATGTGCAATATATAGTAAATATAGTAAGTGAATAAATAAATAAATTATGTAGATTAGCATGTAGTTCAGCCTGTAGGTGCGGCCCCCCATAATATTTTTTGGCTCTCGTGTGGCCCCTTGGAAAAAATAATTGCCCACCCCTGGTCTATGGACACCAGGCTCCTTGGCATGGAAAATGGAACTCAAGGGCACCTCCCCATGGCCAGAGTTAAGCATCGCCTCCAGGCGCTAGAGGTGGAAAGGGAAACCTTTGCCTTTGTTGGGGTATTGTATGTCATCGTTCGATGCATGAAAGGCATTGGATGTTTGCTTATATATGTGTATACTGTGATCTGTTCTGAGTCCCCTCGGAGACATAGAGTGGAATATAAATAAAGTGCATTATTATTATTATTATTATTACCAAATAAATTGAAAAGCCTTGTAAGGCCTTGTACGGTCTAGGGCCTGCGTACCTCTTGGACCGCCTTGCCCCATACGATCCCCCGAGATCACTCCGCTCAGCAGAGCAAAACCTGCTGGAGATTCCACCGATCCGCCTCTGCCGCCTATCATCAACTAGGCAGCGCTCCTTCTCAGTAGCAGCTCCAACGGCCTGGAATGCCCTGCCGGAGGAGGCTAGAGCCATACGGGAGCTCGCCCCTTTCCGCAGGGCCTGTAAGACCTTCCTTTTCAAGCAGGCCTTCGGTTGACATATAACGCCTCTTGCTTTCAATCGACTTATGACTCTGTGTTACCGTTTTTTGTCACTTAGTGTAATTTTAACAATGTTTTAATGATGTTTTTAGTATCATTTTTGTTATTTTTATGGTTATAGCATTGTTTTATTTTGTTCGTGAGTCGGCATGAGTGTTGCCTGCCGATCACTATGTATGTCTTGTAACCCGCCACGAGCCCTCGGGAAGAGGCGGAATACAAATGCAAATAATAAATAAATAAATAAATAAATAAAAAAGGTCATCTAGTCCAGGGGTGGGCAATTATTTTTTCCAAGGGGCCACACGAGAGCCAAAAAATATTATGGAGGGCCACACCTAAAGGCATTATAATAATAATCATTATAATAATATTCATTCAGTCTCTGCTAATAATAATAATAACAACAACAACAGGTTCCTAGAGTAGGAGGAGACCTCCAAGGGCCATCCAGTTCAACCTCCTTCTGCCATAAGGGAAAAACACAATCAAAGCATTCCTCACAGATGGCCATTCAGCCAATAATAACAACAACAACAATAACAGGTTCCTAGAGTAGGAGGGGACCTCCAAGGGCCATCCAGTTCAACCTCCTTTTTGCCATAAGGGAAAACACAATCAAAGCATTCCTCACAGATGGCCATTCAGCCTCTGATAATAATAACAACAACAACAACAACAGGTTCCTTAGAGTTCCTAGAGTAGGAGGAGACCTCCAAGGGCCATCCAGTTCAACCTCCTTCTGCCATAAGGGAAAAACACAATCAAAGCATTCCTCACAGATGGCCATTCAGCCAATAACAACAACAACAACAACAGGTTCCTAGAGTAGGAGGAGACCTCCAAGGGCCATCCAGTTCAACCTCCTTCTGCCATAAGGGAAAAACACAATCAAAGCATTCCTCACAGATGGCCATTCAGCCAATAATAACAACAACAACAATAACAGGTTCCTAGAGTAGGAGGAGACCTCCAAGGGCCATCCAGTTCAACCTCCTTTTGCCATAAGGGAAAAACACAATCAAAGCATTCCTCACAGATGGCCATTCAGCCAATAACAACAACAACAACAACAACAGGTTCCTAGAGTAGGAGGAGACCTCCAAGGGCCATCCAGTTCAACCTCCTTCTGCCATAAGGGAAAAACACAATCAAAGCATTCCTCACAGATGGCCATTCAGCCAATAACAACAACAACAACAACAACAGGTTCCTAGAGTAGGAGGAGACCTCCAAGGGCCATCCAGTTCAACCTCCTTTTGCCATAAGGAAAAACACAATCAAAGCATTCCTCACAGATGGCCATTCAGCCAATAATAACAACAACAACAACAACAACAACAACAGGTTCCTAGAGTAGGAGGAGACCTCCAAGGGCCATCCAGTTCAACCTCCTTCTGCCATAAGGGAAAAACACAATCAAAGCATTCCTCACAGATGGCCATTCAGCCAATAATAATAACAACAACAACAACAACAGGTTCCTAGAGTAGGAGGAG
Source organism: Anolis apletophallus (assembly GCA_030556195.1). Lineage (NCBI taxonomy): Eukaryota > Metazoa > Chordata > Lepidosauria > Squamata > Anolidae > Anolis > Anolis apletophallus. The sequence continues at coordinate 1,971,513 of JARBWK010000015.1, read as the reverse complement.
ACCTCCAAGGGCCATCCAGTTCAACCTCCTTCTGCCATAAGGGAAAAACACAATCAAAGCATTCCTCACAGATGGCCATTCAGCCAATAATAACAACAACAACAACAACAGGTTCCTAGAGTAGGAGGAGACCTCCAAGGGCCATCCAGTCCAATCTCCTTCTGCCATAAGGGAAAAACACAAAGCATTCCTCACAGATGGCCATTCAGACATCTTGAACCAAACTTGGCACACTGAACTCTCATGAGAGCAACAGAAAGTACTGAAAGGGTTTGCTGGGCATTTACCTTGAGTTTGGGAGTTGTAGTTCTCCTACATTCAGAGAGCACTGTGGACTCAAATAATGATGGGTCAGGACCAAACTTGGCATGAATACTCAATATGCCCAAAGAGGCAGAAGAGAAGAGGAGGAAGACGAGGAAGAAATGGAAGGCCCCCGCGCGTGCTCCGGCCTTGGCCCCGCCCCTTTCCTGCTCTGGCCCTGCCCCCTCTCCATCGCTGAACTCCTTCTCCTTCCCTCTTCCGTTCAGGTGGTGATAGGGGGAAGGAATGAAAGGGGGAAAGAGAGAGGGAGGGAGGGAAGGAAACAGGAAGACAGGAAACAGAAGAAGGGGAAAGAGCGCCGAGGCAAGAGGGAGGGGAGGCGCAAAGGAGGACATGAAGGGGAGGAGGAGGAGGGCGAAGGCATGCTCTTGCTCCTGGCTGCCTCCCCTTCTTCCCCCTCCCTTCCCTTCCCCTCCGCTTGCCTGCCTGCCTGCTTCTTCACGTTTGTAGCCGCCCCAATGGGAGTTCGCCTCCCTCTCTTCAGGACGAAGCCTTGAGGGAGCCAAGGGCCGGACAGCATCGGTAATCCGAAGACTCAAGCTGGTGCAGAACGCTGCAGCCCGACTCCTGGCGGGGGTCCCAATTGGCCATCACATCACGCCAATTCTGCGCGAACTGCACTGGCTTCCAGTAGAATGCCGGATTACTTTCAAAGTGTTAGTCTTGACTTTTAAGGCCTTACATCAGGGTGATCTTCGGGCCTCACCCTGGTGATCTT
>JARBWK010000015.1:1960471-1965471 GCA_030556195.1 Anolis apletophallus | reverse complement strand
CTGTACCTCCCAAATGTCAAGGTCTATTTTCCCCAAACTCCATCTGTGTTCACATTTGGGCATATTGAGTATTCATGCCAAGTTTGGTCCTGATCCAACATTGTTTGAGTCCACAGTGCTCTCTGGATATAGGTGAACTACAACTCCAAAACCCAAGGTCAATGCCCACCAAAGTCTTATAGCATTTTCTCTTGGTTATGGGAGTTCTGTGTGGCCATTCCTGCCAGGATATCTATGCTGTGTTCATCGAAAGAGGCCCAGGTTTCACACTGAGGGTATAAATACATTTAAAAACATATTAACTATATGTATTACTGTGTTAGAGTGTCATTTTGTGTCATTTTGGTGGGTGGTGTGCCCTGTTGAACACTTTCTCCCTTCTTCCCAGCCTCACTCTGCTCGCTTTGCTCATGCTGCCACCATTTTGATCCAAGGGGGCAGCGTGAGTGTGTTCAGGAGGGGAGGGGGGGAGGGAGGGAGACGTGGGGCGAGTCTGCGCAGCAGCTCCCGCATGGGTCACGGTTTCCTCCTTCCCCCCTCCCCCCCTGAAGAAGGAAGCCCGAGTGTAGAAGAAAAAGTAAGTGTTGGGCAGGAGGGGGAAGAAAGGGCGCGAAGGGGGAGGGGGAGGAAGAGGTCTCTGTCGAAAGATGGCATGGGCACACTTGGACCTTCCAGGTGTTTTGGACTCCAACTCCCACCATTCCTAGCAGCCTCGGGCCCTTTTCCTTTTTCTCCCTCAGCCACTTAGGCAGGAAAGGGCCTCAGGCTGTTAGGAATGGTGGGAGTTGGAGTCCAAAGCACACAGAGGGCCAAAGTTTTCCCACGCCTGTTTGAGGGACCTTAAAGTGGTGAGCCTCCTTCCAACATTGTGATTCTGGATAGAAAACAAACAACAATATAACAACATTCTTTGAGTCCACAGTGCTCTCTGGGTGTAGGTGAAGTAGAACTTCCAAACTCAAGGTCAATTCCCAAGCAAACCCTTTCAGTACTTTCTGTTGGCAATGAGAGTACAATAGGCCAAGCTTGGTTCAATTCCATTCTTGTAAGAGTTCAGGATGCTCTTTGATTGTGTGTTAACTATAAATCCCAGAAACTGTAACTCCCAAAGGTCAAGTTCTATTTTCCTCTAACTCCATCTGCGTTCACATTTGGGCATATTGAGTATTCATGCCAAGTTTGGTCCTGATCCAACATTGTTTGAGTCCACAGTGCTCTCTGGATATAGGTGAACTACAACTCCAAAACCCAAGGTCAATAGCCACCAAACCCTTATAGCATATTCTCTTGGTTATGGGAGTTCTGTCTGGGAAGTTTGTGTCTTTCTGCCATTCCTGCCAGGATATCTATGTTGTGCTCATCGAAACAGGCCCAGGTTTCACACTGAGTGTATAAATACATTTAAAAACATATTAACTATATGTATGACTGTGTTCGAGTGTAATTTCGTGTCATTTTGCTTGGTGGTGTGCCCCAGGATTTTGTAAATGTAAAAAATGTGCCGCGGCTCAAAAAAGGTTGGGAAACACTGGTGTAGACGACTGTTTTGTTTTTGTTTTTTAACAAAGTACCTAAAACAATGTAGCAATAATAATCCTACCTCCTCACAGGTCTACATTCACATCCCTGGTGCTAAGAAGCTGATGCTCGAACTGCCTCTGGTCATTGGCACGATCCCATGCACTGCGTTTGCCAGCCGGAACTCCAGCCTGGTCAGCCAGTTCAGTGTGGATATGAGCTGGCTGGCGCTGACCATGCCAGAACACCCTGAAGGTAATGACGTCGTCGGGGTTTTGCTTTAGTTCTTTATGGCGGGAACAGATATTGCAGGGATCTTGCAGATATTATTGTTACGCAATGAAAGCCGGCCTCGTGTGTCGATGGCTGAATTTGGAGAGAAGTGAGAAACTCCTTTGGGCCGAGAGGAGGATTCATTGACACACTCGCATATCCATTCTGGCGCCCTCGCTTTCCTATATATAAACAACAACAATAATAATTTCCCTCCTCCTTTTCCTTCTTTTTCTCTTTCTTTCTTTCCTGCCTTTCCTTCCCTTTCGCCCGCTTCTGCCGCCCGGCATGACGCTTTAGGGGGGAGGGCGGAGTCATGGGGGGCTCCCCTTGGCTCCGCCCTCCCTCCTAAAGCGTCATGCCAGCATCAGAAGCGGCGATTTCACCCGCTTCTAAGACCGCCCGGCATGTCGGTTAAGGAGGGAGGGCGGAGCCATGGGGAGCAGAGCAAAGGGGCGGCGGTCATGGGTGGCGCTTGCGCCGCCGTGCGCATGCGCACTCTTTTTGGGGATTTTTTTTTTAAAAAATGGAATTTTTTCCGGAATTTTTTTTAAAACAGCTGATTTCTTGCAGGAGGGTAGGAGGGCCGGATCCAAGGGGCTGGCAGGCCGTGTGCGGCTCACGGGCCGCCTGTTGGGCAGGCCCAACCTAGCAACAGATAGGGCCGATCCAGTGACATTGCAAATGCCACCGGATTTTCACCTAGCAACAGCCTTTGCAAATGTAAAAGTGTGCCGCAGCTCAAAAAGGTTGGGAAACACTGTAGTAGCACGAACTGACTTGTATGTTGTTTGCCTTCTAGCTCCACCCAATTATGCTGATATCGTATCCGAGGAAGAGTTTTAGCGACACGTTACTGCTTACCCGGCCCGGTCGACTGCGATGAACAGCAGCTGTGTTGCCCTCTGTTTGCCTACATTCAGGAATTTCGGTTCCAGCCTCCCCCGCTCTATTCAGAGGTAAGATTAAGGCGCGGAGGGGCTCTGTGATCTTTATACAATTAACAACAAAGACAGACGGCACACAGACAGAGGTAAAGGGGGGTTCTCCCTTTTAGATCTCTGGCATCTGGAGGCTGTGCTCAACTCCAGCCACGGGGAGGCGCTCTTGTTCCATTTTCCATGCCAAGGAGCATGCTGTCCGTGGACGCCTTCCCAATCATAATAACAATAATAATAATACTTTATTTATATTCATGTATCGCCAACATGTCTGCAAGGGTGCCTTCCTGCCGAATCGTTACCTATCATCCAGCCTGTGTTGGACGGGGTTACACTCCCCCTGAAGACACAGGTTCGCAGCTTGGGAGTGATCCTGGACTCATTGCTGAGCCTGGAAGCCCAGGTCTCAGCAGTGGCCAGGGGACCTTTTGCACAGTTAAGACTTGTGCGCCAGCTGCGCCCGTACCTTGGGAAGTCTGATCTGGCTACGGTCGTCCACGCTCTGGTCACATCCCAAATAGACTACTGCAACGCACTCCCACGATGGGGCTGCCTTTGAAGACAGTTCGGAATTACATCTAGTCCAGTGCTGTCCAACTTCTGGCGGGTCCAGGGTCGGATAAGAGGTCACTGATGACCTGCGGGCCACTCGGCCCCGCCCCAGGCCCCGCCCCCCCCCAGGCCCCGCCCCTCCTAAAGCCGCCCGAAAAGGGGAGTAGAGCGGTGCCAGGGCAGCGCGTCACAGGCCTGGCGTGACGCGCTGCCCCTTGGTACCGTCTCTCCTTCAACCCCTTTTCCCCCTCCTAGGCCGGGGGAGCCGCCGGAGAGGAGAGGCGGTGCCAAGAGCAGCGCGTCACACCAGGCCTGTGACGCGCTGCTCTGGCGCCGCCGCTCTCTTTCGGCGGCCCCCGCCTCTAGGTAGGAGGGGGCGCCAAGGAGGAGCTAGCTCTTCCTCCTCCCTCCTGCCTCCCCTCCCCCGCCGCCATTTTTTTAAAATGATTTTTTTTTTTAAAAAAAAAAAATTTAAAAATGGCGGCTGGGGGCATAGGTGGGGCCGTGTCCAACAGGCTATGGGGCCGGATCCGGCCCCGGGGCCACCAGTTGGACAGCCCTGATCTAGTCCAACGAGCGGCAACCAGATTACTAACTGGAGCTACATACAGGGAGCATCCCACCCCCCTGCTGGGTCAGCTCCACTGGCTGCCTGTCCACTTCCGAGCTCAATTCAAAGTGCTGGTTTTGACCTTTAAAGCTCTATACGGTTCTGGCCCAGCTTACTTGTCCGAACGCATCAGCCGCTACGTCCCGGCAATTTAAGATCATCCGGGAGGCTCCTGCTGTCGCTCCCGCCAACTTCTCAAACGCGGTTGGTGGGGGACGAGAGAGAGGCCTTCGGTGGTGGTTCCCTCTGTGGAACGCGCTCCCAAGCGACATACGATCGACCGCATCCCTCCTGGCATTCAGGAAAGGAGGTAAAGTCCTGGCGGTGGGACCAGGCGTTTTGACAGCACAATGCAGCACTTTTGACTGGTTTGTAAGGGCAAGTTGATGGAGATGGCTCAATGCCCCTGTTATGGACGGAACACTGTTTTTAACCGTGAATGTGTGTGATGTGTTAATGTTAATTGTATTTTTTTAATGTATTTTAATGTTGAGTGTTTTGGTGTTTATATTGTATTTTACTGTGTGGGCATCGGTGCGCCTTGTTAGGCCGCTCTGAGTCCCCCCTCGGGGTGAGAAGAAGAGCGGGGTAGAAATGTTGGAAATAAATAAATAATAAACACTCACATTTGCATGTATTCAAACTGCTAGGTTGGCAGGAGCTAGGGCTGACAGTGGGAGCTCACCCTGGCCCACTGCTTCAAACTGCCAACCTTCATAACACTCATAATAATCATAACTTTATTCTTGTATCCTGCCACCATCTCTTCAAGGGACTTTAGGTCAGCAGTTCAGCAACACAAGGCTCAACCTGTCACGCCAACAATACCTCCCCCAAAATTCATGAGTTCTAGAAGCCCAAATAGTAAGTGCATTGATTTTTGTTTTTCTCTGCAGATTGATCCACATCCAACCGAGGTCGAAGACAGTCAACCGGTTTCGATCATGGCATAAGGAGTGGTCGGAAATAACTGCGCCCCTTTCAGGGCGGCACAGACGTCTCCATTTTGGTCGTCTACGTTTTCTGCTTGAAATGCTTTTTTCAAAAGGCAAATTCTTATCGCGAACTTGAAACTTGAGCTGAAGTCTCAGGTCAAATAAGCTGTG